>ML682056.1:3203312-3769003 GCA_007922195.1 Podocnemis expansa
ATGTTTTGAAATAACATTTTTTTCAAAATAAGTTATTTCAAAATAAGGCGTTATTTTGATATAAGTTGTTTCAAAGCAACTTATATCGAAATAACCCTCCATGTGTGAACACAGCCATGTCCTCCTTTTGCCTGACATCTGGTAACCCTGCCCGTGAGCAGCCCTTTACTGGCTTACGTGTAGCCCAGATGTCTTTAATTAGCTGGACTGACTGGCTGATTTCCTCCAGTCCGGAGGTGCTGGTTTCAGTCTATCGACAGGGACTCATTACCCCGTCATTAACAACATTCCAGGGCACTTGCGGCAGATCACCACCGCTACTGCCTAAGTTGATGTAACATATGTTGCTCAAGGGTGTGAAAAAGCCACCCCCGATGAGATGCAACTTACAGGCACCTAAGAGCTGTCAATACTGGTGCTATGTCAGCAGGCAACACGCTGGCATAGCTTCCACTTCTCACGGAGGTGAAGTGATTATGCTGATGGAAGAGAGCTCTCCCATCAGGAGAAAGCATCTTCACCAGACGCGCTACAATGACGCGGCTGCACTGACGTAGCTCGTCTACTGTAGACCGGCTCTCAGTCCTTGATCTAAGAACTACAAGGCCATATAACCTGAATACCTGTTCCATGTTTGTCCAGAACACACTGGAGGGAATTAAAGTGGTTAGAAAAACTTGCTCAGAGAATGACTGAAGCACTCTGATAGAAACATGGGAATTGCAAACCTGTATCACACAAGAGTCCATTTCAACCAGGTGTTTCAGAGGATGTGCTAAAAACCCCCAAATGATTGTTCCCAAGCTCTGATTCTGAATATAGAGAGTTTTACCTTGAAAAAATAACCTCTTTTTCTTCATGTTAGTGCAGGTGGAGCGAGTTTTATATCCAGAGAGCCTGAACTGACTCGTCAGCCACTAACTATGATGATAATTTTAAAAAAGCAAATGCAAATGAAGGTTATCAATGTGTTTGCTTCTCTCTCACCTTGCTCCTCTAGCAAGTCACTTGCCTTCTTCTCTTGTGAGTTCTTTAGGGCAATTTTGCCTTCATGTGTTTTGGACAGCATGTCCAATGGGGACACAGCCTTAAGCAAGAGACTTTTCTAGTAGAAATAGACTAGATGTTCCCTTTATTATTGGTGACTGTCTGAATGGACTGGAGTATGACCTTAAGTCAATATGCTAGAACTTAATTTTGCCCCCAGTTTCCACACTAGCAGACATCACCTCTGTGTGGACTGGTAAGTAGAACATGCAGCAAGCTCCAGTCAGCCTCTTAAAAAAAAATTCTGGTCATTGAAGTTTTCAGTTTTGTTAACTGTTTATTCTCCAGGCTTTGGCAGAGATGGTGGCTTGGGTGTGTGTGTGGAGACGTGGGCATGTATATTCCTTTGCATTCCAGGCCCAACTGCCAAAGATCCAGTCAGCGGCAATGTATCTGTCCTGATACTCACGTTCGGGCAGGTCTGATCTTCAGGCTTCTTCATGATTGTTATTCAGGTTCACAACCTGAAACAATGAAGTTTTTTTTTAAATGCCTAAACATCCATGAGAATAAAGAAGAGAGAGAAAAGTGCCAGGTGGGAGTGTAATTGACATTAGACGACCATAGCACATCAGAAGTGTCGGTTTCCATTTTCTCCATTACAGCTGAGGCTGGGGTTTGCCCCATAGATGTGTTCAATCAGTAGTAAGTCAGCACAAGGCACAGCGCCTGGACTGCTGTGGGCAGGGGCTTGTTTAGGAATTTAAATTTGACCACTTTTAGAGGCGCATGTTCTCTGCCCATGCTGGGAGGAGCCTACTCTTCCCCATTCCCTTGATTCCCCTCCATCGTGCACACCCCTGGCTCTAGGCTAATACCCATGAGGTTGGCAGCTCAGACTCAAAGGCAAAATTTATTTGAGCTGGAATAACTCAGGCAGGTGTGTGTACAGTGGTCTTACACTCTAGACTAATTCTGTCCTCTTCCCATAAATTCAAGGACTAATAGGCTGCTCAGCTCCCGTGGCCAATCCTGTGGCCCTCTTGCACCTTCCAGTCGCCCTTTGATTGCTTAACTGGAGCATTTACTCTGCACTCAGGAGGCAGGTTGATGGCCTGAAATTAGGCATAGCGTTCTATTGGCCTCAAGGGCACTCTGGCTGCATCTCAGGCAAACGTTACAGCCGTAAGTTATTAGTTTGACCTAACAAGTTTGAACTAACTTTTGCTAATGGATACATAGGTGAAAAGATCTAAGTCTGCCTAGGCATCTGGAAACATCTAGATTATACTGGACAAGCACCAAGGCCTGAAACAGAGCTTAGCAGGATAATGCTAGGTATCAAGGAGGAAGTGGCAAACTAGATTATGGATTAGCACAATAGTGTTAATCCATAATCTCATTAGCATCTTCCTCCTTGATATCTACCCTTCCACTGATTATGATGATCCCACTTTAAACTTGCTAGCTATCATAACCCTTGCTAGCCATCCAAACCCTATGCCTGCAGTCCTTCGCAAGTTCAAGGAAATGCTATTGGCTGTGTTCACACACGGGGTTATTTCGATATGGTTGTTTCAAAACAACTTGTATCGAAATAACACCTTATTTCGAAATAACTTAATTCGAATTAACAGTTTGTTAATTTGAATTAAGGAAAGACGCTCAAAGTGAAATAGCAGGTTCAGGCAACAGTTATTTCGAAACAAGTCACTGTTGTTTTGAAACAACATGTTTGCTCGGCGTTGTTGCGAAACAATCATTTTGAAACAACGTTGTTTCGTCCCCACATGGGCTTTAACTTGTTTCGAAACAACGCTGTTGTTTCGAAACAATGGGACCCATTGTTTCGAAACACCTTTGCGTCGTGTGAACAGCCTAAATCTTATTTCGAAACAACCTCTGTTGTTTCGAAATAAGAGGGCTGTGTGAACACAGTTGAGTTTCCTTCCCTGACCCTGTCTGGCTATCTAGCAAGGACTACCACATTCCCCACTTTTGACTGCTAAAGGCACATACTCCATATGAAAGCAACTCACTCATGAGGTTATGTCTACACTTCCAAGTTAGTTCGAATTAAGAAGGCTTAATTCGAACTAACTTAATTCCTGTCTACACTAAGCTTTCTTTAGTTTGAATTAAGGAATTCTTTAATTCAAACTAATGAAAGTTTAGTTTGAAAGACTTGCTGGTTAGTTGAACTAAGCCCTTAGTTTGGTCCTTAGTTTGAACTAAAGATGGTGTCAACTAGGATTAACCCTTAGTTCAAATTTAATAAATTTGAATTAAGGGCAGTTAGTTCGAATTAACAAAATGGACTAATTCAACTTACCATTAAGTCAAATTAGTCCACTTTATAATTCGAACTAATAAATTCAAGTTTAGTTTGAACTAAATTCAAATTTACTAGTTGGAATTAACAAATTCGAACTAACTTTTTCTAGTGTAGACTTAGCCTCAGTATCTGCCCACTTGCGTGTGGGCAGTGTTCTAGACCGAATTGTCTTCCTGGAACTCAAGTAAGCATTGCCACGAAGCAGACAGCACTGTCCACTTAAATAAAATCAAGTTCATGCTACAAAATTCTACTCTATCATTTACAGCAGCATGCCAGACTGTAGTTTACTCTTAAAGTCCAGGGTTTGGATTTTCAGGAACAGAGCCTTAGCTGGTATAAATCTACACTATCCCACTGACTTGAGCAAAAGTTACTACAATTTACAGCAGCTGAGGATCTGGCCTTCTAAAATACGATTTTGCCAATATAGAGCAGCCGAGGCAGATTGAGATGGAAAGTGGTTACGCTCTGACTCGTTTCCGCGCCTCTGTACTTTAACTAAACATGCCTGCCAGTGACTGTACTGGGAAACATAACAATCATGGATTTTTGTTCATTCCCAAAACCAGGTGGAGACGTCACAGCTCCATGAAAGGACACATTTTTCTTCTTCGTCTTCTCCCCTCACTCTTATTTTGTCTGCTCACATGTTCCTCTTTCTGGGACTTAAAGGCAACAGCAGTGAGAACACTGAATGGTGCTACTGATATGTGGTGTGACTTCAAGCAGGCTTTTTATTTTTTTCAGGTAATTAGTTTGGGACCCAGAAACCCTATGGACCTGAACTTTTTCAGGCACAAGCAGATTAGATTACCTGCTGAATTAGAAAGGTTACCTGCAGGAAACTGGTTTTTCAATTCTAGACCTGTAATAGCACAGGAAAACTACCTGATTAGGTAAATCCTTCAAACAAAAACTAGAAGTCCCCACCTCACGAGCCTACGGACAGGCTTAATTAAACGTTCTTTCAAAATATCCTCCCACTGCTGCAAGCTATTGTGTTCCAAAACCTCTGTGCTGTGCCAAAGTGGGAGCAGACATATATTAAAGTGACAGGTACAAAAAATTTTGTTATTCTTTACTCTTGCATTTCCACTGATTCCTGTGCTGTAAAGTCCCCATCTAAACATTATTTAAAAATAAAAATAATAGACTTGCTTTGCCCTTGTCCATCCAATGAACAGATTATTGCTACCCATTTCTTTTTAAGTCTGCGTCCTCAGACTCAGGTTCCAACTTCATGTCAAGACTTGGCCCCAGAGCACTGAAAAATTTTAATGGAAATATCCCATCTCTGGAAGTACCAGTTCCCTGCTGAAAGCTGTTCCAGTGGAATGGCTTGATACTAAGAGTTCAGAGCAGATCTGACAGCAGCACTTGCTATCAACAGCTGCTCAGTCACTGTGAAATAATCAGAAACTCTTTGTTGTGGGGTGTGACGCTGTGCGGAATGTGAATAACCATTGGCAATATCTATGATAACAAGATTGAAATTCACGTATCACTTTTGTATTATGAGTTCTAAATATGTAAGGGATATTTGTATTTCAAACTTGTGCTGTGTTTCTGAGTGACACCCCAGACAGGATAGCTGCAGCACTTAACAGCCCATCAAAGGAACACACATGTTAAATAAACCCAGTGAAAGAGCCCAGGGGCTCAGAGCCATAACATGGCATTTTGCCACCCTGGGCACATTCGTCAGAACGCGCCCCTTCCCATTAGTGGCACTCAGAGCCGGCGCTGCAAAGCCGGCCCTTTAATAGCACGGCTCTATTGAGCTGCTTTGGGCAACCCAGGGCTGTGCCCCATCGGCCCCGCAGTAGTTACGGTCCTGCAGGGGCTACACCTTACATGTCACCAGGATCGGTAGGAACATACCTACAGACAACAGACTCTGAGGCTTTTCCATGCACGTCCTGTGTTTGGGACAAAGGAAGCATACTATAAAATGCAACTGTACCAGCTTCATCTTTTCCATTCCTGCATCCTACCTGAGGCTCAAGTACTCTTCTGCATCAGAAGCCGTGAAACAAAGAACTGAGACCGATTCATGGTGCACCAGAAGAACTGTACAAGTCTGCAAACTCTACAGCTATGTCTACACTAGAAAAAGCTAGCTCAAATTTGTTAATTTGAACCAATAAGTTTGACTTTATTTTAAACTAAACTCGACCTTGTTAAGTCAAATTAACAATGTGGACTAAGTCATCTTTAAGTTAAATTGACTTACTCCACTTTATTAATTCAACATAACTGCCCTTAATTCAGCCTTAATAAACTTGAAATAAGGATTAATCCAGGTCTATACCATCCTTAGTTGGAACTAAGGAGTCAAATTCAGGCTTAGTTTGAACTAACAGGCAGTTCTTATTAATTAAAATTAAACTTTCATTAATTTGAACTAAGGAATTCCTTAATTTGACTTAATGAAAGTCTAGTGTAGACAGTAACTAATTTAGATCAGACTAAGCCTCCCTAATTCGACCTAAATTGCCAGTGTAGACATGGTTTACAAGTCCTCTGAGAATCCGATATACCGATTTTGAAGTGGATCTGATTGCTTTGACCATTTAACAGCACCCTTCTTGTTGTTTTTTTTTTTTCTTTTATAATAAACCTTTAGTTTTAGTTACTAAAAGATTGGCTGGTGTATGGTATTTTGGGTAAGATCTAAACTAATATCGATCTGTTAAATATTGCTGATGCTTTGGAGATCAGGAGAACTTTTTGGTAAAAGGAATAGAGTTTAATTATCTGTTTACTAGACAAAGTTGCTGATGGGGCTCCAGAGATTGAAACCTAATAAAGGCACCTGTATGTTTTTTGTTGTAGTTCCTTGATAACCAGTGTGGACAATCAGGAATATGGTTTGGTGGGTCAGGGAATCTAATTTTCAGTGTTACCCACCCATTCTGGCAGAATCTGGTATCCTTTTGCAGCTCGCCCTGATTTTAGAATTTTTTGGGTGGGTTATCCTGGGCATGGAGAGGTCACATGGGGATTCTTTGATTTTGCTGGATTCACATTTGCACAAATCTGTTTGTTAGTGTGCAATTTTTTTTTTTAAGTATGAACCAAATAGCAAGAAATGTTGGGTAGCTGCAAAGCCCTTTAAAAAATCTGGGATTTGTAATTTCCCAGCATCTTTCAGAATACTTAAAAGAGCTCCTGCCAAGAGGTGATGGTCATTTTAAGCATGGGGCAGGTTCTTTCCTCCCACTCTAACTGTATTATATTCTCCTCTCCCACCTCACTTGCATGGTCTAGTTTGTTCCAGCCTACGGATCCTGAGCCTTTTACAGCTCCCCTTCTTTTCACCCTGTTTCTATTTCTGTAGGCAGCCTGCTATATTGAATATAATGATACAATATCTACTGGCTCTTGATAGCCACTACTTGGTATTTATAACAACAAGAAGTGGAATCATCACATTTGTATATGCTGATGTAAAGGTCATTACAATATAAAAATCACTGTGTAGCAGGAAGAAATAACCCACCATGCTTTGAGTTCAACTAAAAATCAACATGAAAGGCACTGTTAAAAATAAACCTAAGATAGAGAGTATGCTTCCAGGATACCTAGCAGCTTGCTATGGGCTAACTATCTTTTTTCAGTATAAATGAGTGTCATATTCTGCTCTGTGCTGTTAATGTGTTGTGGATTTTATTTCTATAGATTTATAATCGCAGGTTTGGAGTACTCTGTAATTACATGAGTTTACACTCGCAGGGACAAAGGCTGAGTAAATATTTTATTAGGCAAATTTTTATCTTATTGAAACTGAATACACAAGTGATCATTTTTCTGGCATGTGGGTTGTTGGATAGTGAAATAAATAAAATAGTTTACACAGAGCCTTGTTTGTGGATTTACCTGTTTTGAAAAACGACTACATGCAGAATCACTACAAATATGCAGCTCTGCATTAATTATAGGTAGCATGAGCATCCATTTGCAGTAAAGTACAAAGAAAATCGTGTGTGTGTGTGTGTAATATGTATATTATAAAATGTATATATGCTGCTTTTGGTGAACTTCTGTTTATAGGGAAGTTGTTCGATGAGGATCTACATGCCAAGTTTCCAGAATGTTTCTTTTCTCAGAACGAAGAGCTTCTAAACTGGTCTTTGGGTCCCTCCAAATTTCCCTTGGGTACAGGGCAGGCTTCGGTCTTTCCTTCAGTCATTTGCATAGTCAGTTTCACAAGCTCATAATAACATGTATGCATGCAAAGGAAGGCGCTCCAGCTTATAGGGCTGCCCTGTGAAATGGTCCCAACATCTCATATACCTTTATCAGCCTGCACCTTGTTCTGTCCTTAACAAAACAACGTATTTGGACTGAGATGACAAATGTTGCTGTTTTAGTTGGTCTTGCAAATGGCTGGTAAGATATTGGGACATTTTCTCGCAAGTGGAACCCAAAGATTTCCTTACTCACTTTAACAACTAAAGCATCCATTGCACTTGCTAATCTATGTATTTTCCATGATCAGGAGTCAGTGGGTTGAATCACAGACCTTCTTCACTAAGCATCAAATGAAGAGATGAACACCAGGCCCACTTTGAGATTTGACAGAGCTTACCCTATCACTGCTTGATACTGGTGCCACCAGGAGAGGCCGTGAAGATGCTTCTAAAAGCAAATATATAAGCAATCAAACAGTATTGCTTACTATGTGAATATGCCTCTCTCTGCCTTAGTCCATCAGCTTCCTCTTGGCCCAGGCTCTGCCTCCCCTCGTTCCAGAAGTGGACCCTGAGCCCCCAGCAGCGAAGAGCTGCTGCCCCAACTATAGCTCTGGTGGGTTGGCTGGGCAGCGAGCATGGTTGTACTCCACTTCAACCCCAGCCAGAGGTTGGTTGGACAAGGCAGGCAGCCTAGCCCCTTTCTAGAGCTATGTGGGTCAGGAAAACTAGCCACTCACATACTGGCGAAGAGAAGGAAGGATTCTGCCAGCAGCTGCAGATTTCGCAGTCCATTTCAATTAAACTTAATAGTTTCCACTGGCCAAAAAAACTCACTGTTAACACATTGCTCAGGACATAAGCCTCTTTGACAGTGAGTGTCAACATGCTACTTCAGCAAGACTGAACCAGGTGCACAGGGAGCTGCTTAAGGGCAGTTGTGACTCACATCCAGTACTTAGTGTGTTAGGCAAGGGTGAAACAATGAAGTGAAAACAGTCCAAAGCAATCAACATCCAGTTTCATTTCATGTGCAAATCTTGCACAGCTGTCTAGCCACAAATATCAATGAAATAAGTGCAAATGCAGTGGAAAAAAAGGGTAAGGCTCTTATTTACAATTCACAACAAGCTGTAATACACCCAAATGTCAGACATAGTGCTCATGTCTAAGAAATATGCATGCAACAATTCCAAGTACCAGTCTGAAAAAATGACTCAGTGCTTGAGTTGCTTAGCAGACAGATGTCATTAGCTGTTCGCTCTGAACAGGGCTTCCTCTTTCATGAGGGCAGAGAGGTCTGACATATTCAGGCAGGAGCTTTGGACAGTTGACTACCGAAACACCTTCTAAGGAAATTACTATTCTTATTAATATGATTTGTCCTGGGGCCCCTGCACAGCTTGGCTCGTTTGGTAGATGTTCTGAATGTTAAAATATTTTGCCTGCCAGTATCACTGCTTGAAAAACAAGATGCAGTTTTCCCAATTTTTTTGCACAGAAAGGTAATTTCTCTTTCTGTTTACAATTTTTATTGAAAATAATCTCTGAAAATAGAAAGTTGGGAAACTTCAGCCATCTCTACTATTCAGAGTGCAAAATAAGACACCTGGAGGGCAACAGCATTTTTAGAACAGTTTGGCATGGTGGGCATCACTCACTGGCTGCTGAACGCTTTGATTTTCAATAAGCTACAAGAGAAACTAAATGAAAGCTACCAGATACTTAGCTTCTGAAAAGTGACAGACATATTATGAATAAAAACCTCAAATAAAATCCTGCATTCCACTTTGTGTTTGAGGCCTGAGTTTCCAGCTCACAGTCAATGATGGGTCCAAGCTTGAACATTAGATCAATGCTCCCGTGAGTTTTGTGCATTCAGATCCCAATCTGAGCTCTGCAATCCAGCTTGCAATCGTTTTCTCCCATCCATTTGTCCAGAGATGTTCCTTCCGTTCATCTTGATGATGAGATGACAGCTTACCTCCAGGAGAGAGATGGAAACTCCAGATGCACATTCCAGGCCTGCTCTAACTTCATTTAAAGTCAATGGGCCAAATCTGTATTTTCATTTTGCTTGGAGTTATGCCACTGCAACTGAGTGATGACATTAGGCAGCACAAACTATTTAGTTCAGGCATTTTCCTAACTTTTTTTTTGCTGGGATGCTCTTTGAAAATATTTCAGGATGTGACAATGCCCCCCCCCCAAGTGATGACCCTCCCCATGCCATGCCACCCTTATCAGCATGCATGGGATCTTGTGACCTTCCAAAGGTCAAAATCCCTGGTTTAGTTAATACTGAATCAGAGTACCAGATATGGTTCCTCGTGTGTGACCTGTAGCTCCAGTACAGAATACGCTCTATAGTGATTGCAACGACAGTCTCTCCTCAATGAACATTCAAGCAATGGGCCTGGCCCATGCCTACTCAGAACTCTCCACACGGAGAAGGTAGATGGAACCAGGTTCCACTGCATAAATAACCAGAAAGTGCAGCCGTTAGCCTATGTCATTAACCTCTTCAGCCTGTTGTGCACATGGTTCTCCTTTCCATAGGAAGGGGAAGCAATGACCACTCCTACAGAATGGATTTGGTGGGCATAAGGCTTTATTCTCATCCTATATACAGTGTATTAAGGCCAGTGGTTTTAATGGGGTAGCCTTAGTTCACATCAATAATAAGACATGAGGTCAGAATCAGGACCTTAGAGTGTTCTGAAACCTCAATTTGATGCACTAATGAGTCCCTTCTCTTCTAAGTGAAATTAGTTAAGAACTGGAGTCCCTTCTTGGTTTACACCCTAACTCCCTACCTAAATGGTAGGTTGAGGTTCCCTTCCTGCCACAGGAAACCCAGTGCTGCTAAAGAAAGCACCGAACCTTCATTTTGTATTTATTGCACCTGTATATTTGTCTCAAATTTGGCCTCCTTTAAAATTTGTCATAATCTGATAGGAAGGTCTTTTGTGTGTTTAAACATGTTTTTTAATTCCTCCCTTTGTTAATGAAGAAAAGTGTTACAGAAGACCAGAAACAACATTTGTTTAGATAGGATCTATGGTTAGCTTAAAGTTGTTGTGCTTTGTTGCTATTGGGTCACCCAACCAACTGAGCGTGCACTTAATAAAGAGGTGCTGCATTGTGCTGACAGCACTTGTATTGTGTCTGATAATTCTGGTGTGCGGTCAAGGAATATTTAGTTCAACTCCATGGAAAACCTGTGAGGAGGGCTATGGATCCCATTGATGAGAATTTTGGGAAAAATAGTTATTTTCCAGCTTATAGATGGCTATTGCTACTAATAGACATTAATGAAATATACTGTTTATAAAATACATACTTAACGTCTGTAATAAAATTTTTGCAATGGTTGTTTAAATAAAATCATTTTCATTGTCAGCCAGATAAATGGCCCTTGTAAGGAATCAGAGAGAGTGGGACAAAATCATTACTCGCTGAAGTGTAACAGGTGGTCTTTGGAGATCCACTATTGCAACTTAGTTTGTACTATGTGCACTTTTCATGCTCTTGCTTTCGGTTTTGAGCCAAGAGCGCTTGCTTCTCTTGAACAAAAACTAAGCTTGTACTGCCACCCTATGGCCAAAAGGCTCAGTGCAACTCATGCTTCCTATGTGCTGCAGAGAAAATTCAGCTGTGTGTCGTTATTTTGTTGCTATAGACATGGTTAATTATACACTTGTGGGTTTGAGTATGCTGTTATTCCTTGGTCATCCTTAGCAAAGGGACATTTGAGGGCAGGAAGTGGGTGAGATGTTACATTTCCTATACTGAATGTAAGAAACCATCACTAGGGGGAGCTAGAAGGTTGTCACTAGGCATCAAATCAAGTAAAAAAAAAAAATTATTCAGAGGAGGTAGTCTGCACAAATGAAGTTTTGTCCCAATCAGACCAAATTCTGCCCTGGGTAACACCCTGTGCAACCCTTCCAAAGTTAATGGGTAAAATCTGGTCCTTCATTTGAGATCCCAGTTTTCAGTCCTCACACAATTACTGAGCCTCCCATCAAACTAAAAAAGCATGGTTACTTTGAACTAAAAAAAAGCGCTTAATTTGAACTAATCACTAGTTCGAACTTATATAGCTTGAACTAGCATGTCTACATTATACCAGTTTAAACTAAATATGCAAATTAGTTTGAACTAAGCAATTAGTTCTAACTAACCAGCTGAACTAACTAGTGCAAGCTAAGCTTTGCTTAGTTCAAACTAAACAATTTTTTAGTTCAAATTAGGTAAAGCAGAGTGTAGACAGAGCCCAAATTAGTTTGAATTAAGGCTCCTTAATTCGAACTAATTTGCTAGTGTAGACATAGCCTAAGAGTTTTCCTTTTTTTGAAGGGCAGTGTTCATAAGCAGACATCAAAACAAGCTAAAAAAGCCCCCAGCCTTTGGTTCAAGCCTGTCCTGTTACTCTGTATTTTGCCCTACCTTCCCTGATAGCTTTTTTTAAAAATGGCATTGTGCATCATCTTGACATGAACACAATGTTTTTTCTTTCCATATTTATTTTTTCAGGCACTAAGAACTTGATTTACACTAGGCTCCAAAGCCTAGAGACAATCTGAATCACTCCCCCTAGCTTTGGGAGCCTAGAAAAGCATCAACTTTTATTTATCATATGAGCTTTTGTGGAAGAAAATCCTGCTCTTGCTGGCTTTGCTGAACTAAACCAACACAACTACCCCTTTGGAACTAGAAAAGCATTATGATTCACAAAGTCTGGGTTCAAAACTGGGGCTTCATATACAACGAATGGGGGGAAAAGTTGTCTCAGACTGGGGTTCATGAAAATCAGCATTGCTAGAGGGTTCCTTGACTAAGCCAGGTTAGCCTTTTCCATTCTCTATCAAGTGTGAGCTAAACACCACCCCTCTGAGGCAGGTGTCCAAGTCCAGGCTGCAGGAAGCATCTCTCCATGTCTGGAATGCTCAGCTGCAAATCTTCTCTTGGCATTCAGCACCAAAGTGCTTTTCTCACAGCTATCATGGGGAGATTGTGGGTCTCCCACCTCCCAGATATGTACTCTAAACGCTAGGTTACAGAATCATTCTTGTGCATTCTCTCTCTCTATTTTGTCCACAGTGGCACACCTTAGAATATCCCATAGCCGCGCGGTTCAACTACTCATCTGAGAGCTGGCAAATCCTACTTCAGATCCCTTTGGTCCCAGAGACTTGAACCAGTATCTCCCAACTACTCTAGTCTTCCCTCTTCACCCCACAAAGCCATTTGCTGTAAGTTTCCCTAGAGCAGCATTTTGCCACCCTTAGTGGCCAGAGGAACACCTAGAGGTATTAATTATTTTACATGGAAGACCTGATGAAAAAATTCTTAAAGAAGCTGGTAACAGTGGTGGGATATAAATGTCCCAGTCACAGCAAAGCTTTCAGGTGTGTGTCAACATCTGCTGCTGTGTATCTGGAAGCTTTGCTGTGGCTGGGGAAGGTGTTGGAGTGGGTCACAGAACACCTGCACTAGGCCTGAGGAGCACCTGGTGTTCTAGTTTTTAGTGCTCATGGATGGTCTGATGAAGGTTTCCTGCTGCCACTTAAATGCCAAAACAAAGCCTCAGGATTTACAGAAAATAAATATTGAGGTGAAGAGGAACTGTTCATGTTCAGAGCTGGCAATTATTTCTCCAGCAACAGCTAGGTTTATGGATGCTGTTGTTGTGTCAAATGACTTGTATGAAAAGAAATGTAAAAAATGGGAGGAGTTCATGAGAAAACCCTATGGGCACCATTTTTTAAAACTAGATTCTGATTTCCTGTGCCCTAATTCCTCACTGTATTATTTGGATTGCAGTATCACCTCTAGGTCCTCCAGTCAAGCATGACTCCTTCCTCCATGATAAATGCTGTGGTTTGCCAACTGTCAGTAAATTTATTGACAGTCAGTAAAAAAACATACAGTTTTAACACTGGCTGTAAATCAGTAAATAAATTAAAATGTCAGTAAAATTGGGTAGAAGTAAAACACATTTAAAATTTTATTAAGAAATTATTATAAAGGAACAGACAATCATGGTGTTAACCATAGGGAGTGACTGGGCATTCAGGTTCACAGTACAGGTCACTGGGAAGGAATATGTAGCAGTAAAGGTGGCAAGTACATGAGCTTATAGCATCCTGGATGAAAAAAGTCAAAAGACTATGGGTTTGGAATACAAGAGTGAAGAAATTCGGGAGCATCACCTTTATAAACATTGCAGAGGGTATACAAGTGTCGAATAGAAGTACATATGTTAAAACTGGACATCCCAAATTGTGTTAGTATTATGGGGTATGCCTATACTGCATCTTTAGGCCGATTTAACCTCCCTTAAGTCAACCTAATGAACTCATCCAAACTGGGCTTGTATTAAGTTGACTTAAGTCCTTGCTTCAGTTGACTTAACACCTGCCCTTAAGGTCAACTTAAAACTTAAGTTGACCTATGTAGAGGCAGGAGCCAGGATGTAGGCCCCACCCCCTCCCCTGCCCTGGGGTCTGATCTTGCCCCAAGCCACTTGCCAGTGGTGGCAGGAGCTGCTTCCGAGCTGCCTGAGGGCCTGGGCCTACTAATGTTCCTGGGGTATGTCTACACTATTTCCAGCGTAGACATACCCTTAAGTCAACTTAAGGTCAACTTTAAGTCAACTTAACGTTGACCTTGTTAAGTCGACTTAAGAGTCATTCCAGTGTAGACATAGCAAAGGTGTCTAGAGTCCATAAGAAGATACATTCCTGTTTGTAAGGAGGGAGGTCTGTTAATCATCTTGGGGGATGTTCATAGAGGTGGTCCTCCTTGCGCCTCCTGGTACTGCCTGTGCCTGGTGATATGTTTGATGTCGATGTCCCTGGACCACCTGATGGTACTGGAGACCATGAGATGGTGCATCAACCAGGCATAACACCATCCAACACTGCAGGCTTGCAGTACACACTCATTGGTGGGGTCCCAGATGCTGAGGGTACCAACAATCAGGGTGTGGATTTGCACCTCATAGCCCCTGGCTCTCAAGGTGTCAGCTAGTGGACCATATTTCTCCTCTTTCTGGACATGGGTTCGTTGAAAGGCTGGGAAGTGGTTTTCAAAGGGGACCATGATGTAGACCGTGGTGGTCTTCTTCTGGTCTTCATCTATGATCATGACATCAGTCCTCAGCAGGCTGTCAGTTCCAGACATGGCAAAGTTTACTGCAGCGTCCCTCTGGTGAGGTGGGATAGCTTTCACCAGCCAGATCTGGACTGCATTGTGTCTCAGCTGCCAGGCCCTGAAGCTTCCTGCAAAGCTTGTCCTGGTACCTATAGCAGACAGCTACATTCAGAGGGACACAATTGAGATGGGCATGGTGGATAAACTATCAGTTGACAAATTGGGTAAAGCTATGCTCTGGGAGAAGGTGGTTGCTGGCATTCTATTTGCTGGTTAGTGTGAAGACCTTGCCCTGGTTGGGTTTTCTCTTGGGGTCTTCCATGCACAGCGAGTTGACAGCAGACTTCTGGATCCTCTCCAACATGCCCTGAGACTTAGGGCGGAGGATAGCACAGTCAGTGATTTTTTGTCATTGTCTTTGTTCAGAATCACTTCTTGTATCATAAAACTACACTGATCATGACTTCATCATTTCTATTATTTTGCGTACCCACAGAACCTGATTGATCAATTAACTTACGGCTAAAACAATTGAATAATTCCAAATTCTTGTATGCACACTTTTGTGACATTATTATATTGTTCAAGATATTTTTAGTGGTCAGTAAAAAAACAAAAAATAAAAAAAACAATTTCAGATCTTCACGTAAGTAAAAATTAATGTGCAAGGTTGACAACCATAACTGAAAAGACTATTCCTGCCCCCAAACAATTTATAGCCTAGATAGTTAATTGATCCAATTAATCCATATACAGACAGGACACATTATTTTTATGGAGTTCATGATTTCTGTTGGCTGAAGGCTTTTGGTTTTGTTTTGTTATTTAAAAAAACTTTGCAGTTAATGACTTGAAGAATATTATAGAAAAGAGAGCCTTTCTTCTCTTGGTTACTGGTTCAAATTTAGCTGAGACTGGTAATTGCTGAAAGGTGCTACCAACCAACAGTCTTAATGGAAATGGATCAATGATCTCAGTCTATGCTAATGGACAGGTGTCTGAATCATAAAAAAAACAGCATGGCGTTGTCATTAATTAGCACTAATGAGTCTCCGCAAAGAAGCCATGGATTGACTTGACCAAGGCCTCCAACTTCAGGTCTGGCTCAGCTATGTTTGGTACATTATCTGAGATGGGCCCAAAGGTTCGCTTGCAACATCATTGAGTTAGTCTGATCTCAACAGCTGCTGAGTGTGAATCCAGGCCCCCGAGCAATTTAGAGCAGCCTTTGAGAGAAATTATGTTAGGCTGACTGGTAGCTGTGTCAAATGGCAGTTACATCATCCGGGGAGTAACTGCATTGCAGTGGTGCTCTGGCACACAGACCACAGCCCATGCCCAGTGATGGGAGCTGTGTGGAGGAGTGGCCCTTTGAGGGGAATCCTCACCTATTTTCAAGGCTGCATTTTACCCTTTTTGCATCATCAGCTGTAGGACGAATTGCTTAAAACAAGAAGATAATAAAATAATGAAACTAATAATAAGACATTGTTCTGACCACTGCAAAATAATTTCCAGACCTAGTTAATGGATGTGACCACTTCTGGCTATTGGGACAACATATGTTGGCTGTTCCTGATGATAAGATGTTAATCTACCTCCATGACAGCTGCCTCCTCCATTTGTGAAAGATCAAAAGTCCAGATGCACATACTGGGCCTGATATTACACCCTTTAGTGTCAATAGGCCAAATTATGTTTCCATTGTCCTTGGATTTACACCACCATAATGGAGATCAGAATCTGGCGTACTTCAGTGGACTCATAAGAGTCTACTGATGTGAAATCAGTAAACAATTGGATACAATGGCCTGCCATTGTGTAGCCTTAACAAGAAGAACCTTGTAAAAAGGCTTTGGTGTAACTGTATTCTACCTCCCAAGTCATTCAGTAAACATTTTCTTAGCTGTGTGTCTAATTAAAATAGCTCAACACTAAAATACTCTTTTGGCAATTCATATTATTATTTGATTTGCAAATGATAATAGTCCATTATGATAAAGTCCCACTGCACAAAATTTTTTGAGAATAGTTAAGAAAACTCTAAATCAATTTATATGATTTGGTAACCATTTTCAACTTCATTAAATACTTAGAAATCTAATACATTATCCTTATCTTGATGCTAAATTTAAATTGCATGAAGTTTGGTCACTCAGTAATTAACACATTGTATATCCCACCTAATTCACAAACTGTCATTTCCTAGATCTTAACATTACTTG
Organism: Podocnemis expansa; assembly: GCA_007922195.1. Classification (NCBI taxonomy): domain Eukaryota; kingdom Metazoa; phylum Chordata; order Testudines; family Podocnemididae; genus Podocnemis; species Podocnemis expansa. Next base: position 3,220,217 of record ML682056.1, read on the forward strand.
CTAATTCTGCCAGGGATAAAGAATTTTACTGTCAAAACTCCAGGGTAAGTGACATTCTTCAAGCACAATAATGACAAAACAAGTTAATTTACTGCAAAGTCGCTGAAAGATGAGGCTTTTTTAATTGCATATTTGTTACCTTCATTAAAAAGGTAAATGACTCTTTGGTTACATATTTGCCCATTTCTTACACATTAAAGAAGTGTTAACTAGCCTGATTAAAATTAATTGAAAAGGTCCAAGATCTGTGAAGAGATCCTAACATCAGCAAACTTCTAATTGAAGCTGAGAAAGAAAGAGAGAGGGAGAAAGAGATAAATAGGGTATTTGGATGGAGAGGATTTCAAGTTCTATTTCCACGATATAACTGATTGATATAGTGCAAAAATGGTCAGGTTCTGGATCAGGATACAAAAAAAATCTGTGTCTGGCAAGTACTTGCTCTTCCCATGCTCTGTTGCTAACTACGCTATGCTTTCCCCAACCTGACTCTGAGGGCTAGTCTTCACTGACAGCGGTAATATCATCATGTCATCCTTCCCAATCTCCGTGAAGACCCGCTCAGTCGCTCGGGAAGCCAGTTTCGAACACCATGCTGGCAACTGGCATAGTGCTGAAGCAGCTCCCTTCGACTCAGCACAGTGCATGTGTTGGGTGTAGGGCAATTAAATGGACATGTGCAAGTTATTTTAAGTAACTTGCGTATCTCCATTTGATTGCCACTCAAAACCACAGGTGGTGTAGCCCCAAGCTGGACACCTTGTTACTGCTGTAGAGTGATGAGCACAGGAGCTGAGAGCAGAAAGCAGTGAGCAACAGCACTGATACGGAGATCAGTGAAGAACAGCTTCTGTCCCCTTTTGGCTTCTTTGTGCACATGTTTCTAATGCAGGCTCATGGATTCTAAGATGAAAAGTGGCCACTGTGATCATGTAGTCTGACTTTCTGCATAACACAGGCTGCAGAGTTGAAATAATTCCTTATAATGCTGGAGAAAGGAAGCATTCATGTGGTCTGGGAGGAGATGTAGCGGTAGAGAGAATGACGTCAGGAACAGAAGGGCTAAAAGGAACTTCAGAAAGTGGAAAGGAGACTCAAAAGGAGGCAGAATGAAAGAAGGAAGATTGTAACTGAGATAGTGCAAAGTGAAGAAAAAGATCTTTGGAGTTGCAGCTGGCCAAACTGGGATTAGGCTAGGAAATATCATTGGGCTGAGCTGGGCCTTGAAGGAAAAGGTAAAGAAGATGAAGAAAATTTTATTTTATCCCATATTGTTCTTTCCTGTACCTTGTCCCAACTTTTATGGTCATTTACAGAGACCGGATACTGGGGTAGATAGTTTGATCCAGTAAGCAATGAGTGTGTTAGCGTTTGGAGCTAGGCCCAGTTAATGAATATTGAGGGTTGTTTATGCCATAGTGCAGTCTAAGCAACTAGTTTTTGTTTCAAATTTTTGGCAGTCCAACATTAGGCAAGAAAACACTAAAAGTGCACTGACTTCTCTTCTTACTGTGCCAAGTGTGTGTGTGTGTGTGTGTGTGTGTGTGTGTGTGTGTGTGTACACTGGGAAGAGAGAATGTTTATTTGGATTGAGAGGATGGGGATTTGTTTTAGATAAAGGTATCTCTAGTACTTAATAGAATAATACATTGATCTGACTATGCTATTTACTACCGTTCTCCTACCTCTCCTCTATTAACCTCCCACTGAATTCCAGAATATTCTAATTGTATTAAAATATTTGTTTCATCTTTGTTAATACACTCATTATCATGTTACCACTATATAAATGTAAAATGTAAGATAAACATATGAGCTATTTTAATTTCTTTGTTTTGATTCAATTTAAATTGCTGAATGAAAAAAATAGTTTTTTCTAGTAATTCTGCTGTAACTAACTCATTTTGATATTGGTTCTATTAGCCTTCTAATAGCATGAAAGCTAAAAAATTAAATCGTTCCACTTCCACATTCATAATTATGTGCAATTAAAATCTTTACATACCCAAAAGTCTTATATGAAGCCCTGAACTCTTCAACTGTCACTCTTCATTATCTCCAAGTCCAACAATTTTACAGTGACACACTGTACACAATGCAATATGCTAAAGAGGAAATATTATATTTTACTGATGTATGTGTTCTTTAATTTCTCTGAATTAGCTTTTTGATATGGATGCTAATTGTTTTCTTTGAAAGGAGTTACTACAGATATGTGATTTCTCTATGCCTGTTGCTCTTCACAAAAATGATAGTAAATTGTAGGAAATAAGAATTTCTCTCTTTCTCTTTTTTAACATAAAAATAATGAGCTGCATATCAAAAAAGTGAATCTTAATCCAACATTCTGACTGTTCATTAAAAAGCGTTTATGATCAGTGCAGGCAATTTGGTGACTTTCGATGTTTCCCCCTTCTGTATTTATTCATGACAAAACAAACATAAAAAACCCCAAAGCCCCAGGAGGTTTGGCAAAACTAGAGGGTTTTTTTAATATCCCCATGAACTTTTAACTAGAGCAAGCAGGGCAAGCTGGCTCTCGGACCCACCGCTGGGGCGGCAGCCAGCAAGTCCCATTTGAGGGGCCAGCTGGCTCCAGGACCCACAGCCCAGGCAGCAGCCGGGAAGTCCCACTTGTGAGGCCAGATTGTGGCTGGACTTGCTATTTCGATTTGGTATTTTTCCTAAATTCAATTTAAGTTAAATCGATTTAATGATTTTATTTCAAATTAACTTATTTCAATTTAACTTAAATTGAATTAACCCTGTACGTGTGGACATAGCCAACAAGTTCCAAAGGGGTAGCCATGTTAGTCTAGTTCAGCAAAACAAACAAAGAGCCCTGCGGCATTTTAAAGTTTGTTCTTTGGTTAGTCTTTAAAAGTGCCAGAGGACTCCTTGTTTGTTAGACTTCAAGTTAGGCATATGTAAGTACCTTGTTGAGTCAGAACACAGGAGACCAGCAGGGTGTCCAGAATTCAGAGCTGTAGATCCTGCCATGCCTTCAGAAGATCCTCAGAGATCTGCTGGACTTGATATCCATAGTATTGCCTATGGCAAATATCAGGGATGCTACCCCCTCACCCTGCTTTTGAATAATCAGGGGATGTCTCCACAAGGGGAACTACTTGGCATTTTTCTTTCCACAGAAGTATCCTACACAGAAATGTGCAAGAGAATTACTCTCCTCATCTTATTATTCAATGTAAATACATTATACTAAGTGGCTTGTTTTAACTACACTTATCACACTCCACTCACAGTGAAACACCCTCTTCAAGATCTCAGTGTTTTGAGCATTTGTAAAGAAGTGCTATCCTAACGAGAGTGATAATGAGTTAGATGCAGAAGGGAATCAGGTACATGAGAATAACTAAACACTTTGAGGAGGCTGTTACTCCCATACTTGTCCTTTTTCTCTTTTCACCTTTTTTTTTTAAAGGAGACAGATTTGTTCAAAACCAACAGAGTTATTCTTACCACACTGTGGCCTTCTGGCCCCCCAGCTGGACCCCCAGAGGTCATTCAGCCACCCCACAAGCCTCGTTGGGCCCACTGCCAGGCCCCCTGACCTGTCACTGGCCCCACTGTGGGCCTCCTGACCCCCATGACAGCATTGCCGGGACCACCACCAGCCCCCAGCCCCACTGCCAGGGCACCACTCCCTCTGTGGGCCCCCTGGACCCACTGGTGCCCCAGTGCTGGCCCTGCTGGGACCCCCGCCAGCTCCCTGGCCACATTGTGGGCACCCACAGCTCCTAGACCACCTACACTGGGGCCCCCACCAGGCCCCTGGGCTGGCCCCATGGCAGGTACTCTGGTCCCTGCCACAGGCCCCCTGGTCCATCCTCTGGCCTCATCAGGGTTCCCTCCCCAGCCCTGTCACCAGCCTAACTGTGGGCCCCCTTGCCACCACACCCCCATGTTGGCCTCACTAGGGAGCTCGCCAGCTCCCTGGCCCTCCACAGGGCCTCCTGCCTCCCCACCAGCCTTGTTGGAGCCTCCACCAGCCCTGGCACCTCCACCCAAGGGGCCTTGAAAAAATGCCCCTCTTGCCCACCTGCTAAGACTGCCTATGGCCATCCTGGGCAACACCAGTGGTCCATCTAGTCTAGGGGTCACAAACATGTGGCCCGTGGGCCTCATGCGGCTCCTAAAGCTATTGCCTGTGGCTCGCAATGACACTATTGTTAACAATATTTGCAATATCATTATATGAAAGGATTTCAGCAGTGCAGCCTTTCAGCTAACGTACTAGTCCTCATGTGGCCTGTACTAATCCTCATGAGGCCCTCATGGTGATTTGAGTTTGAGACCCCTGATCTAGTCTAAAATTTTGTCTTCTAACAGTGGTCAATACCAGATGCTTCAGGAGGAATGAACAGAACAGGGCAATTACCAAGCAATCTGCTCTTGTTGTCCAGTCCCAACTTCTGGCAGTCAAAGGCTTAGAGACACCCACGCAATGTGGTTACATCCCTGACGATCTTGGCTAATAGCCACTGATAGGCCTAGCATCCATGAATGTCTCTAATTCTTTTTGAAACCAGTTATACTTTTGGCCTTTACAACATCCTTGGCAATGAATTTCATAGATCAACCATGTGTTGTGTGATGTGCTTCCTTATGTTTGTTTTAAATCTACTGCCTATTAATTTTATTGGGTGATTCCTGAGTTCTTGTATTATGTGACAGGGTAAATAGCATGTCTTTATTTGACTTTCTCCACACCATTCGTGCTTTTCTAGACCCCTATCATACCCAAACACTCTCCCCCCTTTTTCTAAGATTAACAGTTCCCATCTTTTTAATCTTTCCTCCTGTGGAAGCTCTTCTCTAACCCTAGCAATTTGGATGCCATTTTCTGTACTTCTTCCAGTACTAATGCATCATTTTTGAGATCAGTGGCCAGAACTGCATGCACTGTTCAAGATGTGGGCATACTGTGGATTTATATTGTATCATTGCAACATTTTCTGTCTTACTACCTATCTCTTTCCTAATGGTTCCTAACACTTCTATTAGCTTTTTTGGCTACCCCTTGAGCACATGTTTTTAGAGGCAGTTGGTTTGTGTCTTTTCACTAAGACGACAGGCATGACTATGAAGGAAATGTTGGCATTAATTGCAAGCTGCATTCTGGACCCTTTGCTTTGCTGTGATGACATAAAGTGGATGGAAAGCAGCTAGATTTCTCTCCTGGGGAATTTCTCTAGGGCAGGAGTTTTCCTTGGACAGCACAGAAATGGAATAACAGCCTTATACCTTTGTCCTTTTTGGCCCTTAGTGGACTGTATGGCTTAGGTGTGCATCAGCAGCATGCAATACTAAGGCTATTCTGGACTACTGGGTTATCAGTTGTGATACACAATCCCTTGGGTTATGTTAGAAGTCTGGGGTGCTTTTGTTTGTACCAGGGAATGAATATGTTCCCAGCAGGCCCAGGACCTGGAGATGCAAGGGTAGCTCAGATTCAAGGCTGCTATGTACAGCTGTAAATTCAGTGATCTTTTAAATATATTTGCTTCTTTAAGTCAAGCAATTAATTATTCCTATTTGCATCATTTCAGATTTCATGTTAACTTTGCATTGCATGTGAGACCTATTCATCACAGGTGGGATGGGAAAGTAGGAAAGGGAGAATGACTGACAGAGGTTCAATACCATTTACAAAGCATCGAATGAAGGGGGATTTTCTCCCATGAACGCTCATACAATAAATACATTTGTTCATCTTTAAAAGTGCCACCAGGATCTTTGTTTTGCTGGACTAGACTAACATAGCTACCCGTTTGGAACTTGTCAATCTGTGTCATTTAATGGGTAAAACCACACCACGAGCTTTTTGCATGTAGCAATTATCTTGCCATAAAAAATGTGAGAAATAACTGTTTTGTGAATCAGTTCTCATGGGCTATGTCCACATCTGGCAAACTTAGTTTGGACTTGCTAGCCTGAACTAAGAAGTTGGAGCTTAGTTTGAACTAACTGTGGTTTAGGTCATACTAACCACATGTTCTAGTTTGAACTAGACTGCGTGGTCAGTTCAAACTAACTTGATTAGTCTGAACTTCTTTAGTTCAAACTAAGTGTTAGTCCGAGTCTTGCCTGCACCTTCAAACTAAGCACTGAAGTCTGGACTAATGCCCACTACTTACAAGTTCGAACTAAGTTTTCCTTAGTCTGAACTAAGAAATTTAATTTCTTAGTTCAGACTAAGGAAAGCCTAGTGTAGCTAAGGGCTAAATTAGTCCAGACTAAACGTCCTTAGTTGGAACTCGTTTGCCAGTGTAGACATTGCCATAGTGTACTATAAATTTTCCTGACACTTATGGATATGAAACTTAACAATATTTAGTTTAGGAAGTACTATATGTACCATAAATGCAAAAAACATAGCACTTGTCTCCATGACACTCTTCTGTTTCTACAATGGTGCATAACTCAGTCTGAATCTGTGCAATTTTATCTGCAAAGTAATGTGAAAACTCTACAACGAGAAAAACTTAACTCAGTAAAGAGATGGAGGAGGTCTTTTGCATATTTCATGGCTATTTTATGCTGCCTGTAGTATGATCTGTCATAGACGTACTCACTGTAATTCCAGCAGGACTCCATGCATTTAGAGTTTGAAGAGTTTTATTTATAGATGGCTGAGGATCTAAATTATGTCATTAGACTAGAGTATAATCATCCTGATAGTGCCTTGAAACACTTTCTTCATTATCACTTCATTTATATTCATGATGATGAGCAGATGGTACCAATGTCTTCTTTCAACATGTATCGTTCCCAAATGTTGTTTGAAAACACAATCAAATAGGTGGTAAGGACATATTCTCCGACTGATGAGCCTGGATAACTCCTATTATTGTAATGGGAATTATAGGAGCACAATTTGTTAGTTAACACATGCTCCTTCTTTCCCTGGTTGTTTTATTTCTGCAGCAGCAAAATACAAAACATTGGAGATCCTCTATAAATAGAGGCTATTGGTTTATTTCTAATTTCTCAGCAACAGGAGGTCATTTTTTAAAACAAATATTTATAACTCAGGGACCATTGATCCAGATTCACAAGCAGCATGACAGCCCCCTTAACTGAACTCAGGTGGTACCAAAAAAGTCCAAACTCAGCTGCAGAGCCCAGCAGAGAATCCTGTTGAAGCAGACCATCCTGCTGGTGCAGTGTTCAGCATCTGTGCTTGCAGCCTCTCAGCATAGGGGGCACTTTAGGAGAGAGAGAGGGAGTGAGGAAGTCTGCACCACTATAGCAACCTTGCCCTAGGCTGGGTTCTTAACTTAGCAGCTTTGAGCTGTGCCAGATCTGGGGTTGATTTGTTGATGTTCTCCATGTCTCAAATCTATCTCGTTATTTAAGCGAATTTCTGGTTAAATTCAAGTATTTCACAGTGTCCTTTCAAAAGAGATCGTGTGTTGATCAATAATTCTTTTAAAAGCTGCATAAAGCCTTATTGACACGTGGTTCCATTCTTCAGCAAACAGAAATTGAATCATCCAATATATTTTATGCAACTGCTTTTTCTGTTTGTTCCTATCTCAGGTATGGGCAGCTGCACCGCAGCAATCAACAAAGGATCCTCACAGCAAACATGCTGTAATTTTACTTAGAATCAAAACAAACACACTCCAGACCCCAACCCCCAAATCCCAGAGACACAAGCTGAGTTAAAACTCAAAGCACTGAAGCAAGCAAGCAAAAAACAGAGAAACAAACTCCACCACTCAGCTCTCATTAAAAATAAATTTAAGACAAACAAGGACAAATACCTGTATGCACTTTTCAAGCTACTGCACAGCCCGCTTTCCACCACTCTGATGATGGCACTTTTCAGCTCTCCAGTCCCCAACTGCGGCACACCTACTATTCACCCTTTGATTTTTATATGTAGCTGTGCCTCATTAGGACAACAGAGGGGTTTGAACCTGAGACTTGAAGAACTAAACGCATGGGTTACAACTGCCTGATCTAAAGCCTAGCTCATCCTCGGTATTTATGTGATGTGTTACATGGCACTGGAACAGTGGACTGGTAGGCAATAGAATTCCCCAGTCCTGAGCTGGGTGCCCCTTGTTCCTCATAAAACACATGGGGAGAGTTAGGTATCTAAAGGGATCCATTGGGTCAGGATCTGCAGCTGGACATGGCACCAATGGATTGACCAGACTCCTTTGCTGGCTATCACCAGAAAACCCAGTAGGGGCACCTTTCTGATGGGTGCTCAGTGCTTCCACCTATAGCTGCGACAGTTGCTGTCTTGCTTGGTTCCTGACCCTTTGCTCTAATCTTTGGTATTGTTCTTAGTTTCATGACTCTAGGTCTCACCACATGACCTGGCTGCCTGGTGCTCTAATTGTGAGGCCTGCCACCTGCTGCATTGGTCTGTGATGCTCAGAACCCAGGTGAAGGAGGAGCCTTTTAAGCCTATTGGTCATGAAATGTTGAGATGAGGAGCTAAGCATCTAGGCAGGTGAGCTGGTACAGCTTACTAGTCAGCAATAGATGCTTCTGTGTAACCAGAATCCTCCGCTGCAACCACTCTCCTAGCATTAAGCACCTTAGCATGGTCAGCGGCTCATGTCCTAGCAGCTGCAGCCATCTCTGTCTCCTGCTGTCATGTTTGCATTATGTTTTTCTGTGCTCCAACTGTCTTCGGGATGGGTGCTCTGCAACATCCACCAATCAGCGGTGGTGTCCATCCCTCCTGGTGCAGGGTGTAAGAGGTATCAAGTCTTAGACATGTTCAGCACACATCTGCAAGACTGGGCCCCACTGGCAAGACAGATGTTCTCCTGCCTAGTCTGAATGTCTCCCCTCAAGGGCTATGGCCTGATCTAGGCCTTTGAGCAGCTCATTAGTTCCTGGAGGTGGCATCAGAACTTCGGCAACTCTGCAGATGGTGACTGGTGGAAATGTTGCAACCTATGGGACTTAGGCTATGTCCACACATACATCATTATTTCAAATAAGTTATTTTGAAATGAGTTATTTCGAAATAAAGTCCTTATTTCAAAATAAGTTAATTCGAATTAAGAAAATGTTAATGCAAATTAAGGGAAAGCCTGCTTTCAAAATGGTTATTTCAAAATAAGGCCATTTGGACATGTTGTTTCAAAACAGTTATTTCGAAACAACGGTGTTGTTTCAAAACAACATGTCCAAACAGTGTTATTTCAAAATAACAGCCATTTTGAAATGAATGGAGTTTAAGCGGTTTTGAAATGGTGGTTCTTATTTCGAAATGACAGAGCCCGTCATTTCAAAATGAGAAAACATTGTGTGGACCTAATATTTTTTATTTCAAAATAACCAGTGTTATTTCAAAATAAAAGAGACGTGTGGACATACCCTTAGAAATTTAGAATCAACAGCAGAGTGACAGGTTTAAAAATGTCAGCGATAGCTGTCGGTGGCTGAAGAATCAGAAAGGCACCTAAATACCTTTGAGGATTGGCGTTAAAGTCCCTTTGCAGGAAGTACAGAAATCAGAACGCTCTGGCTATTAGCCACTAGAAGGGGCCATATAAGACATATTGAATAGGGAGTTAATGACACTGATTTAAAGAAGCAGTTAGGCCAATTATCTAACTCATATTAAATGATGTAATTGGTATGTGCCCTGTGAAGTTGGTGGGTTTTTTTCAATCAGTTCGTATTTTATTCAGTTACTTGATTTATTCTTCAATCCTACCCACATCATTCATTTTCCATTAATTCAGGGAGTTTATACAGGATTCACAGATTTCAAGACCTGAATGGACAATTACTGTCATCTATTCTGACCTTCAATATTAGAGGTGGACATAGACCACAAAATTAGAATCTGATCAGCATGCAGGATGTTTGTGGAGCTAAGCAATATTCAGGATTTCTGTCACAGAGGAAATGCTGTCATTTCAACATTTATTTTCATCCCAAGACAGGATGAAAAATTGAAATTCAAAAGCTTTCTGTGGAATGAATATTCCAAAAATGTTTGGGTTCATCTTTGTGAAAACATTTTGTTTTGGCATGTAGGAGCAAAATGAAACAGTGTGAGAGTCCCAAAATCTAAATTTTTCATTTTGGTTTGTTGAAATGACCTGAAACACTTAACTTAGTGGACTAAGCTGTGTTTCCTGGCCTTGTGGGAGTTGTACCTCCAGCCCCTGTCTCTCCAAGGGCGAGGGTATCTGGCTGGACTACATCTTCCATAACACATACAGAATTAGGTTACCATCATGATCCCACCATGTAGCTCGGTCAGGGAAAAAATCAGAATATTTTCTTGCTCAAGTTATAGCCCTCCAGAGATCCTGGCCCATAGATGAGAATGGGGATCAAATGACAACTCCTACGAGCCATGCATGATGGAGAAATGAAGTTCAATGGCTTTAACTGATTCAAAATGAATTGTTCATGTCAGTTTTTGAAGAAAACAACATATTCCAATTTGGGTTGAATTGACCTTAAATGAAATATTTTATTTTGATTTTTCAGGACAGAAAAACAAAATTCTTCAGCAAAACAAGTTCCAAAGGAATAGCCATGTTCATCTAGTTCAGAAAAATAAGCAAGGAGTCCTGTGGCACTTTTAAAGACTAACAAATTCATTTATTGCATGAGCTTTCATGGATGAAAATTCCACTTTGTCAGATGCTTTGACGTGGGATTCTCTCCCACGAAAGCTCATGTGATAAATAAATTTTAGTCTTTAAGGCTATGTCCACAAATACATCATTATTTCAAAATAAGTTATTTTGAAATGACTTATTTCATAATAAAGTCTTTATTTTGAAATAGGTTAATTCAAATTAAGGGAAAAACTCAAAGCGAAATAGCATGTCCAAACACAGGACTTGCTGTTTTGCTTTAGGAGAGGGGCACCATGGGAGGTGTGTGAACGTTGCCCCCTCCCTGGGCCATGCTCCCACCCAATATAGGCTAAAAGGAAGGCAGCCTGGGACGGAAAAGGGCAAAAGTGTTATTTTGAAATAATGGTTATTTTGAAATAACACATCCAAATGGTGTTATTTCAAAATAACAGCTGTTTCAATTTAAAGAGTTTTAAACTATTTTTAAATGATGGCTCCTATTTTGAAGTGACGGAGCCTGTCACTTCCAAATAAGAATACGTCGCATGGACCTAATCTCTTTTATTTTGAAATAACCAGTGTTGTTTTGAAATAAAAGAGATGTGTGGACATACCCTAAAAGTGCCACAGGACTCCCTGCTTGTTTTTCAGCAAAACATTAACTTTAACACAGAAGGTTTCAGATTTGAAGAAACTATATTTTCTACTGAGAAATCATTCTGATTGAAAATTACTGATCCGATCTAGATTGTTTCATCTCCCATTTGTGTTTGGTAATTCTCTGGTTTATTGATCAGATCTTCAGCTGGTGTAAATGGTTAAATTCAAGGCAATGGAGCTATTTATACCAGCTTCAGATCTAGCTCTGTGTGCAGTTACTCTTTCCTAATACCAGACATGGATGAGTGGTGAAGTAAGCCTCCTGGATCGGTGGGCTCCATCAAAATGGCAGCAAGCAATCCAGTGCCCCTCTCATTGAAAAATTCCCTATGCATTTCTTCTACAAGGCTCAGAGCGTATATTCTTGAGCCTAAAATTCACCTTTAGAGAAACAGTACAAGGTCAATATATCAGTAGGTTTCCACTTATCTGGTTAGACATGACTTCCATTGAATGGGCTAAATTCACTGCAAGTGTAAAGTATAATCAGTTGCATCTACTGACTCCACTTCTGACATTGGCCCAGTAGGCCCTGCGCACATACCAATAATTGAAAGCAGCAGTTGATTTGAGAATCTACGTCTCAAGAAAAGCAAGGAGTCTTATGGCACTTAAAGACTAACAGATTTATTTATCACATGAGCTTTCGTGGGAGAAAATCCCACTTTGTCAGATGACTCCTTGCTTAGACTAACGGCTGCCATTCTGAAACTTGGCAAGATACATCTCAAGAGTATCTTTTCCCAATAAAATATTCTGACGTCCCAAATCTGTGATGAATGAGCACAGCTTGTTATAATATTTAAAACTAGAAGCAGGAGCAGACATTTTTAGTGGCTTCTTTTCCTAAGAGCTGTTGAAATTACAGTTGCAAAATGCTAAGTTCCTAGAAGATTTATCTTCTCTCTAAGGGCTGATGGGGTAGCGCATGTGTTTGGTGACTATAATCAAAAATGCATTGATGCTGTTCATTCACATTCTGCTGATGATGAAGAAGCACAATTAGAAGTTGACTTGACAGCAAATACACCTCAAAAATTATCACAATAGCTGTGATTCCCATAATAAAAGCATGAGCAACCAAGGGAGCCTTTTTCAATTTACACAGAGTCTTGAGGTCTCTTGACAGACAGCACAGAACCAATGTTTCTAAGTAAACTTTGTTAGGAAAACAGATTAAAAACTCCAGAGGTTTAGCTAAATCTTATACCAGGAAAACACCTTGTAACTCTCATGCTTTAGAATAATAATTTAGTGTTGGTGAATAATATGGATTGCTAACAAAGATTGTGTGTGAAGAATTTTGCCTTTTCTTCGCATAAATTGCCCATAAACAGAGCATGCTTTTCTTCAGTTCATCATTCATTATTTTATGCAAAATAACTACTATGAATAAGTCTCTGTAACTCAATCATGGGTCATTCACTGTAAATATTCTAGATTTAAAATATGAACTATTATGTTTAGAGACATAGGACACATGATATGATTCTGTTCTCTGACTGGGCACATTTAGAATCAGATTCCAACTGAGAAACTTTGCAATTATGAATTCAGAATATGCACCCCCAAAATATGCTGTAATATTAACTTAAAATCCACTGTTTTGGCTAACATTCCTACTAGAAAACTCATTTGCTAGAATCTTTGTGGAAAATGCACAGAAAAGGGGCAAAAACAAGTAGCTGAGATGAGTTCATTAAAGATTCAAACTTATACTCTCATCTTTTTTTTTCAGGATTTTCCCAGCTTTAGTTTAGCTAATTTATATTATTGTATGAACGTTAAGGAGATAATTATTATGGCGAACCTGCTGGTCCCCAACTACCACCATTGGAATGTCCTCAGGGTTGACTGTTAACTGGGAGTTAGTCCACTTACTTATGTCAACATAAGTGGATGCACCCAGCTCCTTTAAAAATTTGGTGCTGGGAAACATTTACCATCCTAGAATACGTTCAAAGGCCAACTACGACTTTGCATTACTCCTTGAGTAGGGACCTGTGAAGCAAGAGGATAGCACGTACCCAGAAACAAATAGGCTGGGTTTCAAAGACAGCTAGGGGGAATTGGGGTGAAGGAATGGATATAGGGCCAGAGTTTTTCAGAAGATCCAAATAGAACCAGGATATGTTATATATCTTAGGGCCTCGTATTGTCCCCATTACTGTAGTGTCTGAAGACCCTGTGATCTTTGATGTATATTTTCCTCTTCACATCTCTGCAAGGTAGGGAGATACTACCAACCCTCTGAACTGAGTGACATGCTGAAGATCACACAAAATCTATAGCATGGTGGGGATTTGAATCTTGGCCTATCAAGTGCTAGGTGAATATGTTTAACAGCAGAGTATCCGGTATCTCTAGCATAGCATTTACAAAGGGGCTGACCCCTCACTTTATCTTGAAGATCAAGAACTCCAGGAACTATTTACTTCTATCCATTCTCTTTTTCTCACTTCTCTCCACTCATTCCTGGTATTCTCATTATCATCTCTCTTCTTTCTCAAGCTTTTCCCTTTCATATTCCTCTGTGAGCAGTGTCCTTTCTTTCTTTTTTTTTTGGTCTTGGAGTCACATCACAATGGTTGCACTCTGACATTACAGCACATGATGCAGATCTGGCATTCCTTGAGGCTCAAATCCTGTCCATTTGTTCTAGACAAGAGACAGAGCACACTCCATTACAGGACAACCTACACTCACCCTGGCATTATATTCTTACATATCCTTCTTCTCCCTTTTCCTTGCTAGGTAAGAGTGTGGATAGCTAGGTGATGTTGGTGGCCTGTGGGCCTGACTGGATGGCATTAATATCTAGGGCTATGTCTACATGAGAAAAAGTTAGTTCAAATTTGTTAATTCAAACTAATAAATTTGAGTTTAGTTCTAACTAAACTCAAGCTTATTAGTTTGAATTAACAAAGTGGACAAATTCGACTTAATATTAAGTTGAGCTAGTCCACTTTGTTAATTTGAACAAACTGCCCTTAATTCAAATTTATTAAATTCAAACTAAGGGTTAATCCTAGTCTGCACTATCCTTAGTTCAAGGATGGAACTATGGCCTTAGTTTGAACTAACCAGCAGGTCTTACTAATTCAAACTAATCTTTCATTAGTTCACATTAAGGAACTCCTTAATGTGAACAAATGAAAGCCTTGGGTAGACAGGTCCTAATGTAGTTCGAATTAAGTCTCCTTAACTCAAACTAACTTGCAAGTGTAGACACACCCTAGGACTTTCCATTTGTTCCTGTTCTCCCTCCCCTTCCAGTGCTTCCTCCCCCCCGTGCCAAAGAAAATTAGAATCTTGAATAATCAGCAAAGATAATAAATTTAAGGTGTTCTTTAGTCAGCTTGTGCATCCCCTTCTATGTTACCTGTAGTGAGTTACTATGTGTGAACTCCATGAAGGTTAAATGTGAAAATTCAAGCCATATTCTCCTTCCTTCTCACACCACAAAAAAACTAGACCTTTCCAAATTTCTCTGCAAGGATTGTTTTACCTTTTAAAAACTTAATTTGATTTTAAACCTGACACAAAGTTACTGGTTTAGATGGTTAAACTATCCAGTGTGCTTATTCCATATATTTTAATATCCTGTTACCTGTGCTTTGGAAGTGCTAAAGTTTTGCACCAGACACTGAAGGTGACAGGAGGGTTACATTTCTGAATATTTTGCTTAAAGAAACAGTAACCTACACCATCAGTGCTACACGTTGCTAAAAGCCTAAAGATATGTTTGACTAAAATGTAACAGGGAAAATAAAAGTACATACTTAGGCAGATTTGGACCTTATAAAAAAGAAAATGTTTTGATGAAAGGTTATCAGATTAAATGCCTGGGGAGCTGGGCTCAATTGTAGCCAAAGGGGCCAGGGCAGTGAGGCAGGAAATCTTAAAATACAGTCAATGAAATGCTCAGTTTATTATTTTGAGCAGTGTGGACTGGGTTGATCATTTGTACAGCCATCCATAGTGAGACAGGCTATGTTTTCAAGTCCATTTCATAAGTCTCCATATTTCATGCATAGTAATAGAAGAAACTGCACTATTTCCTGGAGAAGTTGATAGGGTGCTGGATGGATGGTGTTAGGAAAGAGACATTTAAATCATTGGCTTAATGTAATGTCATTACTAGATCTTTTTAAAATATCCCATCTCAGTTACATTTGGCTCTTAGCTACAACTCTTCATTTAGTTACTTGAAACTAGTTTATCTGAGTATGCAACGGCTGGGTGATATTTACATGGCAATGTGAAATACTATCTTGGGAATAAGCAGTACATTTTCAGGCTCCAAAAGTAATTTTTGATGACACCCTTAAATCAACTTGATGGTCAGTTTTCTCATTTTGAGCAAGAACTGGGATACCATTGTGATAACTTAGGGCTGCATGTTACCTGATCTAGGGTAATGTAGAATAATTACAAGTCCATTGCACTTCATTACACTACCGTAATAGGCAACAGGTCAATGTTTGAGCTACAGCTGCCCTGAAAATTGATCTGACATGGATACTATGATAGAAGTGATACCAAAAGTCTCTCATGCAAATTGTTGAAATTAACATTTACTTAATACGTTTTGAAATGCAATATGTGACTCTGATTGGACACCTGTTTTTTGTCTAACATTTTTTTCTTAGATCCAATAGGATGAACATGAAATAAATCAGTAGTTCAATGCATTATGCCTTGTAAAAGATCACTAAAATACCAAAGGGTTCTAAATATCTCAGGATTGCATGAGTAATAACTATCCATAATGCAATATCTAATTCTATCTGGCTCATGGTTTTTATTTAGATGATTTGTGAATTCATCTTCATGCATCCTTAAAAAAAAAGGCAGTTTGAATTTCTGTTCTTTATTAAGAAATGAAGGTCTGAATCCATCAAAACAGACTCAAGGAGGTGTAAAAACGTTTGAAAAAGAACGTACACTCTGGAGAATTCCCAAGAGTTCCTTTTGTCTGGGGAGGTATTATCTCGGATGGATGTGCTGGAAGAATTGGCACTCTGGTACCCCCAGAATGCTACTCCCCCCAGTGTCATGGTCCATTTTTTACAGGACCTGTTGTTGGATAGGAAATACTTGGGGTTTTTTTTAATAAAGTTATTTAAACATTTAGCTTATCAAAATATGTGATTGGTGCACTTCACAAATTATGCAAACAATGGAGTGCAGTTCCCTTAATTATTGGCTTTGAATCCAGATAATCATGTTACAGGTCAACTTTAGACTCAGTGGTCCTTTAGACATATCCTCTCACACAGGTGTGAAAAAGTCTTCACTGTAAGGTGAAATTTAACTACAATCTGTTGATAGGTATTCACACAATACACTAATGGTATTAAATTATCAAATACAGAGAAGGAATGAGATTCTGTACATCTCAGGATAAGGCATAGCTTATTCAAAAGGTACGAGGTTTGGTTTGAAAGTCACACAGTAGAAGTGTACATAATATGAATTGATTAAGGGCCCTTCATTTAGTGATACAGCTGAAATATAAACATTGCAACATTGAGATACATCACTTGTGCAAGAGAAACACTGAGGTTGGTTAGTGGCAAGCAAATACAATTATGTGCTGATTGTCTGCCACCGAATGATAACTTCAGACTAGTTGGTTCTTTTAGAAAATACGCTCCACAAAGCAAAGGTCTTTTTGCACCACTATTCCAACATCCTCTAGTTCACTCCTTCTGGTATTGCCTATGTCAAGTGATACGTTCTGTGTAGATGTTCGTGGGCCACCTGACAGTGTCCAACACCATGAGATTTTGCATCAGTTGAGCATAACACCAACTAATTCCATGTGCCTGGGGCTCTGACAATCAATACATACATTTAAACTTTGTAATCTTTAACTCTCAAAGCATCAGCCAGGGGTACATATTTCTATTTTGAGCTTGGGTGTCATGGAAGGCCAGGATCGTGGTCTTGAAGAGGACCATGACGTACACCATAGTGAGCTTACTAGTAGACTTATTTGAAGAATCAGAGCATTCTGTAGACCATTTTGACTTTTAATAAAAAATAAATTAGGTTTTGCTGGGGGAGTAGGGCACTTTGATTTTCTGACCAAACCCCTCACTATCCCCATAAAAAAAAGCCACAGTTAGGATGGCAAACATTTTCCTCAAATATTCATAGAATCGTAGGAACCGGAATGGACCAAGAGAGGTCATTGAGTCCAGTCCCCTGCACTCATCGCAGGTCCAAGTGCCATCTAAACCATCCCTAAAAGGTGTTTGTCTACCCTGTTCTTAAAAACCTCCAGTGATGGAAATTCCACAAACTATTTAGGCAACTTATTTCAGTGGTTAGTCACTTATGTCCAGCCTGAACCTTCCTTGCTGTAATTTAGTCCATTGTTTCTTGTCCTGTCCTTGGCAGTTAAGGAGAACAATTTCTTTCCCTTCTCCTCACAGCAACCTCTGAGGTTATGTCCACACTAGCAAGTTAGTTTGAATTAAGGAGGCTTAATTTGAACTAACTTAGTACATGGCCACACTAGCCTTTCATTCATTCAGATTAAGAAATTCCTTATTTTGAGCTAAGGAACCACTTAGTTCAAGCTAATAAGTACCACAGGTTAGTTCAAACTAAGCACTTAGTTTGAGCGTTAGTTCAAACTAAGCATGATGTAGACATGGACTAACCCTTACTTAGAACTTACTAAGTTCAAACTAATGGCAGTTAGTTCAAACTAATGTTAGTTCGAACTAGTCCATGTTGTTAGTTTTAACTAGTTCAAACTAACCTTGAACTTATTAATTTTGGGTTAATTTGAACTAACAAGTTCAAGCTTAGTTTCTGTAATGTAGACATTGCCTTAGATACTTGAAAACTGTTATCATGTCCTATCCCACTCTTTTTTCCAGACTAAATAAACCCAGCTCCTTCAATCTTCCCTAAGTTGGAGGGAAGGGGTCTCCCTCTTATTCAGGCTACTGAAAATGCTATGGTAGGTAGAAGGTAGACAATCGGAGGAAGATACACAAGGTACTGTGTATAAGTACTGTGCATATCTCCCTTCGACTGCCGCTGAAATCACACTGAGGTAGTGTCTAAGTAGGATCACTTACCAGAGTTCACAGCCAGTATTCTATTAACTTTTTAATAACAACAATAATAAAACCAGCACACTTGTGTAGGTGTCAGCTAATTCCAAGTAGTGTTGAACAAATGAAAGCAGGAATGAAAGAAGGCAAAATGGACAATGCCTAGGAGGAGAGAAGTCCAGCACCAACGTTCACTGGTACCTGAATGATTGCAAATAAGTTTATTTTATTTCTACAATTTTGTTATTCATGAGACACAAAAAAGGAAGAGGCAGTAAGAAGAGAGCAACACAAACATAGCTCTTTCTGTATGGACTAAGACTACAAAAAGAAAGCAATCCATTAAAAAAAAAGTCTGTGGGAGAGACATGAAGTGGGAAAAAATATTACACATCTGGATTTATATATTAATGCCAAATAGCGATTAGCTCTCTGCTTCAGAGCTACCACTTTGCCATTGAAGATAGTTATTATTTCATTAATAATGATATGGTCCAATTTTAATATATAAATTAAAAATATCAAACTAGGGGTTAGCTTTCTGCTTCAAAACTGCTACTTCACCATCAAAGATTAATATAATTTTGCTAAAAGTGATAGGGTCTAGTTACATTAGTTCAAAACCTCTAGTGGGAGCAGATTCATTGCTTCTCTATTTTATAGTCATCACAAGATTTGCTTACTCCTATAAATATATAAAAATATTTCTATGCTCTACAAGAGCAGCTTGTGCTGTCTACAAAAAAGTCATTTGGGTAGGGGTACTCCCTGAACTATGATAATATTAAAGGATAATGAAACATGAAACCTAAAACTAGAATCCTCAGCTGGTGCAATTCAGATTTGCTCCATAGAATTCAGGTCAGAATCTGGCCAGATCTTCACCAGGAAAGAAAGGAAAGCTGTGTGAAATCAAACAACCTGTGGAGTAGAAAACCAAACTAACTAAACCACTAGCTATCCAGAAAGATATGTAGGTTTGAAGATGCAGATATCTGGAGATATTTTCCACTGGCAAGGAGAGCTGCTTTGACCTCATAGAGGAATTCAGGGGCATTTCCCTCAATTGCAATAAAGTCATAGGATGCAAAGAGAAATTAGGGACAATTTTTATTAATCTTGAATTCTCTGTGCAGGAAACCGCTCTCAGCTGTCCTCCTTTACTACGACACCTAGCCTTTTGGATCAATGATGCAACCAGACTAGGGTTTTCTTCTGGTAAAACTGACTGAAGAAATTGCTAGCCAGATGGCTCCTCCAGAAGGCATATAGTCCAGGGACCTGTGGGAGCTAACAAGCCAGGCAGCAAGGAGGTAAGAAAGCTACATATGAAAGTATTTCATTTGAAGAATCCTTCCTTTCTGGCTTCCTTTGGAGCTGCATGGCAAACACCTTGACACGCCTTATAGAAAAAGTCACAGTAATCTCTACAGCCCACAACATGCAGGTTTTCTGTTCCCCTAGTTCAACTCAAAAAAGAAATGTCAAATAGATTTTTTAAAAAATTGTGAAACATTATCTGAGCAGCTGTCTGTAACATAATGCATATGCCAGATAAACTCCAGCTCATTCCTTGTAGCTGGCTTGACTCCCTATGCTGTTTAGATGAATAAAAAGTAGTTCGTAACGTAAGCCAACAAGACTGAACACAGCCAGAGAACTGGGTAACAACTTGCTTCATTCATGTTTTTCTTACCAGGGCCACATTTTATATGATTGTTTTTATCCTAAATTAACTCACAAGTTAATCTAAATGGTGAGTGCCATTAACAAGTTGTTGTTTAAACTGTTTGGCTTCATATCTGATCACAGGCAGCCAGTTTTCCATTCTGCTTCATAGGAAAAGTTAGCTAAACTTCCAGTGGTTTAAGGGTAACTGATGAGCCAGATTCTAAGAGTTTTTACAGCCCTTTTGTGGCTGTCTGGTGACCAAAAGAAGGGCCATATTATCCAATAGGCACAGTAAGCACTGTGCCTAGGGCCTACAAAAATGAAAAGGCCTATGAATAAATTTTTGACCATGTGTTTTTTTATTTGTATGATAAAAAACTGTAACAAAGATCTCTTGAATAGATCTATATATAGCAAGGATAGGAATGGTGTGTACACAAAGAGGCAGTCATCTACCCATATAAATTGATAGTCATAAAGATGGATCTGCCAAAGGGCATACAAAACAGAAGTGCCTAGGGCCTACGTAATTTGCCCCTGACCAAAAGTAGACCAAAAACTGGCTTAATTGCTCCTGAGGAGTCTTTCTCCATAGAGGGAATTCCCCAGTGACATACAAAGCATGTCTGGGAGAAAAGGAGTTGCTGTTTGATAATCTTGACTGGTAAAATTGTTTCTTAAGCCATAGGCAATTCCAGAACTCTTTAAGTAGTTCTGGGAGCCAGACTGGTCTGTGGTCAGCCTCAGTGCTGGATAGTTCAAAAAGAAGCATAAAGACTCCTTTGGCCTCTCCACCAGTCCTGTGTAGAGAGCAGTTTGGCCAAACCAGAAATCTGGACACATGTCTGGAATCAGTCATTGTAGCAAACATAGCTGAAGGCAGTGGTATCATGTATGTTAGTTTCCAGAATGGCATTGCTTTCAGGAAAAATTCCAGCATATCAATGAGAACTTTCCCTTCTGAAGAATAGGCTCCTATTTCCATACCAAGTGGCCATGAATTGTTCTTTTTTATAAACTGCCAACTGTTTTGTACGCTAATTGTAACATAGTTTTTGACTCCCAATGTACCATTTATGAACCATAGTCACTTGTAGTGATCAAAATATCATTTGGGGTAACCATTAGGTCTTTAGTCTATTTACATTTAAAAAACATCACAAAAACACATGAACAAACCACAATCTTCAGGGCCAAAAGCTAGCTAAGAAAAGATAAAGCGATGTATCCCCCCTGCATTATGTTTATGAACAGAATGTAAATCAAGTTGCTGGATAATTTGCTAAAACCATGGATGGAATAATTCTTATGTTGTTCTAACAGAGAAACAAAGTAGAAAATGTTAGCAAGAAAGACAATGTGAAATTATGTATGAATGTTAACACCCTAAGGGACAAATTACCAACAATGACAGTAGAATAGTGCAGACTTCTCTTTGTGCTGCAGCATAATTGACTTATAGCTATATTCTGACACAAAAGCAAAAGCTTAGCTTGAGAGAAGAATTTTAAAAACTCAAATAGTAATTCATTGGAGAGTATTATTTATTATTTTTCAAATGTATACCTTCCTGCAATATTTGTTGTTCTTATAGTCTTCACAGATGTGACTTAACTTCTATTAGGTATTGATTTAGCATCCTTTTATGATACAATTGATTGCATGTCTTCATGGCTCTGTGTATTTTATAGTTTTCTGATAGTTTATTTAATTTTAATTTAGTTGATACATTGAGTATGAACTCGTTTTTAAAATAAAATGAACAATATATGCATGAATTATCTCCGTTGATTAAAAGAAGAAAACTCTCCATTATGACTTAAAACAGCTAAATACCAAAGGGCCAATCCTGCCCATCAGCCACATACATTGTAAAATCTTCTATGCAGCATGTGAAAGCTGCAACTGATTTACTCGATAAGCAGTGATGCACAAACACCAATCTCAAGGCAGAATCAGAAGCTTAATTTGCATCTTCTTGTTAACCTCAAGGAAGATTAGAGACATGGTCAAGGTTGGTTGCTCAGAATTCAACCCCTCATTTTGTCGTGTTTGCAAATTGCAGATGATTGGATTTGATTTTTTTTCCAGAGTAAGTGCATTAGTATCTTGTTTTCTTTAAAACAACAAAATTCAGTGCCCTTGATCATTTACAGCCCTTCGATACCAAAGCATTGAGCACAACCCAGCACTCACAAGACACCCTATAATTTACTGATATGTTTGTGATGGCTTTTCCAGATGAGGCTTAACGAAGGATTAATGCCTCCTAACAGTACCTAAGAAAAAAGGAATCACCATGACAGAGATAACTTATCTTCTGTTGTAGGTCAATTGTGAAAGCTTCCGGCCACATGGGGGAATTTATGAATGCCCCATTGGAATGGGATACGTATAGTTACTACTGCCAGTATTCATTTGTGCATTTTCTATGCCAGCACAAACAATAATAGCTCCTACAAAAATATTCAAAAGGATAAAAAGAGAGAGAAGATAATTTATTTAATATCACAGCAAAAATTTAAATCAGCTTCTATTTAATGGGGAGAATTTAAATGACCAAATCTGGAATATCACTCTGAAAATTTAAATTACAGACTCAGTTTAAGAAAGGGTGACACAAATTGCTTAAACTGCAAGTGTTCGATATACTGTGTTTGGTCTGGCCTAACTGAATCCTTAAATTAATTGACCCTGCTTCCTGTCCGCATTGCCTGCCAAGATGATATATTTTGAGTGAGTTATGCTATTCTATCCTTAGCACAAAATACCCAATCAGGTTAAGTTCTGTTAGAAAGTTCTACAGAATCAAAATGTTTGATGGATTGCATGACATATATGGAGCTAAATCATTAGTTCATGCATCCATTTTGAAATCTAATGTTAAAATGGGAGTGATACTACTCATTAGAAAGTGCAACTGGAAGCTAATATTGAACAATTGGAAATATGCTTGATAAAGGGTCTTCAAAATCTTTTGGTAGCTTGATGCAACATATTTTAAAAGTCTCAGAAAATGGACACCATCATCTTTTAAAATTATGCTAATTTAATGCAACCTCAAATTTAGCTTGGCAACCAGCCTCCTCTCCGTCAGAAAACTAGAGCTAGAATGGGGTTTTGGTCTAAAATGGCTACACAAGGAAGTTAGGCCTATAGTCACATGTGCATGACCACATTAGGCCTTGCCTGGACTGCCACTCTGGAAAGAGCAGGGGTGGAGCAGATACAGCAGGCCCAGGGGACCTGCTTGTAAGCAAGGCGAAGGGGGCAGTGGAGGAAATGGAGCTGTCCAGAGATGAAGGCCTGGAAAGAGAGGAACGTTGGAAAAATTGTCCCTTTGGGGATGATTCTGGAGCGCAGTGTCTTTCAGGAAGGCCCACTGGGTATGTCTACACTGAAAAAATTTTTCAAAATAAGGAGGCTTATTTCGAAAAATTTTTTTATCTGTTCATGCAGGCATTTTGTTATTTTGAAATAAGCGCTTCATTATTTTGAAAAAAGTGAAGTGCTATGTGAAAATAACTAAACTTGCTTTTATTTCAAAAGAGCAAATCTTTCGAAATAGGTGTTTTGAAAAATGCCATTCCAAGCAGTGGAATTGGCTTTTTTTCAAAATAATGGCCCTATACTTTTCCCCGCCTTCCCCTATATTGAAATAGTCTAGTGAAGACTGTCTGTTTCAAATAATAAATTCAAAATAATGTTATTTTGAAATAATTATTTCAAAATAAATTTGAAATAGTTATTTTGAAATAACTTTCAAAATATCTTTGGCAGTGTAGACATAGCCAGTGCGTGTACTTTCCCTTGCTTAGTGTTGTTCCTAAATTGGGTTGATATAGCAAAGCAAACCCAACCATTGATCCAAATAGTTTGGTGTGCTGTATCTGTGTCCATTCCATTGTACTTTTTTTGTGGATTTCATTTTGCTACATCCCAAACTCCTAACACAACACTTTTATTTTAAACTTTGCTCTGTAAACAAACCTACTGAGGTCTCCTCTTTCCAGTCCACTGTTATAGACTCACTAGTTTGGTGTTTCCTGAAAAGTTGCATTCCAGTCACAGTAGAAAGTGCAATACCGAAAGGTTATGGCTTTCTAGGTTGTGCTATTTGTTCCATTGTCATGGACACAGTTCTACAATCATTTGCCCTACCAATCAAATCTGCACTAGATCCATACAGTGTTTCCATTAAAGGGTTTCTGTATCTGTTGCCATGGCTGGTGACAGGGACGAGGATAGTAAGGAAAAATGTTTAAGGCCTGACAGTGCTGATCAGTCCTTGATTTGCCTGTCCAGAAAATTCCTGTTAATACATTCCTTTCTCATCCCCAAAACTATGCCATGCCACAATGTAGCATTCCTTCCGTATCACTGGAGCCATCCTTTAGTGATGCCACATCTTTGCAGTTAAGATGTGATCCAAAAATAGATTGTAAAAAGAAGCAATGGCATTTCTCTTGGACAGGTGTTGGGGATTCAAAAGAGCTCTACCTTTTGGTTCCGGTTCCAAGATGTAGTCTAGAAGCAATATTAGCAATTTGGTTATGTGCCTACAATATGAGCTGCTGGAACAAAGCAAATACTGTCAAATGCTACTAAAGGCCAATTTCCCTAGAAGTTGTAGAGTATGACTGAACAGTACCTGGGATCTAATCTCATTTATCACCTCCTTACATCCTTACTTCCTTTTATTGAACTGCTATTAGACCTAAGAGGGGTTTTGCAGAGAACAATTAAAGAACATCCAGCAGCTATTACCTGTGAAGAAACAGAACATTTTGTAATTTCTTCACACACAAATGATTTAGCCAATATGCTCTCCTCTCCAGGCATGGACAAAGATACAGTTTCTGATCTGATAATGGCTGAAACACACAATCTCAGAGTGGATTAGAGTTGGAGAGAGTAATACTGGGGACTGATTCAGAACTTGAGTTGTTCCCCTCTGACTTTATGCCCTGTTGCTTGCATTCAATGGCCTTCTTTGTGGCTGTGACCTTTGGCTATTATCAGATAAGGTTCTGTAGTCTTCTTCCTGGCTAGGCAAGATTTTTGTTCATATTTGCCTCATGTAGTCTATAACTATCTCTATCTATAAAATATATAGGATACACTGCAGTAACATCTTCTATCCAAGGATCTCAAAGGCTATGTCTACACGAGCGGACTCGGTTAAGTTGACTTAAAAAGATCAATTCAAAGTCAACTTTATTAAGTCGACTTAGGGAGTCTGCATTTTTTTAAGTTGACTTTATTAAGTTGACTTAAGACAGGGTAGCCACTTAAGTCAACTTAATAAAGTTGACTTTAAGTGGGTCCCCTGGCTTAAATCGACTTTATTAAGTTGACACCCTGATTCAAGTTGACTTAATAAAGTTGATTTAGGTGGCTGCATTTCATTAAGTTGACTTAATAAAGGAGTTAAGTTGACTTAAGCAAGTGCTTAAGTTGACTAAATAAATGCCAAATGTGGCCGTGGAGTTGCCTAAGTCAACTTAAGCCAGGTTAACTTGACTCCTCCAGTGTAGACATACCCATAGACTATGCCTCACCTAAAAGCTTAGTTCAGACTTTCTTATTTCCAAAGGGTAGCTGTGTTAGTCTAGTCCAGCAAAAAAAACCCCAGGAGTCGTGTGGCACTTAAAGACTAACAGATTTATTTTTCGCATGAGCTTTCATGGGAGAAAATCCCACTTCTAAGTTCACCCATTTCGAAGCATCTAACTAAGTGAGATTTTCTCCCACAAAAGCTCATGCGAAAAATAAATCTGTTAGGGTATATCCATAAGTATCTTTTAAATCGAAATAACACTGGTGATTTTGATTTTAAAAAGATTAGGTCCACACGACATTTTCTTGTTTTGAAATGACGAGCTCCCTCCCATGGTGCCCCTCTCTTGATTCAAAATAGCAAGTCCTATGTGTGGACTTGCTATTTCGATTTGAGGTTTTTGCTTATTTCGATTTAAGTTCATTCAAATTAAGGATTTTATTTCGAATTAACTTATTTCGATTAAACTTAAATCAAAATAAGCACATATGTGTGGACATAGCCACATGACTCCTTGTTTTTTTGCAAGACTTTCTTAGTCTTAATTAAGTAGTTTGAAGTTAGCTCAAACTAGCTGTGCTTTTTTTAGTTTCAAGTAACTTTTTAGTTCAAACTAAAAAAGCGCAGCTAGTTGGAACTAAACGTTAGTTTGAACTTAAAAACCGCACTTAGTTGGAACTAACTGCTATGTCTCCATTGGGCTAGTTCGAACTAAAGATGCAAATTAGTTTGAACTAGTTCGGCTTACCCAGCCAAACTAACTAGTTCAAACTAAACTTTGCCTAAAAATTTAAACATTTTTTTAGTTCAAACTAGGCAAAGCCTAGCATAGCCAGAGCTCAAATTAGTTTGGACGAAGTTTGCTTAGTTCAAACTAATTTGCTAGTGTAGACATAACCAAAGTGATCATATAAGTATCAGTAATGAACTAAGGCCTCACAAAGAGAGAGAAGGGACTAGGCTATCCCCATTTTACAGATGGGGGAAGCAAGCTTTCATGTATGGAAATGATTTGCCCAAAGAAATGTAATTTGTGATGCACTCCTGAAACAAAGAAGATTCACAAGTACTTAAACATGCATTAAGGTCTGGATCCAACTCTCATGGTGGTAAAATGGAATGTTTCCACCAACCACAATTAAAGTGGAAGCAGAACTTTCATATTTTGCAGGACTAAAAGGGTTACCATTTAATTTATCAGATGGAACAATTTTTAACATGGCCATCATAGTGTGGTGCTGAGGTGTGTCAGTGACTTGTTTGGGGTTTTTTTCCCTTATTTTTCAGCCATATGAAAATTTGCATGCCAGGTGGTTAAACTGGCAAATATTAGCCTAGACACTTGTATTCCAGATACATGTTAATACTACCATGTTCAGCACATGCCAGTTGCATTATATAGGGTGGTTTGGTCCTAAGAATCATTATGGAAAGATGCTGGCCTCATTAAAATGCATGGCATATATTTTTTCTTCTCACTGAACTCCTTCAATCTTCTTAGGTAATGATCAGGCCAAGTGTTTTTAGTATACCTGTGAGAATATAGTATTTGAACTTTAGCCCATATCCACATGTTTATATAGCATGATTATGTGCAGTTGTTTTATTGTCTGTTATTTATAGATTGAGTGGATCAGCTGGGAATAAGATATGACACACAGACAACCTCACTCTCTCTGTCTCATACATATAAACCCACCCACTTCCTTACCCCCAAAGACTAGTTAGTTAAGGTGACCCAAATGTTAAGAGATTTTTTCTAATACCTCTCTGTCATTCACAGAACAATTCTGTTTAACATTTCCCTTTTTGTGCTTTTTGAAGATTCTTTTCAACATTCAGCCTATAGCTCCAGAACATACAGATGCAGCATATTTGATTTTAAGGCATATATTAAAGAATCTGGGGATTTATTGAGCCTCCTAAGTGAAAAACAAAACCTATGCAAATGATTTGTTGCTCAAAATAGTTACTCAAAGGCTATCAAATAGCTTTGTGAAACAGCACTAAGTCTCTCATTTTAGAAACATGGTTGGATAACACGAGGAGATTCCAAACGAATACAGCTGCAAACTCTTCTATCACGCACTGGCCAATTCCCAGTGAATTCTGCAATATAGTGACAGTAATGGAAAGCAAAATGATCTCTAAATAATGGTTTAAGATGGTTACCTGATAAAGGGCACCACAATAATTATGATCAATGGAGCATGGATTCAATATATATTGCCCATTTAGATGCACCAGATTAGCTTAACAGCTTTCTTTAATGTTGTGTGTGTGTGTGTGTGTGTGTGTGTGTGTGTGAGAGAGAGAGAGAGAGAGAGAGCAGTGCAAATTGCAATATGTTCTTCATTACTTCATATTTATCATTGCAGATGAGTAACTTTCTGAAAGGAAAAATTGAACTTTATAATTTGTACGATGAACTGAGGAAAAACAAAGCACCAAAGAAGCTTTTCTAGGGCAAATTTTACTATTTTCTGTTGGAATTCATATACGGATATCCCAACAGACAGGTAGGAGGATGGTAAAGTGTACACAAACAATATCTTAAAACCTTTCTTGATATTTCCAGGTATAATAATTATGGCGCAAATTAGGGTGTTGTGTGCTGTTGGGAGAGTGGTGCTGAAAAATGGAAAGTTGGTTTAATTCTGCATTACAATAATTATTTTAGCATTTTCTACTTATGTCGCACTTTTCATCCCAAAACATTTCATGAGTACTTAGTTAAGTCTCAGACCATCTCAGTGAGGTACTATTTTAGCCATCTTTCCACTAGGTAAACTGGGGCACAAAGAAATGAAGTGGATTGCCAGAAGCAAAGAAAATAACATTCTAGGATGAAAGTGGGTGCAACTTCACTTAAATCAGTTAAGCTGTATCCACATACCACAGGCTAAATTTGACACACACAGTTAATTATAGAGGTGGGTTAAATGAGGACGCATGCCATGTTTTTTCCAGAACAGAGATGGACACATCCTTCTACTTAATATTTATTGGAGAAGGTCACCTGTCATCTCACCCTCTTTGGGAAATAAATAGTGATGGCACTCTGGCTAAATTGGAAGATATTTAAGATGTTCCAAAGAGTTAAAAAGTCTTTAGTTTCATTTCCCAGAAATAGAGTGGTGATGAAGTGCAAGTTTCTGCAATAAAGCTCAGTATTAACTTGCTTCCTCAACAGCTGATTAAAATGTCACCTCTGTAAGGGCTCATCTATCATCATTCCTGCTGAAATTAATGGTAATTTTTTCCACTGGCTTCAATGGGAGTTGAATTTAGCCATTAGACAGCAGAATATAGTTTAATAACGTGCTTTAGGTCAGACAATATCCCCCTTTGCAGATTCCAACAACAGCACTGTGACTCCTTGACCATTCTTCACAGTTTCAGTGAAAAGTACTACTGACAACACTTAGCTTTTACAAAGTGCTTGTCATCCCTAGATTTCAAGGCACTTCACAAAGCAAGCATCACTGACATCATTTTACAGACTGGGGAAACTGAAGCACAGAGTGGTAAAGAGCCATGCCTGGGGCCACACAGAAAATCAGTGTCAGAAGTGGGAAAAGAAATCAGAAAAACAGAACAGAATCAATTACAATAGGTCTCTTGAGCTGCATTCTGGTGCCTAACCACTGGACCAGGCTGTCTCCTGTTATAGAATGAAATAATTATCATTTAATGTTTTTCATTTTTATCTCCATTTGAAACAATCTCTGTATAAGAGAATGACTAATGGTCAAAGTTCGGAAAAAAATTTGTCTATGCACATAACTCCCAGGGAAGTCAATGGGAATAACTCACACAGAAAACAGGATTGGCCCATAGTTTTTGAAAAAGATCTCTGTTTCCGAGTAGCATAGTCAATGAAAATAGAAGGCAAATCTGTACAGTCCACTGGTCAATAAACTGTAAAATGCAGGATTCTTTTCCCCCAAATAATTGGAGAAATAAAGAGTCAAGGAGTAAAACTTTGCCCAGCTCCCCTAAAATGTGAAATCTGGAGTGAATTTTTATGAAGTGCTTTCTCCAGCACTTTTGGTTTACAAGGGACAGGTAAATGGAGCAATCAATTGTAGCATAGCTTGTGAACACCACAACTGGAACAGCACACATTGATACCTTCTGTACCCAAAGACAGCTGAATGAGTTCGTTCTGTAAGGGTCATACAATATATCAAATAGCGTTCTGCAGATCTACATGATTCTTTACGT
The DNA here is from genome assembly GCA_007922195.1 of Podocnemis expansa. Lineage (NCBI taxonomy): Eukaryota > Metazoa > Chordata > Testudines > Podocnemididae > Podocnemis > Podocnemis expansa. The sequence continues at coordinate 3,250,006 of ML682056.1, forward strand.
AGATCAGTTCTAGACTGAGGACCAAAATGTTTTCTTTTTCAAGCTATTCTAAGTAGTGACAGTTATATGAAACCTCGTCCTATTTTCATGGGAATGTAGTTAGCCTCAAGGATCGCCTTGGAAAAAAACAGTCTAAAGGTATGCACTTCAAAGTAACTGGCAAGCCAAAGAATTATTAAATGAAATACTTCCTTTTAACTGTACTACAGCCCACCGATCTGGTTAGTGAAAAGAATGATGGCAATTCTTGAAATGATAGTAATGTATGATATACAAATATTTTGGGTGAAATATATAATCAGTTAATTGGTTTATTAAATTATAAAACCTTTGTTTGCTTGAAAGAGCAATAAAACTAACTAACTAAATGAATATTCGCCCCTTTGAAGACTTCTTACATTAATTATGTTTATGCATCACTTGCAGCAGTAATGTTAGACAAAGGAAGCTTTATCTTTATATGCCATAGCTACATTGTATTGTGGTACAAATGACGGCACTGACTTTGTGTCTACATAATTACTGAAATCTTATCCCTTTTGTGTTTGCACATCATTTTCCGTTTTTTGGAATAGTTAAACTCCATTTTACTTTTTAATAACATTTTAGAAATCATTCTGATTCAGGTAAACAGAATTTGATTGCTTTGATGGATTGAAAATGGTTAGCTCAGCCAGAGCTTATTTGATTTGTTTCTTCAGGGATTACAAAGAATAGGATTTTATCTCCGAACTGACAAAAGAGGCAATCTCTGCATTTTTGCCTATGAAATGGCAGATCCACTAAGCCATAGTTCCTTCACATAGGAAATGTATTAGTCATGGGGTTGTTTTTAATTCATTTTCAAAGTTTTTATTCTATATTGTATATGTGTCAAGCTTCTTTGGTCTACAAATTAATCTGAAAAAAACCAAACAAACAAACCAAAAAACAATCAAATGCAGTTCGGGTTGAGTCAGTAGCCCAGGAGATTTAAGAAAGATATTTAAAACAAACAAGCTCTTTTCTTTTAGTAATCAGCATCTTCAGCTAATGCTCTTCAGCTAATGCAATGGATTTAAAAACTTCAAGTACCTAAGTGCGGATTCCTTGCCAAGTTGACCCTGAGGGTTCTCACGTGGGTTTCTCAAGAGCTACAATCTATGACCCCACCAGATTATATGGTTTTCCTGGTACTACTCTTCATTTTATCCTGTGTGACATGACATTTGTAAAACAGACAGAGTCAAGAAAATGTCAATATACAGTATAGAGATGATACAAGACACCTTTAATGATGTGTTTGCAAATGTTCTTACACCACCCAGCATATTCATTGAGTTGGCTTCTGAGATGCTGCCTATCATCCTTGTTCTCTTTATTTCAGCAGGCTACTAGATTATACTTGGCAAAGCAATGAATAATTCTTCAGTGTTTGTGACTTAATAGTTAATCACTTCTCCTGGACCCCTTCAGAAAATAACGGGGGGAAAGGTAACAATAAAACACTAATTAGTCTACAAAAGAAGCAAGATGTCCTCTGGCACTTAAAGACTAACACATTTATTTATCACATGAGCTTTCATGGGAGAAAATCCCACTTTGTCAGATGCGTTGACGAGTTCCCCCATGTTCAAAGTGTCCAGCGAAGTGGGATTTTCTCCGACAAAAGCTCATGTGATAAATAAAATTGCTAGTCTCTAAGTGCCACAGGACTCCTTGCTTCTTTTGCTGAACTAGACTAACATGGCTGGCCCTTTGGTAATTAGTCTGTGAGTTTGTAGTACTGCATATGGACAGCCACAAAAATATATTTCCTTCTAATAAATTTCCAGTCTTATCTCCATTTCTATTTGGTCCATCCTGATACAGAGAGATGCTTTAGACCTGATCCCATGCTTAGCTTACATGCTTAGCTTTCAGTATGTGATTAATCCTAGAAAGTTAATGGGACCCCTCAGGTGCTCAAAGCTAGGCCTGGGAGTAAATGATTTCATTACATTACAGAATCCAAGCCCTAAGAGTTCACCCTAGTGCTCAGATCATGAGAACAGAGCTGGATTTCTTGTGTGCACCATAAACCTGGTTCAGCTCTAGCTCACTAGATGCTCCCTCATCAAGAGAGACCCAGGATTGCAGTAACAAGTATGTTCTAAATTAAGACTGAGGCACACTGGCATAACCAAGGTGGAAAATTTACAGACTGACAGCTTATGTAAAACGGCTCTCCATTTCATCCCCCTGGATATCAGTTCTTGAGCTTGGTATGTAAAAGTCAATGCATGCTTTGTTTGTTCTTTAAATGCTGTGGGCCAGACATAAAATGGGGTAGAGCAATGTTTCTCCATTAATGTCAATGAAGCTAGAGTGATTTACTTCAAGCATGGATCTGGCCCAATGGAGAAAAAAGTAATTGCATTTAACAATTACATTCAGTATAAAAATAAAACCAATTAAACAGTTTGCCTACGTTAAAAAAAACAACCATTAAACTAGGTGAACCTCAGTTGCTTGTATTTCACTAATGTGAACTGAAAGATGGCTGTGTGTGGCAGCTCTGCCTTCCCCCTCCTTTAGTAGTGCACACGGAGGACATGCCCTTGTTTTGGACAACAGCATTTCAGATTAGTATGGCTTGGATACAGTGAAGCTGTCTAGCCTCCGCAAGGCCACTTGGAAATGAAGAAGCCTATTAATTTTGGGTGCTGAAGTTAAAACACTTTAAAGGGGCCTGTTTTTGGATACCTAGCCTCTGACAGTCAGGCTCTTTTCTTCAGTGACCTATGTTTGATAATCTCAGTTCAGATCTTTGTGAAGAATGGACACCGTCACTGTATCAAGGGGCACCCATTTTGGTAGTCTCAGAGGAGAAATTAAAGGCTAATGATAATAGAAATTAGATGACCTCCTCTAGGGCTACGTCTACATCAGCTACAGGAAGTTTGAACTTAGTTTGAACTACGAAGTTGGAGGCTAGTTCAAACTAACTGTGTGTTCTAGTTTGACTATCACTTTCTTTGAGCTAGAACATGCAATTAGTTCGCACTAACCAGCTTAGTTCAGACTCGTTAAATCCGAACTAAGCATTAGTCTGTGGCCACTTCGTGCCTAGTTTGAACTAAAGTTCAAACTAAGCACTTAAGTCCGGACTAACCACCAATACTAACATGTTCGAACTAAGCATTCCTTAGTTTGAACTAAGAAATTTCTTAGCTCGAACTAGGGAAAGCTTAGTGTGGTGGTGGGCTAAATTAGTTTGGACTAAGCATCCTCAGTCCAGACTAACTTGCCAGTATAGACGTAACCTAGGAGTCTAAACTGACTTCTGTTTGGGTCAGTCTTGAAGCACATTGCAAGGACCACGTGGAGAAACTTGGAGTGCTGCTATCGGTTCTAGGTCTGTCTTCTACAAAAACAGGATGTGTCTGCTGTTGTGCCATCATGCCATCCCCATTGATCAATAATGACATTTATTTTAAAATATACATTATTCTTTGTACAGCATCAGCTTCACATACCATGCTTTTGAATAGGTGGACTGTACCAAACAAACAAGTTACTGCTTCAAGGCATTTTTAATCTAACGGCATAAGAGTGTATGATTCAATACGACATCAAGTACACCAGAGAGAGAAATCTTTATGGCCATTTATGATTAGATACATAGAGGCCTATTGCAAAGGACAGGATTTCCTTCTCTTCCTTTCTGAATCTTTATCCTCCTGTTCCTTCTCTTCCCACCTCACTACCCCATGCCTCACTATAGTATGGAAATACATTTGATAATAAGCCCCATTCCCCTCTCTCAGGGAGATGGTTACAAGCACTCCTTGCTCATTTGAAATCCCTGTTTGGCCTAGCATCTACATTAAGCTATTTGGGCATATGAAAGGCTTCTTCAGTGTAAGAACCACAGCTGAGCATAAAGTTGCAAGTGTTTCATGAGCCTTGGATTTTTTTTATTTCTATTAAAATCATAGAGCAATTGGGTTTCTCTGTAGGTTTATTTTTGTTAGGCATCTATTGAGTACAGTAGAACATCTTTTTAAATGTATTTTGCTTTTCCAAGTAAGGAGGGAATTATGGTATTATAACAGCAGAGAAAACTCAACCAATGAGCTTTCCAGTAATAATCAATTTACATACCACATTCCCATTGGTCAGAATGCTGTAGAAGCTAGTCTGTTCTTCTTGAACTCAAAGAAGTCACAGTGACCCACTCTCGGCTAAACCTTGTCCAAATGTTTCTGAGATCTGGTATCATAAAATTGAATGAAACAGATATGTTGAACCACACTTTTGAAGATCTCTAGAGACTAGTACTACTAGCAACCCTTTGACGCATACATTGTCCTAAGTGCTGGAGATCTGGAGTGCATTACTGAAAGCAGTAAACTTTTATTGTAGCAGCTGGAACTGTATGGCAATTTTTGCATTCACTCAGAAGGATATACCATGAAAGAGTTAAAGCTTTTTCAACAGTAACAGGCTTGATCTTGCAGTTTCCAATGTTTTACAAGGCCAGGTGAGCTCATTCATGAACATCAGTAAGTTCACTGGCGGTGCCCCTGAACTCCCCCTGCTTAAACCTGAGATTTGAGTTGCATAGCTCTTTTGCTTAATCCTGTATTTAATTAAGTGAAGGTCAGGATTGAGGTCAACTGGGCTAGTGAACTTAATCTAAGACCCACAGGTTACACAATAGCTGCTTTGGGGAAGTATAATTGTAGATAAGAATCAAGAGAAGAAAAGACAATATAATTGAACAAGTTATATGATAAAAGTGAGTTGGGGGGGAGGCGGGGCTGGAATCAGGACTTTTTTAGCCTTCATGTATTTTACAAAACTAACCACTAGATAGCAGAATGGGCATGAGAGTCTCAGTTGCTTTACTGGGCCAAAAGAAAGATAAACAATGCCTCAATAGAGAAGAATACAATGTATGTCACTGTGTTCAGCTGGTACAAATGTTTCACAGTAGACAGAGGTTTTTCAACTGCTATTCAATATGTTGTTTCCTGCTGGTCTTATCGCAGACTGAGCTTTTATTTTTTTTCTTCCTCCAGCAGGGTGAAAGAGGAGCTTTTTTGAGATCAGTTCCTGACTTTGGTCATACAGAAATATTTCTTAATGAAGAAGAAGATCGTTAACTTAGTTTAGGAGAGAGTCTGGCCAAATCACCTATGAAAACAACCCCAAACAGAATGCACACTAGAGCGATAGCAGGAAGCTTGTGCTAATAGTGATTGAAAGGTTTTGGGTATCAATTTTTATTGCATAATAAGATGAGCCTATGGTAGGTGGTAAGTAGCCTCACAGAATCCGGAGGATGTTGGACTATCAGGGACAAACATTGCTTGATGAGCAGTGCATTAGTTATCAGTAAAGAGGCTAAGCTAAATTCTTTAGTGATGTGGAATCTCCTTTAATGGAGAACACAACTAGCAGCCAGGGTGAAAGATGTCCTTGGTAGTGGGGCTACAATGAAGGGAAGCTGCTTGGGAGGAGCAGATTAGAATGGGAGTTAGAATATTTCTCAGTCAGAAATGCGTGTGCCATGAGGCACCCATGGGAAAGTTTTATATTAACTACTTACTGCCTACTATAGGCTCATACAATAAAAATTGACGCCCCCAAACCTTTCGCTTCAGGGCTATATTACAGCTTACTGATAATTAGATAATGTTATACTCTCAAACAGCTAAACTGGTTGTCCATACGATGTTCACTCTCTTCTCCACCAGATCCATAAACTTAGACACATCTACTTTTGAATTTGACCCAGAACCAAAACTTCTAGGGGCATGTCCTTCTCCACTCAAAATTCTGACTAGGGAAGCATTTGCCTGGAAGCTGCTCTCTGGGATGCTAGTGTGGTGGCTAGCACCTCTACTTAATATGCAGATGGTTCTGGGTTCAAGCCCCTGGGGATTGGCCTTGATGATCTCATGTGGTCCCTTCCAACCCTATGAGTCTATTCTATCTTAACATCTTCAGGTTGTAACCAAAACTGTGACAGCTGCAAGAGAATGAGTACAGGCTATGACCATGATCCTGCAAGACTTTACTCACTAGAACAACTTTCTGCCTGGGAGTTAAAAATTGCTTGCAGGGTGGGGAGCTATAAATGCACCCATTAGACACTGAGGATTTTTTGTTGATGGACCAGAGAAGCTTGTAAAGTCTAGCACTGAAGTTTGTGTGCTGGGTTTGTACACTCAAGGAACTTGGGTATCTTCTACAATGCAGTAGGAGTTAAGGGCACACAGAACATTGAAGAAAGTGCTCAGAAAACTGTGATAAAGTCTCATTTGGCAAGCTAAAAACCTGTATAAATTCATATGCTTCTGAAAGTCTGAAACTGGATTATTTAAAAACATTCCAAAATACTGACAGTAATTGATCCACATTACAAATTAAAATGTTCTGCATTTTTTTTATTAAACTATATAACAGAAGCTATATTTCACTGGCCACAAGAAAAAAAATCTTAAGCAAGGATACTCTTTCTAACTCTCAACCCCAAGGGGCTAAACAAATTTAAAAAAAAATTCACTTCTGTGCTTAGACATTTTCACCCTGCTCTGAATTTGTGATGACAGTGCTCCAGCTAAACAACTGAGCATATAGTTTGCTAATGGAAGGGCCGCCACAACTTTAAATACAATGGTTGAAATAGTGTAACTACACTTATTTATTTATATATAAAATACCCCACATACAACCAAGAATCCTGATGGAAACAGCTTCAGAGCACAACTCTTTACCAGTGTTTGATTATAAAAGATAAAAAAATCACTTTCCTATTTACACTATGTACAATTATTATGTATAAAGTGGCCAACTGGCTAGGGTCATTGGGTGGGATAAAGGAAATTCCCAGCTTTGCTACTGTTCTGGGCAAGTCACTTCACTCCCTGTGTCTTCGTTTCCCCATATGTACGATAGAGTGACTCTGACTGTTTTTTGTAAAGTGCTGTGAGGGCTATGGATGTAATGTGCTATCTAAGAGCTGAGTATTGTTATTATTTAGAAGCAGTCTGCGATCATGCATACAGGGAGAAAGTCATGCTGCCAGCACCAGTAGGCAAAACTATACATCAATTAAACCCCACTTAGGCCCCAGCGATTGGTCTTATATGCAATATTGCCAGATCCAAGTGTTCAAAACTCAGGACGCAGCCTCCTGCTACAACACTAACTATGTCTGCACTACAAGACATTTTTCAAAAAAAGGTTTTTCAAAAAAATCTATTTTGAATTTAATTCAAAATAAGTAATTTGAAATAACCTATTTAAAAAATGTTATTTCGGGGAAAAGAGTCTGGGGAGGACTCTTTATCCTGAAAAAAAGGCTGCATTTTTTTTTTCTGAAAAAGAGAGTCCACACTGGACTCTTTTTTTTTTTTTTTTTTTTTTTTTTAAAGAAAAACATGGCAATGTAAAGAATAGGCAGGCTTTTTCAAAAAAAGCTATTGCTGCATCTGGTGAGGGCTTTTTTCAAAAAAAACTTTTTTGAAAAAGCCACTTTTTCAACAAGGTCTTACTTTTTTGAAAAAGTGCCCTGTTTTTTTTGAAAAATCGAAGCTCTATTTTTTTTGAAAAAGCAAAATGCCTGCCCAGACATGAAAAAAATTTTTCAGGATAAGCCTCATCCTGAAAAAACTCTTCAGTATAGATGTACTCTAAGATTGGCTCCATATTGACCTTGAGAAGGGTTGGACACTTTGCAGGTGAGTGGAGGAGGAGCTCTGTGCTAACTTGAAGGGACACAGTTTGCTAGTAAGGAGCAATCCTAAGGCATCAGTGTGGGTGAGAATTAGGAAGCTTCTGCTGTTGAGTATCCTATCCCCACAAAGGGCTTCCTGTAGACCTTTCCTGCCTGTGCTTTGCGCTGTGGCAACCATTTAGGGTCTGGGAGTAGACCAGATCTTTTAAACTTTTATCTTTTGGAAAAAAATTGTGGGAGAGTTGCATGTAGGAAGATCCCAGTCTTTCTGGCCCCAACTACCCTGCGAAATCTTTGTCCGCATGAGCCTACCCTTCCCCAGCTCATGGATCCATTTAAAAGTAGTCAAGTGGGAACTCTACTGTGTTAGGCCCTTTCAGTCTCTCGAGCCACTTAGGACTCTAGAAAGCGACTCCATCCTGCTGCACATATTCTAGGAAATTGCTATCATTCCTGATGTAATCCCCCAAAGCTCAGTTGTCATATATTGAGTAGAAGTTGTGATCAGCCAGAGTGGCCATGGAGACAAGACAGAGACAGGAAGCCACATGGCAATTCTATGGTTGCACCAAGGAATAAGTTGGTGTGGAGCACAGAAAGGCTACACCATCAGGATTTGTTTCCATGACTCTTATACTCAATCGAAGTTACCTTTGTTTCAATGGGGATGGAAGGGTGTAAGTAAGGGCAAAAGATGGACTAATGATTTCATGGTTCTGGAAGTTACTTTAGCATAAAGTATGACGTCCCTTTCAAAGAGCAGGAACACCAAATCAGTGTTTGCAAAGGGAGTCTGTGTAGGGCTGATTAAAGAAATAATTAAGTTAATTGACCACACCAGACTCATTCCTCTAGGAGAAATGCAGGTTTAAGGTGGTCCATATCAGCCAGTTTAGATGCAGGGCAAAACTGTTGGTGACAGAAAGCATCTTCAGTCTAAAGAGAAGAAACATAAGGAACAACTAAGACTAGCCTGTCTTTGTAATTAGACGAACTAACCAGAGAATCATTGTTGTAACCAGTTCAATTATGAATATGATTAAATAGGCAATTAGTTCATATCCTGTCCTCGATGAACAAAATTAATTTCCTGGAAAATCACCATCTATCAAGAGGATTTATTTTTAGTCTTCCACAAGTCATATGATTGTGGGATGTATTCATATGTGTTTTTGTAATTCTATATTTGTTATGAACAGACAGAGTGTTTTTATTCCGACTAGCTGCATGGAAAGGACATAGACTGCCATGCTTTTAAACCTGTCATTGGTCATACCTGCACCCCTCAGCTCCACTCCCTCTTCTGCTGACAAACCAGCCAGACACTCCTGGACTGGTGCAACCATTGGTGCCTTTATTCATAGTTTGTTGGTCCCCACCACCTTCTATTTATGAGACAGTGCTTTTCCTAACAGACACTATGGGGATTGCCTACTGCCTTGGTCTCTGAGGGGAGCTTCTGCTTCTCCTGCCTCACTGGCTATCTCCATTCAACTACATCTTGCTTCCTTCTGACCAACCTAGATATTGCCCTGTACTCCTAACAAAACTGACAGCTGTTGCTTATAGGACAATCAGGCAGCCGCCTGCTTAGCCCTCCGTGTTTCTCCTTCTTTGAGTAACAGGTGCCTGCATCAGGAACCCTTAGCTAGCACCCCATCGTAGACCTCTCGACTATCTTGAGAAACAGCCCATGCTGTTAAAATGCAGATGCTCTGTAAGAACCCACAAACGGTGCAGGATCCTTTACTTTGTGGTTTAGTTGCTGAATAACACTATGGTTATTTACAAACATCAGCTGCTCTCTCTGTAACCTGTATTCCTTAAAACTATTCTTATTCAAATATAACTCTGCCCAAGCTTGTTCCCTCTGTCAAGTTTTTGTTCTTAGGAAGTGACCCAAAAATATAAGGACAGAAAAACTGGCTGACCTCAGCACGAGCCACGTGCATCTCAGTCCCAAGCAGACAGCATTCACTAACAGCTGCCAAGGCTCCTGGAGTATCTAAATGAGTTCATTGAAGTGTCATGGGTCTTGGGAAAAAATGCTTTGGAACTGAAGGTGGGACAAGTCAATTACAAAAAATGGACTGTAGGGGTGTGTTCACACGGCAGTCTTATTTTGAAACAACAGAGGTTGTTTCGTAATAAGAAACGCCATGTTCACACGACATACCGTTGTTTCGAAACAACTTAAACCCCATTTGGTGACGAAACAAAGTTGTTTCAAAATGATTGTTCTAAACACTCCTGTCAGAACATGTTGTTTCGAAACAATGGTGACTCGTTTTGAAATAACTGTTGTCTGAACTTGCTATTTTGCTTTAAGCTTTTTTCCTTAATTCAAATTAACTTATTTCGAAATAAGGCGTTATTTCAATACAAGTTGTTTCAAAACAACTTGTATCGAAATAACCCCCTGTGTGTGAATGTAGCCTAGGCTATAAGTTAAAATCAGAAGGATGTTTTTAGGCAGGTTAATTTACTCAATGGTATGCATGTCTCCTGTTACAGTCTACTGAATGAATGACTTGTGCATTATAATAATACTTTGACTGTAAATATTTATAAACATTACAGTTATAATGACTGGTTATTATGGGTGCCCAACTAGAGATCTTATTTTCAGAAAGTGCTGAGCATCCACCCTCTGAAAATCAGGCCCATTTAAGATGCCTCATGTTAAATACCAGAATTCTTAGTCAGTTTTGAAAATCTTGGCTCAATTTATTTGAAGTCTCATGTACTTAAGAACATAAGAATGACTATGCAGAATCAGACCAATGGTCTGTCTAGCCCAGTATCCTGTCTTCCAACAGCAGCTAAGGCCAGATGCTTCAGAGGGAATGATCAGAGGAGGGCAATTATCGAGCGATCCATTCCCTGTCATCCACTCCCAAATTCTGGCAGTCATCTCTGTAAGTTAAGTTGCTTTTACTACGTCCACATCTCAGCCGGGTGAAATTGCAGTACAAAGAAGTTATAGGTGGGGATTTTCTCCCATGAAAGCTCATGCGAAAAATAAATCTGTTAGTCTCAAAGTGCCACAAGACTCCTTGTTGTTTTTTTTGCTGGACTAAACTAACACGGCTATCCCTTTGGAAATTTTCAAAAGGGTCCATGTAACTTAGAAACACAAGTTGTGTTAAAACAATGAGACTCTTGTTTTTACTGTATACAGACTAATATGACTACCTCTCTGGAACTTAAGTCATGCTAATTTTCACTTTCAACTTTCAATGGGACTTATGGGAGGAATCTTCAAAAAGGTCTAAGGGATTTAAGAGAGTGAGAGCCATGTTTCCTAGGCATTTCTAAAAATGCCACCCTCAGGGACTTATGTAAGGTCCCACACAGTAAGCCATTAAAGGGCCCAAGAATATCCATTCTTTAGCCTCTTCTCTCAGCTTAAGACCATGGTTCTACAGACTCTCCTGTATTTCAGAGGGCATCATGGTATACAAGGAATAACTATGTCAGTAATGGCTGTTACATAGTATTTACGCATGATGTCACATTTATTATAATTAATACTGACTGATGAGATAACCATTCTTCTTTACTCTGCCTCCACACACATCTCTAGAGTAATTATTTACAGAGTTTAAAAATAATAAACATCTTTTATATGAGACAGAATTTTGCAGCATGCACTTAGCACCTTGAAATGAGAGCCAATTAAAATGCTGATCTATTGCTATCCTGCAAGCAGAATCCACTGAAAGTCAAATATACAAAAGTGAGAGGTCCTTTGCATTAGAAGAAGGGTGATTCTCACTTCTGAGCTGAGGATAAGTAGAAGTGCTATGTATCCTTTTAGTTCTGCGTAGCCACTGAAGTGGGACTTAGCATAGGGCCTTGTTCTGACTCACTGGTAAGGATGATTTTCACTCATGAAAAGAATGGGCACAGCTTTGCAGATTGCAATTTATACTCATGTGACTAGTACTTAGGTCTCAAATAGTTCTGTATTGTGCAGGGGCCAGGCCTTACATTAGTAATGGGTGCAGGACTGGATGTTATCTTAGGTCTTGAAAAGAAGTGGGGGACACCCTTAGGTAGGTATACCAGACATATAATGTGCCTATTGCGATAGAAAAACTGTTCTATCTCTGCATGGTTCATGCTTGCCATGGTATGGTCACTGTCAAATATGCTATGGTCTTTATATCACTGTCAAAATAAGCACAAAGGTGAACTGTCTGCTCTCAGCGAGACACTGATGTTCCGGGGAACAATAGTATAGCAGTGCAGTGGCTCTGCTACGGCCCACACAGGGTTAAAAAGGTGTGGGTGGCCAGCAGCCAATCAGGTGGGAGGCTGCTGGTATAAAAGGTAGTACAGCAGGGTTAGCTGGGTCAGTCTGCTGTGGGAGCTACAGGGGAAGGTTCTCCTCCTGGCAGGCTGGTGGTGGGAGTGAGCCCCCTGGAGAGTGCGGAGTGGGAGCAGGCACTGGGGGCTGACTGGAGCTGGGGATCCCATGGGAGAAGATTGCAGCAGTGTCTGGCAGTTGTCCAGGGCAAGGAGGCCAAGGTGTGGACAGCGGCTGGACTGCAGTGGTGAGACTGCATGTGGCTGGGGCTGCAGGGAAGTGGCCCTGGGAGTTGGCATGAGACAGAGAGACTGGAGGGAGGTGGAGGCACTTAGGGTACCTGGGCCAGGGCCTGGAGAAGTGGCTGGGCCCAGGTCCCTCCCCACTCCCTCATCATGCCAGGAGTGGCTTGGCAGTAGGACCTAGTCTGAGCTGCATGAGGCCCCACTGGCTTCTTCCGGAGCTTGCAGGGAGCAAAGTCTTCCATTTTTCTGTTCACCCAACCTCTGAGCTGCTACCTTTAGAGCTCAGCCTCCATTGTGAGCATCCATAGCATGTGTGTCTGGGTCCAGAGTTGTTGTTTAACACTTAGTTCACAAGTGCGGGGCTCACATTCCATTATGTTATGATTATTCTGAAACTTTTCATGACAGGTTCTGAGTGGTTAGGAAAAGAGTGGACTCCATATGTGTCTTATTTTTGGGGGGAGAGAAAAAATGAACTGCAAATACAGGACACTATGTTCCTAGTCTACACTAGTTAATATTTTCTGATGAAAGAGTTAATGCTGACAAAAAAAGTCCATGTAAAAAGATTTTCAATTAAATTTTCTGATTTTTCAATGAAAAAAATTAAAACTCTGATTTTTTTTAATGCTGTTTACCTCAGTCTTCTGCAGCTGTGCCTCCACTGTTAAAGCAGTAAATTTGAAAAAAAATGGAGCTGTTATTTGACCTGCTAACACCATCCCTGCAAATGGTGTAGCCCTGAGGTAAAAAGCTATAATTCAAATTTAGGTCCATGTAGCCAGAGAGCAGCTTTTCTGTTTTTTCTATCTGCTACACCATAGCAACATAGCTTCTGCCCCACCTGCAGCACTTGAAAGATTTCAATTAATGCCTCTCTCTGCATGTAGCACTAAGCCTGTCTGTTGTGCCTGCAGCAGAGAAACATCAAGGAAAGCTTTTCCTGATTTATTTTTTGAGAAGAGGTTTGGGGAGTCAGTGGAAGACAGCTGCCACACTGCAAGCCCCTGAGACTGCTACCCATAGTGCAATGCATTTCAGGAAGTAACATAAGTACTGGTGACATGAGCCCCCAAGTAATTTGCTGTGGGGTCATTTGCCTGAATCTTCTGTAATTCAAAAGCCTAAAATTGAATTACGTGGCTACTATTATACTGCAGAAGCCTCTAATGTCGCATTAAATTTCTACAGTTAGTTGACCCTCTAGCATATTTAAAGCCTGCAATTTTCTTAAAGGTTTAGTGATGTCATCATAATTCATTAATTATTAGCATTATTTATTATCAACAGTGCCCACCATTTATCAAACACTATTTGGTTACACTAGGTGTCTCTGAAGGTCAAACAGGTTGAACTTCAGATTGGTTGGTTTTACGAAAATGTACACAGGGGTTCAGAACTGGCATGTCAATTTCAGTTGAATATTCTAGGGAAAGTGGAACCAACTTGTTATAAACCAACCCTCAAACCATTGATCCTGAAGTTCACTGACATTTGAAATAAAAATTGGGATATCTGTAATGGCTTCACTTTTGGCCTTATTCCTGTATATCATGGAAAAATGTGTCATTACATGAACAGCCTAGAATACCAGTTGCCATCTGTAATATAAAAAGGAATAGTACAGAAACTAAGAACTGGTTATGGCAGCTATCCTGTCAAAGGCATGATTTATAATCTGGAAATACTGGCAGTAAAAGGGACCCACCAGCTAGGCCTGTATCATCTGAAGCAATCAATTCTGCAAATATAAAGCAATTTAGTATTACCGTTTCCAAGCGTTCCCTACAATAAGGACTCTTGTATGCTGAAGTTTAATATTCAGAGCAGAAACCACAAACTCTAACAGCTACTCCTGGTCAAGATAGCTAATAACAGTTCCCAGGCAATGGCACTAGGGTAATAGAATTGCTCAAAGAAGCTGGGGATTTTGCTGTATGTCAGTCTTTACATCTGAAGACTAGAAAACGATGGTGGGTCAGACATTCATTTGCTTTATATATTGATATAATTTCATCAGAATTTATGATGTGGGAATTATTGCACTGGCAAGAAATGTAATCTAACCCACATCTCACACAATGCAGTATAGATATTATGTTTTTGAGAAAAATATACCGACACGTTGAATCAGATTACTCCAAGTTGCATTCCTAATGGATTTCAATATTCCCTTGGATAAACCCATGCTATTTGTATTGTATTTATTAAATTTTTAAAAAAACATGTACAGGAGATAAAACCTTTTCTGACACTATATATTCTTTCATTTTTGTAAAGTACAAACATACATTTGTTCATTAATTTTAATGTCTAAACTTTGGCACAGGTAACTTTCACTACATTTAATCAACTGCCAATGATATGATTATGGATTCTGAATGTACATGACAGTTTAAATATAACTACTGAAAACCATAGTGTCCTTTTTCATCTCCTTGATTAAATTGCCTTTCCTTAACTGTCAAATTGATGCAGATGTTTACAATCCTTAATTGTCTAACAGTCACATGACACCAGGGGTGTGCCCAGTACAGGCTGTGTGTCTGTGGGAATATGGGGCAGTGGGTTTCAACCTTTTGTGGGTTGTGACATGCTTGGTCCTATGGGACATACCAACTAACCCCCCCCAGGCTGAATCCAGCCATCTCCCTAGCTCTCTGTGACACACTTACCACTGTGTGGCAACAAAGTAATGTGTCCCGACAGAGTGTTTTGAGAACCACTGGTATAGGGCATGATCAGGATATCTTGTATTCTGATATTCCTGGACTAACAAACCAGTTTTTAGAGTAGTGGGTTTTTTAGTGTTTTTGTTTTTTTCCCCCAACATAGTGGAACAACACTTATCCCTACACCCAAAACCAATAATAACTCCTGACTATAGTTTTCATTAAATCACAATAAAGGCCAATACATACTCGCTATAACCGGTTCATTTCAAGTACTAACTAAAATTAAAATGTAATTGGTGAAGTGGGATTTTCTCCCACAAAAGCTCATGCAATAAATATACTTTAAGTGCCACAGGACTCCTTGTTTGTTTTTAACTAAAATTGGACATCACCACTACTTGTGTCCAGCGCCAGTGACACCACTGAGAGAGTGTCCATTAGATATGATTAACCAGATGTCACTGTCAAACAGATGTGCCAAGTTAGACTGTTTTTCTACCAGAAAAATGTGACTCTCATCCCTGAGCTCAGATACTTTTGTGAATACTCTGCCACACTATAGTGACTGCACTTTAGCCACTGTACTTCAGTGTGAACCAATAAATGAATACGCTCCACTCCCAATTCTGAGCATAACGCTTCAAAAAGCTTGTTGTTCATTGAGCTTCCTTTAATGAAATTAATAATTTTCATTACTTCCTCCAGTGCAGCCATAAAATCAGGAGAATTACCCTTGGATGCCACAGCTTCATGGAGAATGAAATAGTGATTCCAAACATTAATTATCACCAGCTATGTCAGATTTTTTTCCCACAATTCCAATATTTCTAGCTGTCATATTTGCTGCACCATTACTTGAAATTCCTTTGCAATTAGCCCAGGCCAGTTTCTGTCTTCCAACTATGCTCTCATGAAGTGCTTTGAATATCTGTGGCCCTGTTTTATATGCTGGTAAAGTCAGACAACACAGCAAATTTTCAATAACATCATCTTGTCATATACCTCACATAGCTGCACAATCTGAAATATCAATAGTCTCATCAAGTGGGCTAGCAAAATCCCTTGCTGACTACAACCAAGATGGTGGCTTCAAAAGTGCTTTGCAATATCATATATTTGGTGTCATTGCATTACCATGGGGTATATCTACACTGGAGTCTTAATTAAGTCAACCTAACAAGGTCGACTTTAAGTTGACACCGAGAGTTCACACAGAAACCTCCTGTCAGCTGCTAATGTCCATACTGGCAGGTATTAGGTCAATGGAGGAGTGATGCAGGGAGGGGGCCTGGAGGCCAATTAAGTCAAATGAAGGGCTTTCCCTGTCTACGTTGGCTTAAGTCGACTTAATAAGGTCAACTTAAGCATTAAATTGACTTTAAGAAGTGGTGTTAGTAAGTCGACTAAAGGAAGTGCTTAAGTCAATTTAATAGAAGCCCAGTGTGGCCGCTGGAGTCTGTGGGTTGACTTAACCTTCCTTAAGTCGACCTAAGTCTCCAGTGTAGATGTACCCAGGGAGACGAATACTTTTCTAGCAAGATCTCATGAAAATTGTACACACCATATCCATTGATGCTTGAAGAATGTTTTTGGCAATTGTATAGGCCACTTTCTCTTTTGCTGTGTGATATGCAACCAAATTTTTTTGCTAGTTCTGTCTTATCATTTGAAGTAATTGACTATCCAAAAACTTGCACTAATTATTTTAAATCCTGTTGCTTCCTTTTCAAATATTCAGAAGGTTTATTGGTAAATTCCCCTTTTTGTTTTTGAATGCTTTTCACTTTGACACTATTAAATTCTCCTTTGTAAGCACCTTGTTGAAAATAACATCATGGGGCTTTGGATCTTAGTTTGCATTTGTACCACTGAAACCATAATTCAAAAAAGCATCATTATGCTGCCTTGTCCATGGTTCAATTTTTTTTTAGTAAGTGGTATAGACCATGTCACCATGGCAGACATCTGCCCATTTATTACTAGAACTTTTAATTGCAGATGAGCTACTTACATTTGTATTTTCATTTTCAGATATAGATGGATTTGATGACTGTGTTTCTAAATTTCTTCTTGTTATTACACAAGGATCTATTTTTCACCATGAAGGTTTTCTGATTAAGCCTCATAACTCAAATTTCCACAGCACTAACAAAAATGACAATGTGCAGAAAGCTGCCTTATTAGGTGATTACATTCAAAATGGTGATGTTGCGCAGGCACGTAGCACGTGAGAAAATCTCAGCAAACAAATAGGTCTTACTGGATATAAGAAAAACATCTAACATTTAAATGACTATTACATTTTTTTAAAACTCCAATGCAAGACATTTTCAGAGGTTGGGATATTTTACATTTGCAAGTGACTCGGAGTCTAATGTTCTGCAACCCAGTAGAAGTCATGTCCATCATGCTGAAAATCACTGTCCTAGAACACTGTTAGCAGTAGATCGAATTTAGAGCTATTTTTAGGCTGCTGTATATGGTGACCTCAGGATACAGAAGCTAAACAAAAGGTAGCACAATGACACCTTTCTCCTCATGCCCTGTGTTCTATGTGCAAGGAGCCACAGATGAAGCCAAGACACTGTAACATTTGGGCTTTATTCCTTCTTCCACATCCACTTTTCTTTCTCATCGAGCTGTTTCTGAAAGTAAAGTTCTCATATGTAATCATACTACCGTGCCGTCTACTGGGAAATTGTTTCTCATAACATTCCTCAGAACACACCTTTCTCAGATGCACCAGCTGGCTTTCCTGTTCACCACAGAGTTCAACTTATTGACCCTATCAAAATAATTTTGTTCCTGATTTTTTTCTATAACTTATAGTGTGCACAAAACATGCACATGCAAGCAACTATTAATTAAAATTACATACATACAAAAGAGACAGATTACTCATACTTTCTTTTCTAAGGTGTGGAGTAGAAGCACAATTTTAATTGTTTGCAATTATTGTAATGGTTGCAAAACATACTTTAAACTCTGTGTAGTTTATTTAAACCAAAATGTAAAAGGGAGCCACTCTTAAGCACTTCTCTCTATTATAGAACAACATTTTCTGGGCAACAGATGGCATGTGTCATCACCACATTCTACTGTGGGATCTATTCTGAAAAGAGTTATCTTGGGGAGAAAATGCAAATTTCCAGGCAAGCACACCTGTGCAACTATTATTTTTACATGTGCTATGACAAAAGAATTTGAACCTGAAGGAGAAAAACAATGCGATGTTAAGAAAAGTAGCACAACATATGTGTGTTGTAGACAGAGGATTGGTCCTTTACCTACATGCATTTATTACACCGCTCAGTAATGAAACCTGAAAGAACATCATTTAAAAACAAATCAGTCAGCATTTTATTGGTGTCGGCCCAGCTTTGTATTAAACACCCAGATTAATGTTAAAGCATTGCTCAGGAATTATTCATGAGATCTCATACAATGTAATTGCTGATTTTGGCATCAATAGTCTAGAGTCCCTTTATTTCCTAGATTAACTTCCCTTCCTGAACTATGGTATGTCATGTCTGAGACAATGATCTTGTATGACATATTTGGGAAAGAGGGACTCACCTATTTTACATAAAACAACCTTTGTAAAATGTCCTCGTAATGCTGAGCTGCCAGCGCCGACTGACATTTTACTATGAGCACAGGATTCCCGCTGCGATGCAAGGAAGCCGAGTGCTAAATGTCTCCTTTCAGACTGTTGACTGAATGGTGAGTTTTATTGCAAATCTTTATAAAAACTAATGAAATTACCTTTCACCTATCTTGAAGGATTAGCATTAATGCTCAGAACAAACTGCATGACGACTAATCTCTTAATGTCCCCTAAGATATGTACAAAATGAAATTTATAAATAATAAATGAAATCCAACTTTTTCTAGAAACACTAAATCATTTCTCTCTTTTTAAATGGGAATTTTGCGCTCGTGGAATCAGAGAAGGGCAAGGACTGGGATTCAGAATGAAGCAGCCCTCGGCACGTCGTTTGTGCTGTCATCACTATTTGAAAGTTACAACTAATGGCGATTTATCCAAAATAAAATGGGCCTGTTCGTAAAAGGCACTGAGTACCTGAATTCCCATTGACTCCAGCTGGATATGTGAATATCAGCGGTGATTAGTTCTGGGCTTATTTTATGATGGGCATATACACTGTTTTTCAGTTTTGCCAAAATAGCATAACTAATAAAAAAAAAAATCTA
Organism: Podocnemis expansa; assembly: GCA_007922195.1. NCBI lineage: Eukaryota > Metazoa > Chordata > Testudines > Podocnemididae > Podocnemis > Podocnemis expansa. The sequence goes on from ML682056.1 coordinate 3,269,161, forward strand.
AAAATCAAATTATCTTGAGGCTTAGATCTTGTGCCTAATTTCAGCATTATCAGCACCTGCATATTTCTAATGGAATTACTGACAGTTCCTTGGAAGAAGACATTGCTGGTGTAAAACAAACATCCACAAAGTTGGAAGAATTTAGCTTGTGCTAAACAAACACAAACAGCAGTTTTGGTACACACAACAATACAGAAATGTCTAGATACCTTTTGCTTTCTTCACAGAGACACACAACACATTCATCTATAAGTAATTCCATTTCTATCTGTATTGGGTATAGAAATCTCACCTGCAAAATACATGCTTTCCTTCTCAAAAAAAGGGCAAAAACCAGAAACTTCAATCAGTGTCCTATACTTGAAAACTCTGACACCGTCAAACTGATGTCATTAAAGCTAACTAACCATATTAAACAAATATTAAAATATAGGTTTCTTTGCATAACATAATGAGTAAAACTGCTTTTAAGTTTCTCCCTGTGCTTTGAGGTGTAGGTGGCATTTTCATTCCAAAACTTTGAAGTCAGAACAAAATGTGCAGGTAGAGGGTACCAGATCAAATAATAATCAACTTCAAAAAGCATTTTGGTTGTTAGATGTCCCAGGGCTAATTTCCTCTAGACATTTTAAATGTAAATGTCTAAACTCATTTAAAAATTGTAAATTGGTCGAGGTTCAATCAAAAACCATCCTGACACAGAACAGGGAGACTGGGCTAATTGTCATTTGTTTGTCAAATGAATTCCATTTGGAAAGCAATGAAACCTCCAAGCTAATTCTTTTAAGGTGAGCTGGTAGTTGTATTATCAGTTAAATGCAGTAAAATGGATAATCACATGATGATAATGAAAACTGAACCTATGTTACCACTCAGGCTTTGTGTGCCACAAGGCATATAGTGATGGAACTTAAGTACTGTAATGTTCCATTGGGTACAATGGTACCAAGACTGCTCTTTAGCCTTGCAGACACTTTCTTTGCATTTTAAAAAACTTTATCAAAGCACCGTGGCAATGTAGAAAATGTCAAAGTGAAATGCACTGTAGGCAAATTGAGATTTCATTAAGTTTAAATTTATTGCTTTTGACTGATGTATTACCATGCTTGTTAAGAACCAGTAATTTGGAATATCTGCCTGCCTGGTAAAATAGCTTTGTCTCCATGCGTAATACTTTACATGGAATTTGAAAGGCCGCAGTAATTCAAAGAAAGTGGGTGCTATTCTATTTTTCACTAAAGAACAATTTCAAATATTTTAAGGCACCTGACGCAGAAGACTGATAAACTTATGCAGTAGTCCCAAGCATTTTGTTTGTGTTCTTGGTAGTTAATTGCAATGTTAATATGTTAGTTTCATGATTCTTGTACAACTACATTTCATTCACTGATAACAGAAACTTGGGAAGTACTTAGTGATTCCACTTTGTTGCTTCTGAAGATTTTATTATTGGAAGCAACGGGATGTAGTTATGAGAGATAACAGACCTAACTAACTGGTGTAAGAGTGTGTTTTGGTGCAAATAGCCCAACGTCTAGTGATTGACACGCCAGGGGTGGTGGTTTTGCGTGTGAGCCCAGGCACATTTGTCATACAATTTAATAGACCTGTAGATGGGTTATAACATACATATTCTTACAGCAGTTTGTGGGGAAGCATCCAACTAGAAAGTGAGCTGGGGGTGTTATTTGGAGTCCTGTGAACGTAAGATGCAGCTTGCTTTACAATATAACATCTCTGTTCAGAAGCCTAGAGCACCTACTGTAATTAACTCGGACTAAGATTCAGTACCCTCTTGCCGGGAAAACTCTTTTTCTCTCCTAAAACAAAATAAACACGTATATACTTTGTGTACTACACAGTGCTTATTTTGTTTTTAAAAAAATGTGGTGGTACTCGGCCAAGGACATGGGGCTGCTAGTGGCAGGAGCCACAGCCACATCACTGTGAAAAAAAGGTGTTGGTAGTCAGCAGCCCCAGGACTACATATACACACATTACAGTAGACTGCATACACATTAATTTTGTGTGTGTTGTGTAAAGTATATATTATCAGAGGACAGTTATGGCAAGTGCCAAAAGTTTCAGATGTTCTGTTGACCTAAAAAACTCATAATACATGATGGTGCTTCACTCCACTCTGGGAAATGGCTCAAAGCCAAAGTACAGAACTGAACTGTAACAGTTTCTGAATGATGAGGTAGGTGAAGCCTCCAGGAGTGGATGGCTTCCTAGTAAAGAAATAGGCTGGTACAGAGGCTGGATAGGATATTCTAGTTTAATTATTTACAGTAGGCACAGGAGTTCTATTGAAAAAGTAGCACAGTTATGAAACCCAGGAATTTATTACCATATTACATGGAATTTTAGATGGACAGTCATCAGGGACAGACTGCAGACACACCCTCCCCAGCATCCGGCTAAGTAACTGAGTAATGAAGTGGAAACAATGAAGGTCTTTGAACAAACGACAAACATCTGAGTCCTTGTGTTTCAACAGGAGGGTAGTTGGATTCAGATGGGCTTCCTTTTGAGATGCCAAGGCAGCCACGGCGGTTGTGGTGCAAATACCCCAAAGTCTATTGACTGTCACACGTCATGGAGTGGTGGTTTTGAGTGTCAGCCCGGGCACATTTGCTGCACAAAGGATTTAACAGACCTGTGGAAGGGTGAAACCATACATTTTTTTATGGCAGTTTGTAAGACAGTGTCCAGCTCGAAAGAGAGGCATTATCTGGAGATGTAGCTTGCTTTTACAATGTAACATCTGTATTCAGAAGCCTAAAGCACCAGCTGTAATTAACATGGACCAACACATGATACCTTATTACTGGGAAAACTCATTCACTCCCAAAAGGAAATAACACACTCCAGTTGTCAGACTTTCCTGGCTATTTAGTAGCTGTGGCTAGAGGAGAAGGTCACAGCTGAAGGGATTGGTTACTGTTGCAGCACTGTAACCTAAATTCATCTTAGAAATAGTTTACACTGAATGCTTTCATTCCCATTTCTGAGCTGTAAGGGCCTGATCCACCCCCAGGTATCTGGGGATGGCAGGGAGTTTGTGCCATCATGCTCCTCCTCCAGCTGGTCTTTCCACCACTAGAGGTCTTCAACCTGAAATGAATCCCAAAGAGCAACAATGCCAAGAGTCAGTAAAGCCCTGAGTGTATTATGGAGTCCTGGTAGCAAGGAGTTTGGCTTTATCTGCTGCCGCCCCATAAGGATAACAAAAATGCATTATCCTCTTACCCTCAAAGAGGCTTATTTCACCTCAGATGTCCAAGACTCTGGTTTAAAGTCACTTTTCTTTGCCTGGCGCATTAAGGTCCTAACCCAGAACTCTGTACACCACTTCAAGAAAAGGGATCAGAGCACAAATATCCTTGAGGACTTCTGACTTCAGAGGTGTGTAAAAAATAAATAAATGTGATTTTTCTATATCTAGCTTTGCCCCTTTCCCAGACCTAAAGAAGAACTTAGTATCTTGAAAGTTTGAGTCTGTCTTCAACAGAAGTAAGTCCAACAAAAGTCATTGCCTCACTCACCTTGTCTCTCATTTAGCCCTCATTGTCTTTTCACTATAAACAAAATATTCTAGAGGTGGCTGCCATAGTATTTTTCACAGAAAGTTTAATGAAATGCTGAGCCAGGAGGAAATTTTGCATGTTGGTCTCATTTTGGGGCGCTCTGAATTTCAAAGTCAAATAAATTCTAAGGACATGAAAATCTTGCAAAGAGGTGACATTTTTCATGCAAAGTCCTCGCATGTGTTCTCTTTCAGGTACAGAACTGCCACACAAGACAGCGAAACACTGGAGGCAACACGACTGAGGTTTTAAATTCTGCCTGATGGATTTGGACATGTGGGCCCAGTGCCACAAAGGTATTTAGATGCAATTGATTTCAATGAGACTTAGGCACCTAACACCTTTAAGGATGTGGACCCTGATTCTGATTAAAAAGAATGAAAACAGGGCATCCAGATTTCAATTCTGAAAATCTCAGCCTATTACTGAAAAAAAAAATTAGTATTTTATGTATTTGTTTTAAAATGTCACACAAATGTTGAAATAACCAAGATAAGTGGAATTGGGAGCTAAGGTACAGAACTAAATAATAGCTGTTTATTAGACAAAATGCCAGGTTTTGCTTGCAGATACATGTGTGTAACTTCATTTAAAAATCAGGGGGAGTTTTACATGTCCACACTTGAGGGCAGAATTTGGTCCAATGTGATAACACAGCAGTTTGTAATCTGAAAGCAAAGAGCATTTATAGCATTTCAAGAAGTCTTCAGTTAACTCAAAACACTCAGAAAGTGAAGACATCTGCAAATAATTTTTCCATCTCACATTATAGTAATTTCCATAAAATCATTACTTTTTTACTCTGACTTTAAGGTATAGAACAAAATTTGCATTTTGGAGTAGCCAGTAGGTGAAGCTAAAGACAGAAAAGGGACCAAAAGGCCAGAGGTTTAAATCCGGACTTTTTAGGCATTTCTGGATCTGGCTTTGGATAATAATTTTTGCATACTGACTTTGCTGTCATCTGTCAGGAGAAAAGAACTAGCCTGCATGCTTGAGTTAATGTTTAGCTAAACTGAACAAGGAGAAAGCCTGCTATTTGGTGGCAGAATGAATCAAACCAATTACTGATTGAAAATAGTTGTTAAGAAGTGTCCAAAGGAGCAGTGCGCGCGCAAAAAAAAAAAAAAAAAAGGAAAGTTGAGACCACAGAAGTAGTTAAACGCAGAAATTAATTGTTAAGTACTGTTTTAAACTGCAAGGGAATTACCTACACAAATATAAAACATCAGTTAACTCATTTGCTTTTAATTAGTGCAAAACAATAAAGTCTTTTTCCTACATATAATAATTCAAAAGATGAATGACATTACTTATGATGAAACTAATAGGAGAATATTTTAGGAGAGTAGTTCACCTTTATAGATAAATAATCATATATTAGTGGCAATCAGACATAATTCATCAGCTAACAACAGAGCACTTCCTGTTGCGGTGGTTCAAAATAAAACAAATAGAAGACATATGGCAAGTTGGTGGCTTTTGAGTCATTCAAAAACATCTCGAGCGAATCAACACCATAATAATAGTTTGCTTCTGATTAATGTACCGTACCGAGACCACTTAGCTGAACGTTGATGAGTAGCATCCAAAAAAGCAACAACTGTATTTCACTGTTCTGTTTCATTACAGTAAATGCATAGTTTATAATGATGCATTGAGTGATTCAGAAAGGTCAATTTCTACCTCTCACTGTGTGTGTTGCCATTGAGGTCTGATGGTCATTATGTAGAAATGCAAAATAATAAAGAGTTTTAAACGTCTGTTCATATAAATTTTAGTTACTGCATGAGACACAAACAATCGATCAGCAAATTCTCATGATGTTATGGTGCCATGGCAAGAATAAGGTTGCAGACTCATCTAAATGACAAAGTGTGGTTTCTCAGTCCTCATAAGGCTTTCCTGCTCTGTTTTAGCCTGCTACTTACTTACTTATGAACTGATCTGATTGGGAGTCTGAGGGCCATACAGCAATATAGTCTCTCTTGGCAACTGGCCATGGTTTTACTCAGTTATGGTAATACCAATAATGAAATTCTGACCTGTTGTCCCTATCACAGAGTTTTACTGCACAAATGTTTCCAAAATCTTTTTTTCATTTAAAGCAAATTTCATGGAGACTTACTGGCACCCAGGCACTTTTGTAATCATCTAATATGCCAAAGAAATAACAGTAGCAACACTACAGGGCTGAGACAAAGGTAGTGTAAACCAGCGGTTTTCAAGCCATGGGTTGGGACTCAGTACTGAGTCTCCGACCTTCAGGCTATGTCTAAACTAGAAAAAGTTAATTTGAATTTGTTAATTTGAGCTAATAAGTTTGAGTTAAGTTTGAACTAAACACAAACTTATTAGTTTGAATTCACAAAGTAGACTAATTTAACTTAATGTTAAGTCAAATTAGTCCACTTGTTCATTTGAACTAACTGCCCTTAATTCTAATTTATTAAATTCGAACTAAGGATTAATCTTTAGTCTACACCATCCTTACTTTGAACTAAGGATCAAACTAAGGGCTTAGTTCTAACTAAGCGTCAGGTTTTACTAATTCAAACTAAGCTTTCATTAGTTCAAATGATGGAATTCCTTAATTCGAACTAAAGAAAGCTTAGTGTAGACAGGTAATAAATTAGTTCAAATTAAGCCTCCTTAAATTGAACTAACATGCAAGTGTAGACATACTTTCCAATACTGGGTCGTGGGCCCGCTGCTGTTGCTGCCAAAAGACTGCAATGCACTGTTGAAAGATGTAATTGTTGGGTGGTGGGCATAAATGAGTTGTGGTTTGTTTTTTTTTGCAACTGCATCCCAAGAAAAAAAACACTTTGAAAACCACTGGTGTAAACCTTCCTAGCAAGGACCCAGAGGATATCTCCAGGGTAGCATGAGAAGTCAAGAGACCTGTGTTCTCTTCCACACACTGTTACTGATTTGGTATGCTCTTGGGCAAGTCACTTCACCTTGCTGTTCCTCCGTTTCCTCTCCTACTCTTGGTTTGTCACATCATGTGTATTTTTACAGTGTCTAGTACGATGTGTCTGTGCCAAACAGCTTGTTCTCCAAGCCTGATTGGGTCTCTTGGTAGTACTGGAATACAAATAATAGGGCACTCAGGCATCAGGAGTCCGAATTGAAGACAGCTGGAAATTCTGGAACATCATTACATTGGCCAGGTGAAATGACCCACAAATCCTCACATTGTCAGGAAACTATGACGAACAATTGATAACTGTGGAATGCTAGGAATCAGAATATGACATCTTAAGAAAGAGACTGTCAGGCTGGGCTGTGTGATCCTGTCTCTGCAGGGCCTAGGGACACCTGACGATCCCAAATAAAGCCTGGAAAGATAGCTGAAATATCCTGCTAGTGAAAACTGGTATCGGCCATCTGCTCTGACTTCTCCCAGTATCACGTTACAGTGCTTGGATGTCACTGTGCACACTTCAGCACCCAGGGGACAAATTAAGCTCAGAAGGCCAGCCTCTACTTGGAGTTTCATTGACTTTTCTCAGCCTTTGATGCAAGGTAGTGCTTAGAATGATGGCTGGGTTACCCTAGGTCATACAGTAATTCAAATAAAATAATGATATATTTATGGTTTGCATTGATTTCATGTATAGGAAAATGTGGTTGTCTTCTATTGCAGACAGCATTAAGGGCCCCTTGCCAGCTTGAATGTTGCATAAAGGAGGCTGTATTCAACTCTTAAAGGACCAAAAATTCATTATAATGACCAGTGTAAGTAGCTGAGGTGGATGCTGAGCAAATGTGCAGTAAACAGTGGGCTGAGAGGAAGGGGTCCCGCTCCCAGGGATGAAGAGAAGCAGTAGGGTGCCAAAGTTACATTAGCCTGAGAGCCAGAGTAGACCTATGAACCTCAGGTTTACTACAGGAAAGAGGACTGGAGAATTTGGGCAGCAGTGGTTCCTCTGACTCTACCACTGCATGGTTAGGTTACTACATGGGGCTTTTCTGCAGAATAGGGCACATGGTCCTGTGTGACCTCCACACTTGAATCTTGCCAAGCCACATTGTTTCCACTGCCTAGGGATCCCTGGCAGTGCTGAGAGATGGGAGAAGATTTGCCCGAACTAATATAATGATGCAATACAAACTGAAAATTGTGCAGCATGGAAGTTAGAAGCAGCACAATGTGCAAGATGAGGGAGTGAGGAGAAAACCAGTTAATGACAATGGTTGTTTTATAGTGAGGCAGAGGCAGCAGTTTGAAGGGACCAGACACAGCTTGCTAAAGACCATTTTATACTAAAGGCTGGCTCGCTGGGAAGTACCTCACGCTAGTACAGTATCACGTCTATCTGTAAGAAATAGCACCTATCAGACAAAGACATTTGAGTCATTTACATAGCCTCATCAGCAGTGCAAAATGGCTCCTTGTGGAGTCAGACATTTGAAAACAGATAAAGCCCGTGAAGAATGCCTCTTTTTCTCCAGAAGAGATTAATGTAGATGCAAACACATTAGTGTTGTTTGAGAGAGAGTATTCGCTTTGACAGATAACTGGGATTGGGAATATTGGATTACCAAATAATGGACCTTTTAAATTCTGCCATCGTGACTTATCAGGTACATTAGTTTAAAACCTGCAATTTTGAACTTACTGTTATTGAGCTTTTGGGAGATTAAATTACTGAACTTTTGTTTGTGAATGTCTCTGTGAAATTTCCTGAAAAGGATAGTTGTCATCCTCCATTGTGTAAATGTGAATGCCAAATAACATTCTTTATTGATATTTATAGACCTTCAAATGATAGGACTAATGCACCTTAATGTCTGTCTACCTGAGTGGAAAAGCAGAGTGTTGTTAGATAATAGTGCACTCTACCCACATTTTACATTGCTTCAGGAGTTAGTCTTTATCTCCCTCTCCCAAAAGCCTTATTTCAGAAACAGCATTGAATAGATAGCCTTGCAGCATGGGCTTCCTGTATAAGTGTTATTTTCTTTTAGCCAGTTGACGTGAGTCAAAAACATCATCAGCACTGTATACGTCCTCATTCTGCCACCTTTGTGTCTAACTTGCAAATGGAGCCAGCCATCCCAAACACATGAAAACAGACATTTACACTAACAATGGAAGCATCGTGAGTTACAGTGGATAGAAGGGATAAAATCCCTCATGGTTCAAATCACAGATCAACCTACAGGTGGCAGGTTTATGAAGAAGATAGCCTTAAGAGGCATATATTCCATAATTATGCATTTTGGGGTTTATTTCACCTTTCTCTGATGCACCATCACAGAAAGGATACTGGACTAGATGGATCTATGATGTGATATGGTATGGTAATTCTTATGGCACCTATCCTGATATTCATTGCATGTAGGCAGACTGCAGTTCCCAGGTGGGTCTCCATTGATTTCATGGACAAAGAACTAAATTGCATAATCAAATCTTTAGCCTGGGACCTTTGAAGAAACCAAAGGGAGTCAGTCACTCAAACCCACTTACAATTTAATGAGAGATGAGCACACTAATTTCCTCATATACTTTTGAAAAATCCAGTCATATTTTCTAAAGTAGTTCCTGGGAATCAGGCCTTAATTTTTTGTTAGCTTTTCCCACCTTTTAAGAATGAGCCAATACATATGGTGTGTGATAAGTTAAACTTGAGAAAATGTGAGAGTAACATCCTTGTGAGAATATATGCTTATTTAAGTCAGTAGATAGGAATTATGTCCATGAAGAACAAAATCACAGAGAGAAAAGATACAGTAAATATGCTCTAGTCTATGTTAGACCCCAAATGTAGGTACCTCCTACAACCAAACAACACAAATCACTTGGAAACAGTTTAAAATAGATTTTGTTTTGGTTGTTTATTTATTTATTTATTTATTTTTAATTACCATATTTTTCTTGCTTCTGAGATAAAAACCTGTCACATTTGGGAGCCAGACTTCAAATACATGAATGTTAAAAGAAAGGAAATAATTTCAAAAACAAAGCAGAAGCATAGTTTGAATGGCTCCTCTCTCCTCTTCCTCCACAAGTGAAGTTTACTTTCAGATTAGTTGCACAGAACTGCCTTAAATAAAGAATTGGACACTAGAAGCTCATTCAAAACTATCAGTTGACCTCACGAAGAAGAACATAGTTTATCAAGAGGTCCGGCTCTGCAGCCTTTGGTGTCGTTAACACATAACAAAGTTTCATTGGTAGTAGTAAGGGTTTGACAGTCTAGACAAAGTGGAACTAGTTGTAAAAAGCATTTATGGAATAATGCCAGTCAAGAAATCAGGAAAAATTCAGTTTTGTTCATTTCTTCATAGTTCTGTAGATTTCTGCTACTGCTTAGCCACTTAAGAAAGATCACAATGATATGTTAGTTATTTTTTCCATCTGAATTTTTTATAATGAAGAAAATATCATGAGCACTACCTTTTGATCTTACCAGAACCCTACCCAGCCTATTTGGAAGACACACCATGCAGCAACAATAGGGATTCAAACAAAATGCAAACTATTCAGGATTCCTAATTCATTCACTAATGAGCTGATCCTAATGTATTCAGACATGTATTTGGACATTTTTCTGTACTAATAAACTTCAGCAAAATAACCAAGATAAAAATGAAGGGATCAAACTATTGACATAAATTGGGATCAAATGATTGACAGAGTGGAAAAAATAACAAACAAATAAACAAAGAATTAACTTATCATTTATCTGAATGAGACCAGCAATGATAAGGGCAAAACCTCTTGTGTTGTGCTGGTGAGCTGGAAAGCAGGAAACCATAAAGGATCTTTTCTTTCGGCATAAGCACCGAGGAAAGTTCCCTCCACAGAGTACGAGGTGCACGGTGAAGTCGCTTATTAATGTTCGGGTTCATACGACATGTCTCCCACATATTAAGACCCAATTTATTACAAAATAATACTGAATACAGTGTCAATGTGCACTACAAATGAATTATTCACTCTCCTTGGACTTCTACATTCAGTTCTGGCTCATCATTTCAAAAACAATAAAGTAGAAGTAGCTGGGTGAGAAAAATCTTTACAGGAGTGGCCAGACTTCCATTTGTGAGGATACACTAAAAAGCATTGGGGTTGCTCAGGCTACAGCAGAGACAATTTAGAGGACACATGACAGAAATAGGCAAAATAATGCATTGGATGGAAAAGTTGAATCAGAGGCATCTGTTTATCCTCTCCCATAATGCTGGAATAAGAGAAGGTCCAATAAAACTGAGACTGAGAGGAAATAGATTCAAAACAGATAAAAAGAAATACTGTACTACTTTTATGCAACAGAAATGTAATTTATGGAATATACTGCTACACAACATACCCTAAACACATGGGCTTAATACTGTTGAAAAAAAATTAGATGTCTGTGAATAATAAGCCCATCCACAAACACACTAGTTTTAAGAAATATAAGGGAAGTAAACCACTACTCTTAAGAAGAAACTTCCCTTCTGCACATTAGCAGTTCTTGTACCTTCCTCTAAAATCACTGTCAAAGACATGACACTGCACTAGAAGAACTATTCATTCAATCCAGTCTTAAAGTGGGTTATAACATGGTCTTAAAATTTGTAGCTGCAGGAGTCCCCTTGCAATGGAAACAAAGTTTCAGAACGTATGTAAGCACTCATTTACTGGGGATGGCATAGGAACTTACCCGTCTGTCTATTATTTGATATAAGCCAAGTAAAATATTTAAGCCTATCTCCTCCCTGAGTAAGACACAGTAACACAATTGCCTTTTTTTATAAAGCATCTTTCATATTCTGCAGCATAAAGATGCTTTACACTGAGCAGAAAAATGGAAAGATTACTTTTTGCTGAACTGGATGCAGTATCTAGTGCAGACAAAAAAGAAGCATGATGTGCAGCGATGGAGGAAACTAAATGACAAGAAAGACAGAATTTGAAAAAGGCAAAGACACAAATAAAATATTCATGCCTAGTGTCAGGCTAACTCTTCTATGACTGGCCTATGAAAACTCACAGAAATGCCTCTGAAGTCCTGGTTCATTAGAGTATTTAGTGGGAAAGCTCCCTGAGACAAAAAAAATGATCTAAAATTTTGAAATCTATTCCCAAAGAAGGTTCAGATCTGAGCAGTTTCAGGAGAGATTAATTAGGTGCAATTGAACTGTTAAGAGACAACAACTTAAAAACCAGGTGTGCTGCTCACAGTGTCGTGTTGTGCAGAAGGCTGGTCACGGAGCTCTGGAGAAGCACAAGAGTGACATTCTCTGCCTTGTTGCTTATGTATTTTATTAATTTGTTTTCACTGTGAAACTGGCTGAAAGGATTTTGTAGCTAGAAACTGGTCAAGATGAAGTCTATTTGCATTAAACCAGTAACATCTTACCATGAAAGGGTGATTGATAGTTTGATGTCCCAGAAAACTCTCCCATTCTTCCTCAGTCCTGCCTGCTACATCTTCCATTTAAGTTAAAGGTAGAACACCACAAAGATGGCATACTAAAGAAAGCATTCTAAAGCAAAATAGTGATATTCCACATGAAAAAATAAAGCGTATGTAAATTCAGTCTTTGAAGTCTCATAAAATTTTAAGACAGAAATGGAGCAAACGTTACGACAGAAAAGATGAAAGTTACAGCAGCTAGTCTCACTGCAGTAATCAGTGTACTCACCTTATCTGGTTTCCATCTGTCATTCGAGCTATAAGTTTACAGGCAATATATTCAGTGTCACAAAACTGACATATCTATACGGGGTTCAGTCTTCCTGGAGTGGAGAATCTTCTCCGCTGAGATATGAGTGGAACTGGTCCCACTCAAACCAGGGATACAGTTGACAAGGGCTGGGGAAATAGCAGAGGAAAAACGTATGAATATTTTAGTGAACTGAAAACTGAATTTTGCTTTGCAGTAGTCATTCACTCTACACAGACATTCATGTTTGCAAAGTTTTATTCCTAAGGACATTCCAGGAAGACAAGTTTCAGACTTGTACACAAATTTTGTTTTGCGACTGAGCCCTAGTCTATAGTTAGGGCTTTTTCAGCGGCAGTCAACTGCTGTTTATGCAAGGAACGTAAAATTCCTTGAGTAAATGGTGGTGAATTTCTTAGCCACCATTACACATTAGGGGAAAGCCGACCACAAATAGCTTGTGGTCAGCTTTCCCCTATGACTCTGGCCCCCATGACTTCTGGGGTTGGCTTCCGGGAGTGGCGCAGCAAGTACACACTCACCATGATCAGCTCCTGGAAGCCTGAACTGACGGTGGTGAATTTGCCATCGTCAGTAATAGACATACCCTGAGTGAAATTAGTTTCATATGAAGTGGCTCTAATGGAGCGAAATGAAATGGAACAGAGTATCACATCTAGAACTGTGCAAAATCCCTGGTCAGATTTCCAGCAAAGAAGCAGTTAAATAAGGCAGAGAAGCAGTTGTGACAGCATGACAAGCAACTGCCTTGTGTTAATATGAATAGAGAAAAACAATTTAAACTTTGACACCCCCCCCCCAGCCAATAATACCCAACTATCTAATTTTTCTAGCTCAGCTTTGAGTGGCTGAGAAAGGAAATGGTTTTACAGGTTGTAAAAATCCCCTGCTCCTGACATCCTAACTCCTCTCATCTTCTCTATTCCTTGGTCAAGTCATCAAGTTGATCCCTCAGTAGCCTTTGTAGGGTTGTTCCTAAAGTAATTTTTTTCATATGCTTTGCCTTATCTAGTCTAAAATGGAGACCAGAACTGCACACAGTATTCTGGAGGAGGTCTCACCAGTGCCTTATATAATGTACTAACACGTCTCTATCTCTACTGGAAATACCTTGCCTGAGGTATCCTAGGATAGCATTAGCTTTCTTCATGGCCACATCAGATCTGTAGCTTGTAGTCATCTTGTGATCATCCAATATGCCCAGGTTCTTCTCTGTCACTTCCAACTGATTTGTCTCCAACTTAAGGCAAAACTGCTAAAAGACAAAGCACCATCTTGAATGCCATGAGTACAGGGGACTGGACTTGATGACCTCTCACGGTCCCTTCCAGTTTCTATGATTCTATAAAAATTCATAAAAACCCTACTTGTAACTGTTTCATGTAGATGCAGTGCTACCACATGAATTCATTTTATTCCAGCTAAAATAATATCCTGTGCAGTAGCAGGCAGAATGTAATCACACTTCATGCCTAGATGAGAAAGGGACAATTTTGATTCAGCCTCCAACAATAAGCTTTCAGTGAAAGAACAGTAGTATTGATGCCACAAGGATGACCCCGGCTATGTGCAAAAATTGCTGCGTGTGCGCACATGTGCACACACACACACACATTCACTCACTCTTTGCTATCTGGCTTGCTTGCTAGTAAACGTGTCCATGCCCTTGCTAATACATCTGGAGAAGATGCCACATGCCAGTTCTTTATTTTAAAGGATCTGTTAAGACAAATAGTCTGCAGCTCATCATATTTAGATGCTTTCGTATATGACACCTTGTTCCTGTCACTTATTTTTTTCCTTTCACACTATACAAGTGATAATGAAGAATGATGAGATAATAATTTGGGCCTGCTCTTAAACTCTTCCAGCAAAGTGCTTCCTACTGTTCTGCTCCTATGGACTATGTGTACACCAGAGGGCTCAGTTAAGTTGACTTAACAAGGTTGAATTTATGTCAACTTAACAAAGTCGACTCAAAAGTTAAGTCAACTTAAAGTCTACTTAAAGGCTACGTCCACACTGGAGGGCTCTGTTAAGTCGACTTTATTAAGTTGACTTAACAAAGCCTACAATACATTGTTGACTTAATAAAGTTGACTTTAACATTTTAGTTGACTTAATAAGCGTCTATTCATTGACTATTGCTCTTCTTTAGTTTGCTGAGTTGTGTGGCAGAGGCCAGGCCTCTGTCAGTTGCTGTTTGTCAGATAGGACATCCATGCTAGAGTCAGATGCACTTTCTTCATTTGATAGACTTTGTTATTCAAAATACAGTTTAGAAATGGCTGCAGGAATTTAATTAGAAACTTCCGTTAGGAGATTAGATGACTAGAACAAAGAAAACCAGTGAAAATCCTTCTTATTAAAACCAGTAGCACTGCAGAATATTGATAATATAACAAAGGAAAGAATGGATATGAATAGCAAATTATTAAAGGTTACAGATAACTTTCCCACAGCAGCTTAGTTTCCAGATACCAAAGTATACAGTGAGCCCCTGAAAAAAAGGACATCACATAGTATGAAAGTCTTATACATACTATAGTGGATGGGGAGAAAGCAGAGCACTTAGGTTGTGTGGCTCGGCACCACCTCACATTAGCTAATTGCTGTCTTCTGGCTTTTGTGCATAAGTTAGGTGGGAGCAAAGCCACAGAGATTCATTAGCTTGGGTTTGGGATCAAACTACAGTACTTGTTGAATCTGAATTTCTCTCATAATGATGGGGAAATACTTTCCAGATCAACTGAGCAGTCAGTTAAGACCCATTAAGTCAATCTGGAGATTGACTTAATAAAACCATCCTCCCAAGTGGTGTAGCACTACATTGACAGAAATGCATTTCCTGTTAGCACAGCACAGTGAAGACATTGCTGTAAAGCGGAGTTAGGAAGTTGACAGGAGTTATATACAGTACTCTGAGTAGCTTGCATGACTCCCACCAACTGTCACAGAATTTCACTGCCATTGTAGACCTGGCTTTAGACTTCTGTAAGGCATTTGACTTGGTCACCGGTGACGTTTTGATTAAATACCTATAAAATTAACTTGGTTCACATTAAATGGATTAAAAACTTAGTAACTCATAGATCTCCAAATGAAACTAAACAAGGGTTTCATCACTGAACAGGTGTCTTTCCAGTGAGGTCCTGCAGGGGTAGTTTTGTAGCTCTATGCTATTTCAAACATATGTTAATGACTAGGAAAAAAACTAAATCATAAATGTAAGTTTGCAGCTGACAGAAAAACTACAGGAGAGGTAAATAATGAAGACAGGTCACTGATTTGGAGCTATCTGGATTGGTTGGTAAACTGGGTGCAATTGAACAATATGCATTTTATTAGGCTAAATGTAAATGTGTACATCGAACAACAAAAATGAAGGCCACAGCTACAAGCTGAGAGATTCTGTCCTGGGAAGCAGGGACTCTGAAAAAGATATGGGGGTTGTGGTGGATAATCAGCTGAACATGACACTGTGGCCAAAAGAACTAAAATGACTTTGGGATGCATAAGCAAAGGACTCTTGAGTAGGTGTGCAGAGGATATTTTATCTCTGTATTTAGCATTGCTGGAATGTTGTGTCCAGTTCAGGTGCTCAGAATTTAAGAGGCATACTGATGAATCGGACAAGGTCCAGAGAGGAGCTGTAAAACTGATTAAAGGATTAGAAAACAGGCAACATAGTGACTGAGGCCCTTGAGTCTAGTGATTTAGCTTAGCTAAGAGAAGTCAATGAATGACTTGATTACAGTCTAGAAGTACCTACATGAGGAATAAATATTTAATAATGGGCTCTTTAAACTAGCAGAGAAAGGTATACACCATCCAATATTTGGAAGGTGAAGTTAGGCAAATTCAGACCAGAAACGAGGCAAAGTTTTTAATGTTGAGTAATTAAACACTGAAACAATTTGTCAAGGACTGTGGTAGATTCTCCATCACAGATCATTTTAGAAACAAGACTGGATGTTTTTCTACAAGCTAGGCTCTTGTGATTACTTTGGGGGAAGTTCTATGACCTGCGTTATACAAAAGGTCAAACTAGGTTATCACAATGGTCCCTTCTTGACCTTGGTAGCTATTAACCCCTTCTCTCAACAAAGCTTGTTTCTGGCAAGTTTCTAGTTTTGCCTGAATCACTCACTCAGCCCTTGTCTATGGATGACAGGTGAAAACCATTGCTAGCCTTGCCTTTTAAATTACTTGTTTTCAGGATCTGTTCATGACTGGTTAGTGAATCTGAGATGCCAACAGGAGAAATAACAGACTCACCTTTCTCACTGGTCTTTTGGCATTATTTAAAATAACAAAGTTCAGCTCTCATTAGAGGGCAACACATTTCACTTATGTATTGAGATATGTAAGTAATGTAATAAAGTAAAGACTGATGCATAAAAAATTGGCTGCACAAATGGATGGAGTCTGTATTCAGCTCCAATAAACCATACACTTGGGTTGATTACACAGGGATATAACCCAGAATCCCTGGTTTGTAATAACTCCCTCAGTGGAGAGTCTTATTTCACGTTAACAGCTACAACGCTTTAAGCTAAGCTGCACAACACACTCTTAATGAGGAAATAAGAGCATCCACATGGGTAGTTAGTACAGAATGTCTCCTGTGCTTTAAATTTACATACTCCATATCAATAGATTACTTTCATCGACAAGCCCTTGTTGTGATAGGTCTCCTAAGGTTTGGCTGTAGTAGCATAAAGAGTAATTTACAAATAAGAACAACCCCTAACCAGAACAATTTCTGCTGAGTCTGTACCTATCTATCCCAGCACCTGGCCTCCTACCAGTAAAGGGCTACTTCCATTTTGCTTGTATTCAGGGTACAGTCTAATGAACTACATCTGGCCCAGTGAGTCAGGAGTAAATTAATCTACATCTGCCAGCTGGGTTTTAACAGAGTACAGAAATATGAGACCCCTTCCACCTTATTCCAGACTCCATAAAACTATCTTTCCTTATCGATCACTCCTAACAATGTGCCACTTCTACTTCGGTCAATGGAAATATGATTACTGAAGCATTACCTGTGCTTTAATATAGGAAATACCAAGAATATTGCAGTTATGGAAAGTGAAGTTGTTTAGTTAGTCATGGCAGTTGGTCAGTTATTAAGGATACGCATGCTTAAAAAATAAAATAATGCTTAGCACATAATACTGTACAGAAACAAGTTCTCATTGTTAGTACAGTCTACCATTTTATGGTTCCCAGTTACTAAAATGTTAATTAATTTAAATATTTCCAAGAAAAAATAAGGATATTATAAGATGAATAGATAGCTAGATGAGTGACTGTAAAATATTAGAAAATTGCTGATTGCTTTGCTAAAGGGCAAAGGAAAATTACAATCATTGTCTTTTGTTCTTGTAAACCCAAAGCAATTTTTTTTGGTAGTCAAGTTATTGTAAAATGAACCATACAAGAAACTGTGACATTTCTGTAGCAACTGAATGTAATCCAATAAATGAAAATAGGTCATGAATATATCTATCAGAATCTTCTACTGGTGCTTCAACATATTCTAGCATTTCACTGCCAAAACAGTGGGAAGAGGCAAAAAGGTGAGGTTTGAAAATGTCTAAATAATATTTAAGTACTTTAAAGTTAACTCTAGGGCAATACAATCTTTCTCCATGTCTGGACACAAGACAGAGAGTTGTTGAAAAACCCAGTGTGGCTGTTCTGGAAAAAGTCCTATCCAGCTCATCAGATGAAAATGTGCAAAGCCATTTCTACAACTTCCTTGCAGGGAAAACTAGATAGTGTTATTTGTTGAGACCACTGAGGTATGAAGAAGAGGAACACTCACTGATAGGAAACTGGATTCAGAATGGAATGTAACAGATCTGGCTTTTGGTCAATGAAAAGTTTCCAAGTTTATTACATTTACAATAATAAAATAATGTTTTTGACTAATAAAAAGCTGCCCTAAAGGAGGCAATTTTTCCTGGAAAAGGAAAATTTTTGATAGTTATTTTTTACACAATTTTTTTTTGAAAAAGACATCATTTATATTACCTCCAGTCCCTACGCTCAGAAGAAAAAGAGTGCTGTTCCCACCATTCCAAACCAAAGAAGATGTTCTATGTTTTGGTTTTGCTGGAACAGATTAAGATGGCTACCTCTTTGGCACTTGTTCCTGCCATTGAATTCCAGGACAAGCCATACACTCGCTGGCCTAAGGACAGTCTGGGAGTGGGATGGGAAGAATACAATCTTTCACTTGTCCATCCTAGCATTTCTTCTTGCAGAGCTAAGAGAGGTACTAATCTCTTGGACCACATTTCCCTTTATCTCTGTAGGACATGGCTGAGTGGTCTGATTTGCAGCTTAGACAGCAAATGCCTATTTTATATTGTGGCCTCTTTAAAGCCCTTCCCTAGTTGACTAATTCTTCCCTTTAGTACTGACAATCTGCTCCTATGTTAGCATTAAGACACCAGATAAACCCATAGAGCATGCTTAAGGGGTATGTCTACACTTCCAAAGTAGTTTGAATTAAGGAAGCTTAATTTGAACTAATTTAGTATCCGCCTAGATTAAGATTTCATTGGTTCAAATTAAGGAAGTCCTTAATTTGAGCTAAAGAAAGCTTAGTTCGAATTAGTAAGACCTGACAGTTAGCTCGAACTAAGCCCTTCGTTCAATCCTCAGATCAAACTAGGGCTGGTGTAGACTAGGATTAAGCCTTAGTTTGAGCATCATAATTCAAATGAAAGGCAGTTAGTTCAAATTAACAAAGTAGATGAATTTGCCTTAATGCTAAGTCGAATTATGCCACTTTTTAAATTTGAACTCAACTCAAACTTATTAGTTCAAAATTAACAAATTTGAACTAACTTTTCCTAGTGTAGACATAGCCAAGGAGTCTCTCTGGCACCATTCCCAGACATGACAAGCAGGCTGAGGAGGAGTTTATGAAGCTGGCCCAAAAGAAGTCACTCCTCAGCAGCCGCTGCATGAGTTTGCAACCAGTTACGAAGAGGAGGTTGGCCCCGGGGAACAGGTAGAGCTTTGGAAGTCAGCAGTTTTTGGTGGCCTTTTGGGCCCCCTTATTCTTTAGGGAAGCACTTCTTGGAATTTCAGTCAAAGTTACCCAAGAAGGGAAGATATATTCCCTCAGTCACACCATATCTACTTTAAACTTATTTTATATGGTAATATTTAAATTAGAAAGAGGTAGCCTTTCACCTCTAGGATCCTGACTGGATTCAAAGCCCCTTCCTATGGGAAATGAGTTTGGTGGCCTAAGCTCAGTCTCTAGTAGACAAAAGTCCTTATCTCCAAGCTCCAAGCATAATTCAGCACATGGCAAGATTGGAAGGCCCTGCTCAGGAAAAGACAAGGAATGAGTCTGTGTCAAACGTAAATTACCTAAGTAATCAAATCAATACTGAATTCAAAGTGAAAATATCAAAATTACGAGGAGATGCTGTAGAAGCTACAAAATTTCTGTTTAGCACAATGTTTTCCAGTTATATTCAAAATGAGAAATGTCATTTAGAGCCGATAAACTACAAAAAATGGGGTCAAAGCTGCAAAGATGCATAAGCTTTAGAACCTTAATAAATTAAAAATGTCCTTATGTACTGTCCTTATCTCTTCAGAAGAATATATACAGTTTGGAGCTGTATTTCCTCCTCTCCCCAACACATTGCAACAAATGGCCATGACCTATGTCTCTGGTATGTTGAAAGGTGGCTGGGCATGTGGTAGAAATATCTTTTAGAGATGTGTCCTTCAGCAAATTTGACAAGTTCAAAATAAGATGCCTCCAATTATGACAAAATACTTACAAATGAACTAAATTACCTTGCACTAATTTAAAACAGACTGTGAGGGGAAAAAATGTATTTTCCTTCCAAGTCGAATTTATTTTAGTGAGAGAGGGATAACAAGAAAAATATTACAGGCAATGAACTTCTTAATCTGAGGGTGAAAAAGGGAAAATAAGTGGCTTCTACTATACAAAATTTGTGATGTTACAATTTAACTACCTTAAACTGTCTCCTGGCCAAGATATATGGGATTAGATATTCACTTCTCCCCTACATGTTCCGTTTATAATCTCAGCACTTTACTCACAACAAAATGGATGACAGTTTCATTACAGAATAGCATCACTTGTCAAACTTTGAATTACTGATCATAAAAATATCAGTTATGTTTTGAAGGATTGTTTGAACACACTTTTTTTTCTTTATCAGCATGACTGTTCCATGCAACACACATAAGGGGCTGAGGGGGGTAGTAGCAGTGGAAAGAAATCAAACCTGGCTGAAGAGCAATGAGTTTGCAATACCCTACCCATACAAACAAGCCTCTATCACAGTTATAGACAGCAGAAATAAAAGGCAGCTTTTTGGCTCACAGCTATGAAAAAAAAATTATCATAGTGATGAAGTTCCTCAGCCATCAACAGAGCTGTGATAACGCTGTTTGATGATGATTTTCCCATGAATGTTAAACAGCCGCCACTGCGGAGGAAAAGGAGCTTATCTGCACCTAATACTGATCTCTAATTCCTGCCCTTCTTGAACCATCCATTTTCTAACAGCATTAACTGGCAAATTTACATCCCATCTTAATGCTGCTAAAGAGGACAGGAGATGAAGAGTAAATGACAGCAGTGTAATGAGGATGGCTTTTTTCTCCTTTCTCTTTAATGGCTGAAGATTTACACAATTGTCTGTAAGCTTATATAGAGAGCTTACCTGAACCTTTTGCCAGCATGGATTCAACTTACAGCAGCTTTTGTTAACTAAATACACATAAATATTTTTAAGGAGGTTTAATATTGTGACTTCAAAGAAAGCTAAAAGACAGAATGAGAAAAATATTTTTTAACATTTTGATTATGGGTAAAAATTGCTAATATTTCTTTCTATTTTTTCATATAGAAGTAGGGTTTTTTAAACATAAAATCTTAGCATTAATAAAAATATTTTCATTTTTTAAAAATTGTGTAGGGCAAGAATCTGCTTTCAGGTTACCGAATTTTCATGAAGAATTATCTCCCAACCTCAGAAATCAATGGTTATCCAAATACATTATGTAGAGCTATGTTTCACATGTCATCCACAATATGGATTGCTTTCCGATCATGTAGCCTCCATCCAAATAGGAGATATTACATTGCTTGATAAAAAAAAAGAGACTATGAATGGAAGGTTCTAATCTAGGAAAGTGCAACAATACCTGGCTAGATTCAGTCAAAGCATTTCCGTGTATCTACGTGATAATTTTGGTAGAAAAAGATCTGGTCCAATATATGCTGTTGATATCAAAAAGCTCTTGATTTGGATAAATTTCTTGGTATGTCATAAAAGCTGTATTTAATTAGCAAGATATCTTTCTTAGGTCTTTTTCAAATCTTAATTTATTTCATACATATTACTTCTCAAGGACATACAAAGAGATGGTAGGGCTGGTGAGGGATTAGAAAAGAAAAATCAAAATATTTTGTAGAAATGCAAGGGTCAAGATTTCAACAATCAGGACGCGAGGGTTTTTTTGGAAACCTCCTTAACTATTCTGCCTTAATTTACAAATATACAGAGCAGAAACCAGGGCTGTGAGAAATCCTCTCATCAATATGCAAAGACATTGAAATTTGGGAAACTGATCTGATTTGGTGAACAACAGTATACTTTCATGGGAGAGTTTTAGTTCAAAACTGTTCCTTGTGAAATTTGAAGGAAGATATATTTTCCCATTAATGTGTGCAAAAATGTGAAAAATCTATATTTCAGTACAAAATTAGACATTTAATGAATACTCAATATATAAAAAGGGGCAATTTTTGACTTCAGGAAATGTCCCAAAATAAAATTATAGTATATTTTTGTACTATGTTACAGAATTGTTTTCATTTTTTAACATCATTGGTATAATCCTGCCCCTCCCCAGTCCCAATTTCCTTTCTTCTTTCCATGAGAAAAGACTACATTTAACTAGCAAAATACTACAGAAATTTTCAGCAGTGAACCGTCTACTGCTCTTTGGCACACACATCTTTTGTGGTAAGTTTAAAGCAGTTTAGTGAACTAGTGTCTTGGGAGAAAGACATTTAACCCCCAGCAAATAACCCAAACCTAGGTAGTTAGTGGTCGGTTTGCATGCCTGTGTGTCTGACTGAAGTTTACACATAAAAAGGAGTCATGTGGCACTTTTAAAGACTAACACATTTATTTATCACATGAGCTTTTGTGGGAGAAAATCCCACTTCATCAGCCGAAGTGGGATTTTCTCCTACAAAAGCTCATGTGATAAAATAAATGTGTTAGTCTTTAAGGCTATGTCTACACTGGCTATTTAGGTCAAATTCAGGAGGCTTAATTGTAACAAAAGTAGTCCCTGTCTACATTCGACTTTCATTAGGTCGAATTAAGAAACTCCTTAATTCGAATTAATGAAAACTTAATTTGAATTAATAAGAACCACCTGTTAGTTTGAACTAAGCCTCAATTCGACTCCTTAGTTCAAACTAAGGATGGTGTAGACCTGGCTTAACCTTTAATTTGACTTTATTAAAGTTGAATGAAGGGCAGTTAGGTCAAATCAGCTAAGTGGACTTAATAAGGTCATGTTTAGTTCAAATTAAAGTCGAACTTATTAGTTTGAATTAACAAATTTGACCTAACTTTTTCTAGTGTAGACACAGCCTAAAAGTGCCCCTAGACTCATTGTCTGTTTTGCTGAACTCGACTAACACGGCTACCCTTCTGGAACTTTGCTGAAGGTTGTGAACTGCATTTTACTCTTGGCCACTATCAGAGACAATGTGTTCGCTTTGATGATCTAACCTAGTGTTTACTGTTTACATCTATACAAGGTTCTAGGTGCATGAACAAAAAGGGAGCTGCATTGCGTCAAACCTGGGGTTTCCAGTATGCAAACAATATGCCCCAGCATTCAGCTGTATCCCTTGCTATTAGAGCTGACTGGGTTGTTGGGCAAATGAAAATGTGCCTGGTGGCCTGGGCCACTGCATTGAACTCTTGGAGCTAACAAGTTGACTGGACAAAGCAAACTGAACCCTAACCTGCTGACACCAGGCGAAACAAAGCTAAACACTTCCCTGTGCTTTGAATTGCTCTGTGCAGAGACCCAAATGGTCAGGCAACTGTTTACCTTCGGTGACTTAGAGATACCTTGATATTTCCACTATGCTAAACCTTTTAGTTAATTAAATAGATTAATTCTGTATTCACTTGCTGCTTTTTTTTCCAATTGAAATAACATCATTTGTGTAGCTTGCTGTCAAGAGCAGAGGTGAATGATATTTTCACTGTTTGCAGTACTCCCTGGTGACATTTGGAAATAGATTATTCCACCTGATTTTTATCCTGTTCCTTTTGATGCACACACTTTTTTAAGAGCTGAAATTAACATGTTTATTGCCACTTCATGGAAATTGGCATTATATGGCATTGCACAAAGCTATGCCCACCTTTCTTTGTATGCCAACATTACTGATTATATCGGTGCGAGTCTAGAAATGGTATTTGCTATTGACTGTTACTGCAAGGCCAATAGGAGGAGCGTCTTTGGTTTGGTAAGTCTCATGGAAGAGCACCTAAGAAGAGGTATTCATCTTCTGAAACAGCATGCTGCATTTTTAAAAAAAAAAAATCTACATATTATTAGTCATGATTCCTATTAAATCAGTGACTTTCAAACTTTTTTTCTTGGAACCTACTTGGGGAAAAAAAGACAATTTGTGCTATGACCCAACAATTACATCTTTCAGCAAAGCATTTTAGTCTTTTGTTGGTGGCAGCAGCAGGGGATCATAACCCACTGGCTGAGGGTCTGCAACCCAGTACTGGGTCCCAGCCTGTGGTTTGAAAACCACTGTACTAAACTCTAACCAGTTTTAAAGTATCTCAAATTTTATACCTAAGCTTGACAGTGATTGAGAAAATGTAAGTGGATGAATTTGCCACTCAGTCCACTAAAGCAGTGAGTACAAAATTGGCATGTGGAAAATGAGAGTTTTCATCTCCATTAGTTTTCATAAAATTCAAACTTGTAAATTTGACTGGATTAAGGCCCACAGAAAATTTGGCTTAATGGGTACTTATGTCTAAAACAGCCACTTATTAAAGCCAAACCTATTATTCGTGGCTAGAGAAATACTCTTGCTGTTGTAGATTTGTGTAGAACCGCTGTGTGAAAACACCCTAAGAGATTGCTCTGGCTCTCAAGAACTAGTCAGACCAGACTTCTCCACAAGTGCTTCCGGACTGTGCCTTTTCTATTTGCTAGGCTAATTGGCTAATTAGCACTGGGGACTCTCCTCAGCCCAAGTCAATCTTTCAGTTAGGTCCAGCTTTTCCCCTCAGGCTTATCCTGGTGTAATTTAATTGGGTGATCCAGTGATCAGAGTGTTGACACAGATATTGTTGCCCAGGACATTGTCACAGCTGGCTTAAGAGTCACCACCATCATTAAGGAGGAATTTATGCTTTTCACTGAAAACATTGCAAACATCAGCTATTTCAGTTAAATTTAGCTTTAAATTTAGGGGCCTTAATGTGGAAGAGCTAAAACTCCTAAAAATGCTCACTGAACCCCTGAAAAATTGAAAACACAGGCAATTTCCTGATGTCTTTAGATCAAAAATGGGTGCCTTTTTGGAAGATATGGTTTAGCCAAACACAAGTAACTGGGCTCAATACATAGGTAACTGGATGAAGTTTAATGGTCTGTGATAGACAACAGTTCAGCTTAGATGATAGAGTGATGGCTTGTGGCCTAAAACTCAAACTCTACGAGCTCTATTTAGGCAGGACTACAGCTACTTAATGTGGAGGGTGATGCTAGCTTTCCATTTTTTGGCTCAATTTCAACCTCTCTTTCTTTCTCGCCAAAGAGACCAATCTTCCTGAAGTTCTGCAAACTGCTTCTCATTCCAGGTTAAAATCTTTCTTCAATGTTTTGTAAAAATTAGAAAAGTTAATATGCTTTGAAAGTATTACCTAAAATTCATTACTGATTTTTCTTCTAATATCGTTTAGCTTATAGTAGTTCCAAATCAGCTTCACCTAGAAATGCCAAATGGTTTTATTTTTACTAGCCATGCTGAGAAGCACTGTCTCTAAGTATTTTGCGGGGAGAACTGGCGGGGGCAAATTACAAACAGAAATAATAAAAAACAGCTTGGGATACGACATATTGAGGTAGATAAATAAGGGTCATTCATGCAGGATTACCAAAAAAGGAGCCAGTATAATACTGACGGAGGGTGTGGAGTGAAATGGAGGTGGACAGGCAAAGACAAAGATTCTTATCCAAGCTAAATCTTTAACTGATTGTCAGTTGGAATAAGTCTGCATCACTCCATAATGCTTAAAGTTTTCTAGCTTTAAAATTTATAAGCACTTGAAGTTTTCAATATGGATAAAAGCCTTTTTCTGCTACTCCTCCATTTCTCTGAACTGTCCATATCCCATATATCACCCAGGAATAACTTTCCATGTTAGTCTTGCTAAATTCTTCAGGAGGGGAGACCTGCTTTGATGCACCTCTGTCACAGAGAATGTTCTCTTCTTGCAGGGTTTGAGCTGAAAACTGATTCAGACTTTCAGTGCTCAGTCAAAAGACTGGAAAATTCACAAGAAAACAACTTAAAGAAGTATTAAGATTTACTATTTGTGGACTTTTGTGTCTGTTTTTGTAAAAGTTGTGGGGCAAGGTTAAGTTTCGGAAGGTGGTGGAATTTCGGTAAGGCAAGTATATGTGTGAAATGATTAAATTACACTGAGGAACAACCTGGAGTCCTTAGCTGTATTTCCAATCATGGTAACATTTGGATGTTTCTAAAACTGCGTAATTTTTTTTGGTGGTTCGGCATTATGTGGGCTCTGTTCAACCACACTCTGAACCTTAACTATTTCAGAGGCAGCAGCCTGGTCTTCATACAGGGCACTGCTCTGAGAACCTGGATTCAGCTCTCAGAACGGCTGTTGCTCAGTTCTGTGATAAACCACATTGCTTTTCTGTGCCTGTTTTCCCTTCCACTCTCTGTCTACCTTGCTTATTTAGATTATAAACTCTTTGGGGTTAGTAGATGTGTGTACAGTGCCTAGCACAATGAGATCGCAGTTGCAGGTTTTTTTTAGTTTGCAAATTTGCACTATTCATGACTCACCTTTGCTGTATCAGTAGTCATAAAATTCCTAGGTGTAATAACTTAATCCCAGGATAATTTAGAATAAACTATTCAGCTTCTTTGGCTCCTCTCTATTTACTTTTCAATTTTTTTATGCTCTGATCATACAGCTGGGAGTTCTTCGCAATGATAAGTAGTGTGCACAATTCATAATCTGCTTAAAGTGGCATCATTTGACTAGTGTACAACTACATGCTACTTAGCTTTCAGATTCACCATTGAAGATGTTAACCAGAGGCCTCCAGCACAGGTTCATAAAAGGAATGGATGAAAAAGGCAGCATTCATTTTGAGAATTATCCAATCGTGATGTGCAAATCTCAAATCTGTTCAAAGGTTAGAGGAGCCTGTACACATCCCCAAAGGTTTGGATTCTATTCTAAAAATTATCCAACCCTTCAGTCCAGCTGCTTCTAGTTGCTCTCTCAACAAACAGAGATGCTATGCCTCAGGCTAGTATCCCTCCCATATCTGATCCCTTTAAGCAAAGAGAAGTGTTCCTAGCCTGGCTAACTGACCTTGCTTTTTTACCAGCTTTCAATAATCGTTTACTTGCCAATTCAGTTGTCCTCAGACATCACTTTCCTTCTCACCCTGTCTTTAACCTGAATAACGGCCTCTTAGGACAGCCAGTGCTTCCATGATGCTCATGCAACCTTCTTGAGAAGATGATACAACGAGGAAGTGCTAGGATTCATTGTAGACTTGAGGTCAAATTACAGGAAGAGTAAAGACTGTTATGTAAACAGCATCCCGGACTGAAGACAGCTGGACTACGAGACAAGGGATAAAAGCACATAACATGGGAAGGGGAGCTGAGAAAACAACATTTGTATTTATCTTTTTAGGATTATGAACACTCATTGCCAATTAACTGAGAACCTACTTTCACACTAGAGTTCATCAGAAATTATTTGACAAATTTTTGTTAGCAAAACAAAATGCCCCTTTCATTGAACTTAATGAAGTTTCATTTAGGAAAAATATTAAAAATTTGTTTTTAATAATACCAAAATATCCCATTTTGGCATTTTGAGAATAGCACATTCTGAATTTTTTCATTTCCTCATAAAATTTCAGCATGATTTTTTTTTATTTAAAAGGTCAAGATCAAATAAAATTTATCAAAGCAAAACATTTAGATGAATCCCAACAATTTTTAAAAAATTGAATTTAGTGGAAAATGGGAAATTTAAAATTTGTTTTTGATAATTTTTAGAGTGAAAAAAAATTCAAAATTGCAGAATTGTACATGAAATGGAAAATCTGGCTCCTGCACAGCTCTTTATAACATACACACACAAGAACAAACTTAGGGTAAGAATAATGACAGTAATGCCTAGTAAGAATGTAATAATAATGAATTACACAAGAATATACATGACCTGTGTGGGAGGGAATGTATCTAGTTATATATTAGAAGTGGCCAAGAATATTTTCAGTCAAAATATTTTTTGACTGAGATGTAGTTTCTGTACTAAAAAAATTTTCAATGGGAAATTTTTAAATTTTATTTTGACAGGAATGTCCCTCCAGCTGAACTACTGCGACACATCACCCGAGTCTCATACTCGCAATGAATTATGGGAGAGTTGGTGCAGCAAGAGACCCTGGTCCAAAGAGAACTGAGGGATGAGGCACCTATGTTTCCATGAAGCACCATAAGAGCTCAGTGAGAAACATTTCAATGTCAGTCTGAACTCAAATGGTTCAAGATTTCCAAACTGGAATTTTTCAGAACTTTCCATTCCACTGAGAATGTCAATATTTCAGCATTCTGTCCTCCTTTACAATGAAAAGTTTTAAAATATCATTTCCCATAGGATGGTCATTTCAATTTTCGACCAGCTTTAATACACAATCAGACTTTAAAACGTAGGTTCAGTTTGGTTGAATGGTGAAGCTGAAGTTTGGTTCAGTATGGGAATCTTCCTACCCATTTTTGCAGGCAAGATCCAGTCTTGCATTTTACCCATAGCTGCATGAAAGAGACTGTCACAGTGATTGTAGAGACCAACCTGCAAAGCACAATAAACTGAGACTGAAAGCTGAAACTACATCATTAAAATTGTGTGGTTTTGTCACATTGTGGCAAACACTCTTAGTCATAGAATCATAGAATCCTAGGGTTGGAAGGGACCTCATAGGTCATCTAGTCCAACCCCCTGCCAGAGGCAGGACCACTCCCACTTAAACCATCCCAGTCAGGGTTTTGTCCAGCCGGGCCTTAAACACCTCCAAAGATGGAGACTCCACCACCTCCCTCGGCAGCTCATTCCAAGACTTCACCACTCTCCTGGTAAAAAAAAGTTTTTTTTTCTAATATCCAGCCTCAACCTCCCTAACTGCAACTTGAGACCATTGCTCCTCGTTCTGTCCTCCATTACTACCGAGAACAGTCGAGCTCCATCTTCCTTACAGCATCCCTTCAAGTAGTTGAAGGTTGCTATCAAATCCCTCCTCAATCTTCTCTTCTGCAGACTAAATAAGCCTAATGCTTCCAGTCTTTCCTCATAGGGCTTGTGCTCTAGCCCTTTAATCATTTTGGTTGCCCTCCTCTGAACTCTCTCTAGCATGTCCCTGTCCTTTTTAGTCACTGAGCTCTTCTCACAACTTGCTACAGCATCTTACTTTAAACAAAATTTTTGTTCATGTAGCAAATATTCTAGCATATCAGAACTTATTAAGGATGCTGCATTAATTACAGATCTCAATTTTATTATGGGTCGAAACACCTGATATATCACGTTCCAGAGAATAATATTTTGGGGAGGGTGAAGGAAGAACGGAAGAGTGAAAATATAAACAAAAATTCCAGGTTTAGAAACTAAGTATTTAGCTACAGAGTCTCAAATGCCACACAACTTGCTTAAATACATTATGATGTCCCAGATTCTGCCATTGGCATTAAGCCTTACAAAGAGAGATGGGAAAGATGATGTGACATAACTCTGCAGTTAATCAAGGTGAATCCCTCTTTTCTGACTATCAAGCAAGGATAGATTTCCTGCTCTGCTCTCCATTCTTACACAAGAAGAAAGATACTGTAGAGATAACATCTAAAACCATAAGAAAAAGAGATTATGTTAACTGTTGTTCAAGAAGTTTCTTTGTGCCACAGGAACAAACTGAAGGCTTTAAAAATCAAAGGATAATTTAATGTTGCGCAAAGACAAAAGGACTAATAAAGAGCTGTCTCCTCTTGTTACAGGTAGATCACAGAATACTCACTGTTTTCAGCATGTTGACAGTGACTCTCTAGTTGAACAACCACCATATACTGGCACTGGCTGGCTTTATCTTTGAAAGCACATTATAGACAGTTTGTGGCGGCTTTATGATTGTATCTGAGAAGTGAACTATGCAAAACTGTGCTCCTCGAAGAAAAGCATTTGGCTGACCTGGATATGTGAGCCTTATTTATTAGACAGATGAGACTCTTTCTGCTTCTAACTATGTCTCAGGTTACAGGGCCAAAATTCCACTTCAAAGAGCAGCATATAATGCAAACTGATTTTACTTTGCATAAAAGATAAACTAAATATGGAATGGGCTCTCTAGTGTGGATGAGCCTATGCAAGGCCAAAGAAAAATGATAATCCCCAAACTTTAGACAGAGCTGGACCCCTTCACATCTGAGGGATGTCTGATGTGCTGTGTCTGAAAGAAATCCTTTCTTTTCCCTGCTGGCTAGTGAAAGCTACCATACTAGTCCTCATGCCCTTCCATATTGTGATACAGGACCACATTCTGATACCTTAACATTCAATGGTACCTTAGCTCACAAATGGCCCCTTTGAAAAAACTACTAGTGGAGTAACATAGTAGTCTTTATGAGTAAGAGCATCAGAATCTGGAGACCTAGCATTTGTGGACCGAGTTGGCACATGTCATCAGTGATCAGAAAGTGTAGTGAAGGCTAATGTTTGATTTCCTTGGTAATTTATGCTTTTCTTCCTCACAGAGCTACTCATTTATTTGTACTCCAAAAAAGCCAATCATGTTTTTAAAAACATTCATTTAGCTATTGAGCTTAGTGACAAATTTCTCTGGTGATGAACCTGCTAATTCTCTGAATAAACATCTTCTTCCACCAAAGATCAAATGTCTTTGTTTGTTTCTCCTATTTGTAATATGGTCAGCCCAGTCTGTCATGAAATGACCTTGTTTTCCTTGAGCTCCAAAATCAGAGTAAGACTACTTAGTGTTCAGTGAAGCCAGAATTATGAAAAAATCAAGTGCTGCTTGGCTGTATTTGCTCCTGAGCAATGATATAGGCTGAAATATGCAGTTAGCTGTCAAGAGTCAGCTGTATGAGTGAACATTAGCATGAAGGTACTCTTCCATCATAGCCTTTATCATCAACCTATCATTAAACTACTTGTGTGTTGTTTCAGCTCAAGATAATTATTACACAATGTTGCTGATGTTCATAGATATATATTTGTTACATCTAGAAAGTCATGAACCAAAACCCTGGACGCAAACATTAACTCTGTACTTAGCAGAAGCTTGGGTGTAAATTGGGATCTGGCTCTGAACTTTGACATTTAAGCCCATTTCTAGTTTTAAAAAATATCAGCCTGTGTGGTAGATTTATTAAGATCCCTGTTAAAGTTCTTAATGCCACATAGGTACATCAGGAAACTTTCAAATGTACAATGAACGAAGGGGCATGTTTATTAGATCCATTATTATTTATTAGGCTGCTAACAACAGTAAGTCTTGCTCTGAATATCTAGGGACTGATCCCAAATTGGTCAAATTCACATAGCTTTCATGAAGTCAATGGAGCTAAACTGAAGAGGTCTGGCATACAAATTATGATTCAGGAAAAACTAATTAGTTAGGCTAAAAAAGTAATTTGGACTTGTTATGAGAGTATTGTTAATATTTATTAATAGATACAGTACTGGTTGATGATGCTCAATGATATGTAACATTGTTCATGAGTTTTGTAGGACCATTAATATTTATTTTTGTTGTGCATTGCAAATGTGTAGCTCTTAATATAGTATCTTTTGTAGAATCACTTATATTAAATAAATAATGGAGAAAAAAGAAGTAGGATCAGGAGAAGAGAGAATCTATAAAGAAGAATTAAGAGCCCTTTCATCCACAGAGTTATGATAAAACATTTTTTACTTTCATGAATAGTCCCACTGAACTCATTTTGCTCTGGTAGTGTCTGTAATAGTGGACCCTTTAGATTTCAGTTCTTCCGCTTGTTGAAATCAATGCAGCTCCATTCATCTGCTGGAATCAGCGTGTGATTCAGCTAGTTCGACTGTAAAACATAAGGTTTTGAGGACAGGAACCATAGCATTGTTTGCTATGTATAGCATCTTCTGTATTGTAGGCGTTAACAAATAATAAATGCAAGGATTTTTTTTACTAATATCATCATGGGCATTATTAGCACTAGATGAATAATGCAAAAACATTTTCCCAAACAGTCTGTTAATTTTTAAATGAATTTTCTTGGGCTGCATTTTCATCCCTACTGTGTAAATTTTCCGTGAACACGTGAGCCAAACATTCTTAGAATCTGCTGGGGCTCACAGTGCCTTGACTCCAGTGTGGTAAAGTGCTGGTTGCTCTTGCCAGTACTGCCTGGGGTGACTTGCAAAAATCCCTGTCCTCATGAGCCAATCACAGCTTGACTTTGCCAGGTCATCTGACTGATCACCCTTTGGATCCTACAGGAGATCTAGGTTGGCAGGTGAAGAAGTCTGAATGAAGCAGAGCCTTTCTTTACCTGCCTGCACATGCTCCAGAACAGGGTTTCTCAACCTGCTGGTTGGCACCCAAAATTGGGCCACCAGGATGTTTCAAAGGATTGTGAGACGACTCTTGTGGGTCCTGTCCCATGGATCTGGCTGAGCTTTCCTTCCTAGTACAGGTACTACAAACCCTCAGCACCACACAGGTTTGGCCCAGCTGTTTCACTGACAGGATCCTGGGTGGGTTAAGTGATGGCCGGAAACCACCTCAGAGCTTCCACCCCTGACTATTTACAGGGTCATGAGGGGCCATAAGCATTTACAAATGGGTCCTGAGCCCAGAAAGGCTGAGAACCACTTGTCTAGACTAGTTGTTTTGGCTGGTTGTGAAGTTTGTCTGTTAACTGTTAAGTTTATTAATATATTGTACTGCATAATTGACAAAGTGCACTGTAGGAGACTTTTAGCTTTGAGCCTTAGTGGAAGTATAACAATTTACACCAGCTGTGGCCTGCTCCCAGGTGTTTGCCACTTCTGCTGATGAGATGCTTAATTAGATGCAGCAGCAATCTGATCCTACATGGCAACAAACCTTTGATGAATCTACCAGCCATATTTATGTGCTGTACATAGTATGTCTGCAGGTGTGCCTCTCCCTCCATCAATGTCACTGAGGTGAAAAGGAGAAGGACCAAGATGCAAAGGAAAAAGTAAAAAAAGGGGAATGATGACTTACCTTCGACTAACAATACTCCAATGCAACCATGAGCCAATCTATTCACCAGATCTGATTAAATGAATGGAGGTTTTCAGAAACGTTCAAAAAGGAGATGTACAGGAGAACTGACAAGAGCTAGGATTAATGCTTCAGCCAATCAATATAACTGTGCCCATAAATTCTGTTAAACAAATAAGGAGTCCCGGGGCAGTCTTTAGGGTGCCACTGAACTCCTTGTTTGTTTTGCAGAAACACACTAACACAGCTACCCCTCTGTAACATAAATTTTGTGTTTCACTGTAATTGGAGACCTGCATTTGCCTTTGCATGTGCAAAATTATGATGAATGTAATGATTTAAAAGGCACTAGTATAGATTCCACCTGTGCAAAAATAATTGCTGGTGAAATTTAAAGCAGACAGATTTGAATATTTAGCCCATAGAGACCTGATGAAGAAAATGAGACTATGCCATAATTTAAAAATAGCTCTTTACTAATTAAATAGTGATGAAGCTTTCAGCCTATCTAGGTCAGAAAGCACAGAACACAAGAAAGCCTGTTAGCGGTAATAATGAAAACAAAATGGTGTCACAAAAAAGATTTGCCACATCATTCCCTCCAGCTGCTGTGCATGCTGTTTCCACCATTTCTGCTGATAAAGGTGAAACAAACCACTCTCCACTTTTGCAGTTAAGGCTGGAGCTAATATTAAGCTGACAAATCAACTTTTGGAGTCCTTAGAGACTTGGCAAAGCTATCAAGAGGCACAGTATGTCATATTTCTCAAATCTCACATTTTACCCAGGAGACATCACATTTTTTTGGCTTAAAAAAAATCTTGATTTTTGTATTCTCTTGGGCAAAAATCAAAGCAGTCCCATTAATTCAATGAACACGCACATCTCTCTGCTTGATATTTTTCTCCGCAAGACTCTTGCTGTTCACTTTTTGAGGTAGAGAATAAGCTCTACTTTGATACTGATGCTCTGAAGGATAAGAGTATTAGGAAACTCAACATACACGAAGATCCCAGCCTCCATCATTCATTGTAGCACTGCATTCTGAACATACAGAAACTCATATGTAGGTGAAGATGTCATTATGTGCCACACTGCAACCATTAAAAGATATCTATAGAGTAAATTGCAATGGAGTGTTTCACTAGTACATGAGAAATAGGCATGGCAAGTAGTATAGTGATTTCAGAAACTAGATACTATAAAATGGAGTACATAAGAGTCTCACCCTTAGACATAAATCAAGCACAAAATAATAGACAACAAGCAGTAACTCATAAAACATTTGCACTTACGACCTTTGTACTGATTAATGATGCATTTTACTTACCATATTCAGGTTCACCTCCTCACTGATGTTGGCATGGTCATACACATGTCTGAGCAATGCTGACTTTCTACCTAGTAGAGGACAGTGGTATGGGAAAAGCAGCAGAGACACAGACATGACTTTATAAAAAAGACAATACATAATCATTATGAAATGCTTTTCTAACAGCAGATATAAATCTCTGCAGTCCTTAAATAAAGGTAATATATCCAAATCTCTTTAAAATTATTATATTGTATTATTTTGAAAAATCAGAAGGATTTAGTTGTAAAGCCCGCAGAAAGTAGGGTTACCCTATGTCCGGTTTCTCTCAGACACTAGACATTAGCTGGTAAGATGAGCTCTTGTTGCTGTTCAGAGCCCCTGCTGTGCTGTTCGTATTCAGGCAGCTGCTTGGCCATCTCTGCTCTCCATTAGGACCCAGCTCTGGCATTTTTTGGACCTAAAAAGGAGGACGTGTCCAGGAAAAAATGAAATACGATAACCCTGTCGGAAGGAGGAATTCAGAAATGAGGGTTGCAACAACTTAAGCTTCAGAAGGTGGACAAAGAAGAATTTACAGATCAATCAGCTTAACATTAGCAGCTGTTAAGGTACTGGAAGAAACAGGGCCAGCTCTACCCATAAGCCTATGAGGCCCTGGATTGGGCCGGCACTGGGTTAGGGGCACCACGGCACTGGGGTGGGGCAGGCTGGCCCAGAAGCCATACCCTGTGCTCCTGCCTCTCCCCAAGCCAACCACTCTGCCCCTGGGGGTGGAGCAGGCCAGCCCATGGGCAGACTCTGCTCACTCGCTCCACCGCTGGACTGGCCCTCCCCACCTCTAGGGCAGAACAGCTGGCTCAGGGGAGGTGCAGGAGAGCAGAGTCCACCCCATAGGCTGGCCCGCTCTGCCCCTGGCATGGCTGTTCCCCGTCCTGGATGTGGCGTGAACTGCCCCAGAGCAGAAGCCAGGTTCCATCCCCCGTAAGAAAGTGTCAATTTACAATACAATGGTAAGCAAGATGATATAATTTATTTCATTAAAAATAACAATCATCTCATATTTCCTGGTAAACAAGGAAATGGTGGTTATGGTTCACCTGTAGTTTTTAACACATACAAAACTTTCTGGTATAGTCAGTTTTTCCAAAGGGGGGGGTGCAAAATCAAAAGCCAGCTCGGGGTCCTACAGCCCCTTGAGCCGTTCCTGGGAACAAACTATTTAAACAATCAACTTGTAAGCACCTCAAGGACAATAGGGTTATAAGGGATAAACAACATGGATTTCTCAAGAACAACTCAAGCCAAACCAACCTAATTTCTTTTTTTGACATGGTTCGTGGTCTAGTGGATAGGGAGAAAGCAGCAGATGTGATATTTGTTGATTTTAGTCAAGCTTTTGACATAGTCCCATATGATATTTTCATAGGCAAACTAGGGAAATGTGGCCTAGATTAAATTATTATAAAGTGGGTGCACAAGTGGTTGAATGACAGTACTCAAAGAGTAGTTATCAATAATTTGCTGTGAAACAGGGAGGATGTAGCTAGTGGGATACCACAGGGGTCATCTTGGGTCCAGCATTATTCAATATTTTCATTAATGACGTGAATAATGGAGCAGAAAATATGCTTATAAAATTTGTGGATGACACCCACAGCTGGAATGGGTTGCAAGCATTTTGGAAAATAGGATTAGAATTCAAAATGACCTTCACATCCCATCTGCTTACACTAAATCATATTCTGTACAGAAATAATGTTGGTGCTACTTTGAGATGAATGCTAGAGATATGATAGAAACATGCAACCAGTATTAAAAACCATATTCAGTTTCAAATCAAGCTATTCTTCTTTCATTCAAATTACAGACGATCTCTGTAAAGAAACATATGCCTAATGCAGTATTCTTTTGCAAATGCCTGAGCCGTAAAATTCAGACCCAAATTCAAAGGTCAGGGATGTTCAAATTCACTGTTTTCATTCACCCTCAATATAAATATATGTCCCCTTATGTTCAGATCTGGATCCAAATTCAAAATCTTCCTAAGTCTGAGGCTGCTGCTTAGGTCCATGGTTTGAATTCAGGTTTAACCCTATTTTACTTTAAAAAAAGTCCCAGGGCATCTTAAAGACTAACAAATTTCTTCAGGTATAAGCTTTTGTGGGTTGCAACCCATTTCAACAGAGGCGTGTATCAAGGTGGGATGCAGCCCATGAAAGCTGATGCTCAAAAAACTTGTTAGTCTTTCTGGCTATGTCTACATCTAAAATTTTAGTTCAGATTTACTAGTCCAAACTAACTAAGTTCGAGATTAGTTTGAACTAACCTCGGGCTAGTTCAATCTAACCTTGGCTTTAGTTCTAGAACTAACCATTATTTTGCTTATTGCATGCTCTAAGTTCAAACTAAAGTTTGAACTAAGCCGGCTAGTCCGAACTAACCAAGGGTACTTATTAGTTTGGACTAACCTTTGCCTAGTCCAAACTAAGAAATTTCTTAGTTCAGACTAGGCAAAGCCTAGTGTGGCCATGGGCCAAATTAGTCTAGACTAAACCTCCTTAGTCTCAACTACTTTGGCGTTGTAAACATAGCCTAAGTTCCCACAGGACTGTTGTTTTTGCTCTAGACAGATTAACACAGCTAACCTTTCAGATCTTGTCTACTATTACTGCAATTCATAAAGAATAATGATAAGAATAAGCAAGCAAGAGGAGTTGAGGTCAATTGTAAGAAAGCGTAATTTTAAGGCTCTGGCAAAAAACCGGTGGGATGAGGAACATGAATTTTTAGTTATTTAAATACAAGAGGATGAAAAAAAAGAACTGGGACAGCGTATGAGGAAAGCAATAACACACATACCACACAGCAAATAAGAGATGCTCAAAAAGGAATAGAATCATTCCAGGGCAACATGAAGAGCTGTTAGTCAACTGATTCATTGTAATAATCTACATAGGCTACGAAACGTGGTTGATAGCAATAGGCCTTATGTAAGGAACTATAAAGAACAGTATAAAGAACTGGTAGCTGAAATACTAGGGAATTACTCTGTGACTATTCAGAGACCGTAGAAACAAGGATGGGAAGGGATTCCTTTCCATGCTGGATAAGAAATATTTGCATCAAATATAAAGAGAGCTAAGCAGGAAGCTAGCAGTACTGGATCCCTAGTCCTCAATATTTTGGAAGAAATTATTCATAATGTGGCAGTAGATTGACTCTTAGGAAAAGGGGATCACATGGCAGAAAAAAATCAGTGAAGTTCAGGGGACCATGGGACTGATAGAAGAGAGAATAAACCCTTTAAAAGGAACCTTTATCAGGAAAAGAAAAAAGATAAATGCTATAGATTAGGCTTTTATTTTAGTGCACAAGTAATAGAGGAAGAATGCCAGGAGACAATTTCAAAGAGATATTAGTTAATGTTCAATAGAGAGAGGTTTCTAACTTACTTCGACCCTTTCAATCCAGGTTACCATTATAATGTTGGCACCTGTTTTTTCTGATTTGGTCTGACAAAAAGCATTTTCTAAACCTATCGCTGTAAGTAGGTACATTCAATATACAGTCTTTTATTTCCTGGGGCCAACATTTTTATGGACTCTGAAAGGATTATTCTGATAGAAATCTACATCTGTGTGTGCCTGCTGCATTAGTGATCATGTGGAATGGTCTGTCTGCCATGGGAGATTATGGCAATACTGTAGGCAGGGGGCCAAGGATCAGCCAGGATGTGTACAAACTTCAAATTGCTGGCTACACCCCTGACTGAAGTCCACATAAATTATGTTCACCATGTTCTCATCATATATTTCTTTTGTCATTCCTTCAAAGAACTCAGTTGTATTTTGTCTGACAGGATTTATTCTTGGTAAAACCGTTGCTGATCTTTGCTTAATATCCCTCTTCTCCTATAAATACCCAGCCCTTTCATCCTCATGATTGATTCTCATATCTTAACTTTCAGTAATATATCTGAGGATAGCTATTGAAAAGCAAGTTTCATCTGCCAAAGCAAATAGGATGAACTTAGATGGCTCGATGCTTAAAAAATAGATGTATCTGTTTATCATCTTCTAAGGTACAAACAGCTCAGCACGGGAACAACAACTGCTGTTGAAGAAGAGAGACATTCAGCAGTAAGTTGATATCAAGGGAAAATCTAGTATCTGGAGATAAGTTTGCCTTTGTGGAACACAGAAAAAAAATTTACTGTAAACATTTTTCTCCA
Source organism: Podocnemis expansa (assembly GCA_007922195.1). NCBI lineage: Eukaryota > Metazoa > Chordata > Testudines > Podocnemididae > Podocnemis > Podocnemis expansa. Next base: position 3,307,643 of record ML682056.1, read on the forward strand.
ATGCCTGTGTATATTGGTTCCCCAGCTACCATTCACAGACAAAAAAGGAGCATAAGTTAAAGATGCAACTTTTCTTATATTGCTTCCCAAGATCAGTTCAAATCTGCAAGATGTCCAGATTTACATGAACTACTAGATTTTTGTTACATTGCATGTAATCATTGATCCTGATGTATTTTCTAGGCTTCATATTCTATTAGTTACTAGGTCCTTTGTTTTCTCAAGTCTAAAATATATATCAAAATCATGACTAGGTATCTGCTTCTGCTGATACACATTTTCATGCCTCTGTCTTCTCTAGAGTTGGCTAATGCAATTCCATATCAGCATTTCTTAGGTCTCCCTGATGCACTGATCAGGAAACTTCCATTAATCTGGAACTCAGTTGTTGAAATTTTGACTGACACTGTCACCATGCATGAAAATCACATTATTCTGGTTGTAAAAAACCTTCTCTGGCTACCTGTAAAGTACAGGATTAAGTGTAAAGTCCTAGTTATTAACTTACAAGTCCTCAAATTGACTTGGTTTTGAATACCTCAGAGAGATTCTGGAACCATACATTCCCAGTCATTTTCTTTGGTCGCAGTCAATTGGATTAGTTCTTTTGGCTGAAGATATTGAGCTAAAGGGCATTTTTAATGTTTGCTCCCTTCTTATGGAATTCATTAACCATGCAGGTCAGACTAGCTGACACTGTAATATGCTCTAAATCTAAACTTAAGGGTACCTTTTCCACATAGCTTACTACCATGTGTTAACTTTATATGATGTGCTATTTTTTGCTAAGTTTCTGTATCAAATATATGCTTGAGTGTATTCTCAATTTTTTTTTTATATTTCAGAGTAACATTTGGTCTGGTCTTATGTTTTTTATGCTCCTTTTCCTCAGATGTACTACAATTATGCTGAAAGTCAAGGTCAAAATCACTTTATAATTTGCTACCTTTACCAACAATACTACAAGAATCCACAGAGAAATGAACTTGGCAGATAAAAACTTAATGCTTAATCAAGACATTCCTATTGATACTATGATCTGGAACAAAATTTCAAGGAACGAAAGCAGAGAGCATAAGGAGAGAAACTCATTTTTAACTTTTCACTATTCCTCTGTGGACACCCACTTTTTAAATATATAGAGCTAAATTCTACTTTCAGTTACATCAGAACAACCCCAAAGTAGCTCCATTAATTTAAATAGATACACAACATGGTAAATGAAAGAGAAATTTGGGCCTTGATCAAATCAGGCTCTAATTTGAATAAATAATAGGACTGGATCAGACCATAATTATGCTATACTAATAGACATTCTGATGAACCCCTGTGCAGTGTAATCAAGTTTACACTGATTATGCAAATTCCACAGTAGTACTGTATGAGAACATAGATTGTAAAATCAGACAGGCCTAAGAGACTGATCAATGAAATGTAAAAATCTAGAGCTATTTTGACTTGGCCCTCACTGTACCTTCTCTCTGCCCACACCCTGGGCAAGAGACTAACCAGTTTATGAATGGGAATGATGCAATCCAGAGAAAGGCAGGAGAGTGGGTAAACTGATCAATGGATATACACCATCTACTGGTATATCACATAGGGAAGAATTTCCTATTAACAATACATGAATAATTCCTGAGCTTGCATGCCAACAGTTATGAGCATTAGTCTTCACTTTAACAAATAAATGCTGTTTCTGTAGACTCATAAGACACACTGGTAATTTGCCTGGTTTGAATTAGGCTGAGTGGTTCATGATGGTGTAACGAAGAGAAAGACATTTTAATAAAACCAGGCAATCAAACCATCTCTGGCCAATCGACTTTTCACAGAACAGTTTGATAGGGTATTAAAAGCTGTCTACATGTGAAAAGGGTGCCTAACATCTAGATTTAACGGAGCCCTAAATAGCTATAGATAATTTATTCTAGTTATGGCTTTAAGTTCCATTTTTCAGAGAATATGACTCTTTCCAAAAAAAGTGGTTTCCATGCAAATCAAAACCAGCTGAAAGCTTGCCAATGCCAAGATGTAATATAAGATGGCATTTAAGCTTCCCTTTCTTTTCTGTCTCTGGAGATATCACCATAAAATAAAAGAATTCATCAGGTAATGTTTTCTTCATTATTCAACAGCACAATTCTGAAATGAAAAAGCTAATTAGACATACTGTGCTGTCGACACATAGTTTATGAGAAGATTTTGATTAATTAGCTATGGTAAAAGGTTTTTATATAGTCATAATTAATTTATATTTCAGGGGGAAAAGGCAAACAGACAGTATACATATTTTAATATTTTTCCTAGTGATAGGTTTATCAAAGTGGTTGTGTTGTTTTGATAATCCTTCTGCGCATCACTCTAAGGAACACATTTCAAAATGGCAAATGGAGATCTAATAGCATGACAGCCATTGTCTTTATATGCAGCCAACACCTTCGTACTGGGACCTCGTCCTGCACCTCCACTCCTACAGACCAAGGTCCTTTCTAACTGAATCATTCTATTTTCAGTAACTGCAGTCTTTATCCTGGATAAAATCCTACATCCAGATTCAGACCCAAGACCAAAAAGTATCACACAGAATAATTTTCTTCTAGAGATTTGTGGAATGGAGCATACTACATATTCATATTCAGGATTGGGGGTGGGGGAAGAAGAAAGTCCATCAGACACAGGACAGACTTCTGTATACTCATTTTAATTACTAGCTGTTGAAGCAGTTCAAATAATTGATGATGTCATGTCCTTATCTAATGCTCACTTAAGTCAGGGATAATCTTTTCTTTGGCTTCAGTGTGTTCTGGGTCAGTTTTTTGATAATGTTCTGGTGACACTGCAGAGAGACCAACAGGGTTAGAATTATAAAGTGTGTCAAAAACCTGCTGCTTTTCTTGTTCAGATTGGATCCAAGGCAATAAAGACTAGCAAAAGAAAATTGTTAAACCACAGGATCCTAAATAATATCCATTGAATATCTGGTTAAGCTTATTGGATGTAGTGGTTTGGAGCTATGAAAAATTCTACAATACTTAAGATTCTTGAATAAATAATTCTCAATTAAGAGTTAGCACATAATTATATTAACTTATAGTAATTACCAATGCAATTATGAAATTGAAGATTAACCTGAAAATGTAGGCTTGCCAATTTATTTTTATGATAGTTATACAGTAATAGCATGTGTAGGAAGTGGGGCTTCTATGGGCACAAGCATAGTAAGAGTTACTTTCACTTATATTTAGAGATAATTTGACTTTTTTGCACCAGAATGCATATCTGTCACTGAACACCTTATTGAATTTTATTATTCATATTCTTGTGCATACGGCATAGAAGTACTGGATAAAATGAAGACATACCTTTGGTTATTTATTATTGTTTATTCATCATTATTTTTTTTCTGCCAAAAGTTTAATCCTTTTTCTTTTATTGAGGAATTTAATTTCATTTTAAGTGTCACAGGATAACAACTTTCCTCTATTCTTATCACAGATAAGCAGAAGATGCCATATTTTGATTCTGGCGTAGCAGATCCAATGCTAGAGAGTTTGTTTTCCAGCTGTCTTTTATGTGAACATGTAAAATTTGAGGGTAAGTGCAATAAAAGATTGAATGTTTTAACTCTCTGATTGATTGTCATCTGACATGGCTCCAGTAAAAAGCAAAAATAGGGGCAAAATTCTGCTTTCAGTTGGGGCAATGCAAAACAGAATTACCTCCCAGGTTCCCGTTGTGGTGACAAAGAATAGAATTTGGCCATGGATCTCTACTGTAAGTGATAAGTCATACAAATAAGGGTCCAGTCTTGCAATCCTTACTCAAGCAAGAAGTCTCATTGGGTACATCTACACTAGGGGTCTCAAACACACGGCCCGGGGGCCGCATGCGGTCCTTAAAGCCATTTCCTGTGACCCACAATGACATTACTGTTATGGATATTTGCAATATTGTTGTATGGAAAGGTTTCAACGGTGCAGCCCTCGAACTAATGTATTAGCCGTCATGCGGCCCTCTACTAGTCCTCATGCGGCCCTTGTGTTGATTTGAGTTTGAGACCCCTGGTCTACACTACATGTTGAAGTCGACTTAAGAGCCCTTAAGTCGACTTAAACAGAGCCCTGTCTACACTGCAGGGCAATAAAGTCACCTTTAGGGTCCAGTAAAGTCGACTTTATAAGGTCTGCTTATAAAGTTGACTTTACAGTTAAGTCGACTTTCTTAAGTCGACTTAAGGCAATGTGGACTCACTAAGTCGACTTAATAAAGTCGACTTAGTGCAGTGGGGCCATTAAGTCGACTTTATAAAGTCGACTTAAGCCAGGGCACCCATTTAAAGTTGATTGTATAAAGTCGACTTAATGTAGTGTGGACTCACTAAGTCGACTTAATAAGGTCTACTTAAAGTTGACTTAGGTTTTACAATGTAGACACCCATTGATGTCAACACCAATGAAGGCTTAAATTTTCATTTATTTATCATGCTACTTAAAATCAATAAGATCCTTCAAATTCTAACAAAAATAATAAATTACAGTTGTGCTATGTTCATGAAGCATATCCAAGAAATAACAAAACAGTAAAGATTATCTCATGTATATAGATTATATATTATTTGTGAGTGTGTCACTTCACTACTCTTTCTTTTACAACCAAAACTCTAAAACCATGTGATTAGCCATGACACTTTGTGTTTGCTTTTACCCAGATAAAGGTCAGATTTAGATAATCCTATGGAATCTATGCTGCAAGCGCTAAATAACCCCACTCTCCAAAGTTAAAAATAATATATATATATATTATTGAGTTTTTATTTCCAACCTGTACACTGGTGTAATAGCATTGCAGGATCATAGGGAAGGTGGGAGTTTAACAACCCACTCCATATGTTTACTTTCTGAATCAATAAAGACCAAGTGCATGATAAAGGAATTCAATTATTCAATACAGAAAAGGATGCTGAGCATACATCTCTTACCCTTCCTTCTCTAGGGTAGTAAGTTAACAACTCCAGGCTCATAAGAAAGTGTTTTTGTAACCCATTCGATGATAAATATCAGATGCATGGTTGCAAAGGAGAGGACTAATTTGGAAGGAGACACGGATGCAGTTTCTGGTTCCCATGTGAGGGAGTTTGAAATAACTGATTAATTTTATTTATGAACTTCTACATTTTTCACAATTGTAAAATACCTAAAAAATTTCTACTATAAAGGTGAGACACAACTACATAGTTCCACTGAGTCAAACTCCCAGTGCTCCTTGTGAGTCAAATTTTTCCTCAATTTATACCCATGTGCACCAACTATTTATAATGGTCTTTTAAGACTGAATGTTCTTGAGAAGTGAACAGTGGCAAGCAGGTTTTTTTTTCCAGGGGTACAATATTCATTTCAAAAATAAAAACTGCCTCTTTTGGATTTAGATATTGTTTTTAAGGCACAGCCTGTAGCAAGCGGTGGTGTTACATAACCATAGAGGCAGAACTAAGAGACACTGAGGAGTACCTCAATGTTCAGAGAAGGCAGGCACACCAGTATACACTTCTACAGGCTGGGGAGGTGGGCCTCATGTCTTCCCTGCACACTATGTTGTTGCAAAGGACCAGGCAGATTCTGGCCCCTGGAAATTTGGTCCTTTAATTTTCAGTCCTGCTCAGAAGCAAGAAATAAAGAGGTATTAATAAATGAAAAATAATAAAACAAATTAAGACAAATTCTCTAAACCTCACAAAAAGATTCAGATGAGCTTTGGGTGAAGTCAGGTTTAATTTGTACTGGATATCCCCCTGCTACATATAAAGGCCCCTCATATCATATCCTACATCCTCATGAACATTATAGATTTTAATCATTCTTTATTATTCAGGTGTTTAAGCTGAATGACTGAAATGAGCATGGCAGAAAGAATCAGTCTTTCTAATGTGAAATAGAATCTGACACTGGAATAGAATTCAAGAAGGTGTGGACAGAAGAGTGAGAACAGAAAATTTAGCTCAAGTGCCATACTAACACAGGAAAAAGTGACATGAATCACACTCCCTCCTCCTTCAAGAAGTGTGGGGTCACTGCTGCTGAAATTTGGCTGCCACTGCTGGTTAACTAGCAATGCAAAAATCATACACTTGTCTGCTAAAAATGCATAGCTGCATGTGTGTTGCTGCTGATCCAATCATCTGCAGAATATACCAGCTAGTTAAAGAAGAAATGCATAGCACACTTAAAATACATTATAACTTGCTGAGGTTCATGCTGCAAATAAGAACAGACATTTGTCTTCAGACTTGTTGGGACTTGGGAGAGACTATTTCCCTATTGCTTAGTTCCAAAGTGGTAGCTGTATTAGTCCGTCCAGCAAAATAAACAATTGTGATAAATAAATTTGTTAATCTTTAAAGTGCCAGCAGACTCCTTGTTTGTTTTTCTCTATTGCCTGACAGATATGAACTCAAACCGGGACTCACAACAAGTAGCGCAACCAGCTTCAGCAGTTCTAAGACCCAATGAGATTCTGGCATCAAGGACCTGATTCAACAGGTTTTTGGTAAGACCTCTAAAGAGAAGTAGATGGAAATCACTACATTGAAATATGCCCACTATGCAGCTTTGGGCATCAACTGGCATTCTGTACACTGTTCTTCCTGCTTTTACATCCCCTTTTGCTCTTAGTATGAAGGGTTCTTACTGCTCTTTTCCCCCATTTCTAATTTGTACATTACAACTTCCCACTACACACCTTTGCAGACTTTTTTTTAAAAGATAAACTTGCTTATTATGTTGACTTTCAGATTTCTCATAGCCCTAATGACACTATGACAGAATGCACCCTGGATTCACACCCTATATACTACTGTAATAATATTTGTACAAAAATATGTCTTTTGAGGCATCATTTGAAGACTAATAACTCAATGGTCAAAAATATGGTGAAATGTACATAGCAACATTATGTGTAAAGTTCTAAAATCTCCCCTGTATGATGTTAAAGGTAAATGTTCAAATTCACTATAGCTTCAAATAGGGGACTTGGTCAAACAGGTCTGTCTTAAAAAAAAAAAAAAGAATGTGGGTTTATCTTGCTTTGCATATAGAAGACAAAGAAAATCTGCATTTCAGCATACACAGGTGAAAAGAAACAGCATGATGCCTCCTTCCCCTACAAGAGTCCATGTCTCCTTGTTTTCAGCTGGAACAACTTCAAATAAAGGCTACATTCAGAAAAATGCTTTTCAAAGGTGATGGAATTTAAAAAGTGAGGGCCAAAAGCACCCCAAGTTATCTCTCCCTGTCCATCTTTCTTTTCACTTAAGAGGACAAAAGAAACAGCCATGGGACTTTGGAAGTAGACCCTTACCTGAAACCTAGTCAACAATGCTACTGAAAACCTGTACTAAGAATTTCACCTTGAACCAAATCTAGTTTGTTTAGTACTAGGTAGCATTTTATCTTTATTTCTCTTATAACCGTTTCTAACTTTACTGCCTTAATACTTGTTCTCGTTTAAAATCTATCTTTTTGTAGTTAAACAAATTTGTTTTATTCTTTAATCAAAACTAATCCAGTGTTGTAAACTGTGTGGAGAACTTCATTTAAGGTGGCAAGCTGTCATTTTTTGATCCCCACAGATGGGTAACAAATCTAATATATTTGGACTGTCAAGGTGAGGGCTGGAGATGGCAAAAAATACATTCTGTGGGGAAAAAATCCAGGCCTGGGAGTGTGTTGGTGTCGTCCAGCAAAGCATTGTGAGACACCCTAGATTGCAGGGCAGGTTGTGACATAGTCCTTCACTGGTCTGCATTGCACCCCAGAATGTCAGACACCCTCTTACGGCCTTATTATCAAGATCTGAAGACTGAACAGGTAATCTGCATCATTCAAACATAATCTGAATATAAGAGATGAAGGTATGATGACTGGCTGAAACTATGAAAGATATGTAATCAGGTGCAGCAGAAATTTTGGGTGGAATTTTTAGAAGTATTCTGGGCTACTGAGGTCAAATGGTAAAGCTCCCATTGACTACAATGTGATCAAAGACAGGTCAACACTGAGAAATTCTAAAGAGCTCTACAATAAAAAAAAAAAGAGAGAGATAAAAAAACAAATATAGTACAACTGATTGAATATTCTTAAGGAATGAGGAGAGAGATGTATGCCTTCACTTCTCATAAGCCATATTTCTCCTTTTGAAAAGAAAGTCTTGTCTACACAGGCACTAAGGAAAACTAAATAAAATTAACTACAGGTGTGAATTTTAAATAGATTAGTTAAACTACCCTCTGTGGATGCTCTTATTCAGAATTAAATTAGCCTCAATTTGATTTAGTTTAATTCACTTTCGAAGTTAAATTATGATGACCAAGGTAGCACTCATCTCACCATCTGCCCAGAAATAAAGGAAATATTTTCCAAAAGGAATTTAAATTTAATCCATAAACTTTGCATGATTATCCATTTACACACATAAAAGCTATACTTTCACATGCATATTGTCTAGCTGCACATGTAATTTTATGATTTCCATGATTGTCAGTGTGTACATGCAAATGTACATCTTTCGGCTGCACATGGAAAATTAGTAGGTACTACTGTAATGGCCCATTTAAAAAACTGAATCCTAATATATATGGTTTTGTATCACATACAAACTGAGGTTGATAAATGCATGGAGAGGATGGTATGATGGGATGGCCTTGTTTGACAATAGACTGAGTTTTGACTGCTGGTGGTGGATATACCAGTGGTCTGAGAAAGGAGGTTGGGTGGAGTGGGTTCTGAGTTATTACAGCAAATTCTTTCTTGGGTGACTGGCTGGTGAGACTTGTGCACATGCTCAGGGTTTAACTAATCTGCATATTTGGAGTTGGGAGGGAACCTTTCACCATGCCATATTGGCTAGAGCTCTGGGTTTTTTTGTTTTGCCTCTGTAGTGTGGGGCATGGCTCACTTGCTGGTAGATTCTCTGTGTCCTAAAGTCTTTCAATCATGATTTGAAGACTCTAATAACTCAATTCTAGAATAGAGATTTACTGCAGGAGTGAATGGGTTAGGTTTTGTGGCCTACATTATGCAGGAGATCAGACTAGATCAGGGGTCTCAAACATGTGGCCCGTGGGCTGCATGCGGCCCCTAAAACTATGTCCTGCGGCTCACAAAAACACTATTGTTACCAATATTTGCAATATCATTGTATGAAAAGGTTTCAGTGACGTGGCCCTCAGGCTAATATGCTAGTCCTCAAACATCCCTGTACTAGTCCCCATGCTGCCCTCATGATGATTTGAGTTTGAGACCCCTGGACTAGATGATCTTATTGGTCCCATCTAACCTTAGCATATGTCTACGCTGCAGGCTCTGTTAAGTCAACTTAACAAGCTCAACTTTGGGCATGTCTACACTTGGGCACCATTCAATTTTGACACTTAAGTCTACATAACAAAACTGAAGCTGAATGGCCACGCTTCACTCCATGCACCGGCATCTTGCGTCCCCACTGCTGTCTGTTACTCCCACTTTAGAAGCACTGCATTGTGGGTAGGTGTCCCACAGTGCTAGGAAGAGCTGGGCCTTGTGGCAAGTCAGCTGTCCTACTATGATGCAATGCTCCCCTCCGCTCCCCACCCGACAGAAAAACAGCAAGTGCTTTTCCTGCTGGGTATGTGTAGCAGGGAGAGAAGAGCTGCCACCAAGGCAGAGAAAATTTTAACCTTTCCTCTCCATCCCAGGCAACCCTGTCTGAACTGCATAATGTAGTGGCCCTAACAAGGAGGGAAAGACCTGGGGTGGGACTGGTCAGTCAACCAATTGAAGTCTGTGATTCATACACACTCACACAGACCTGGTTTATTAAGGTCGAACAGAAAGCTACAGCTCTTGCAGGGGTGGAATTGCAATGCTGACTTCTAGTCCCCCTTAATGTGAATTTCCCCTCAAGTGACTGTGCAAGCACACAGCTGGAGTGTAAGTTAACTGCTGATAAGTTTAACTGTTCCCTCAGTGTAGCCTAAGCCTTTAAGTTGACTTAAAGTTGACCTTGTTAAGACAACTTAGAGAATTCACATTGGAAACTCCTGTCGGCTGCCTGTATCCACAGTGGCAGGTGCTAGGTCAACACTTCCTGGTGGCTAGGAAGGTGGAGAGGTCTGTAGGCCAATTAAGTTGACTTAAGGACTAGTCCCTGTCTACACTGGCTTAACTTGACCTTTAAAAGATGGTATTATTAAGTCGACTTAAGGAAGCACTTAAGTCAACTTAATGAAAGTCTAGTGTGGTCGCAGAGGTCTGTAGGTCTACTTAACCTTCCTTAAGTCGACCTACGGCTCCAATGTAGACCTACCCATAAAATCTATGAGTCTAACTGTGGATATGAATACATTGAATAGCTATTTCTCATGCAACTTTTTCATTGATAGAACTTGATCTAAATTGGTGTGAAATGAGATGGCCAGAACATAATGCTAACTTCTGAAATGTCTGCCATACTGAACTTGTCCCAAAGTTCCTATTATACTAGCAGAAAAGCTTAATAATTGTTGCACACTAAGAGACTTCACCAGAAAATGATTTTTTCTGTGAAAATTTCAAGTGAAATGAAGCAAAATCTTTTTTGGAAAAGACCATTCTGTCAAAAAAGAAAAGGAAAATTGAATAAAAAAATTCAACCAGCTCTTTCTACCAGTGTCATCTTAGCAAGATCTAAACTTCACAGCAACAAATGTATATATGAAGTTAATTGTACTTAACTATCTGCATAGCATCTATTACGCCTGTGATGCTACCTGAAATATGAATGATTATTTATAACAGTATAATAAAATTACAGTGGATATTACAAGATGTCATATAAGGTATCATTGCAAAAGTTATGATTTGCTAAATAGGATGATACCATTATATGTATGTATCACTTTTGTACTAAGTACATGTATGTGTGTGAAATATATGTATCTAAAACATACTGTGCCATTGGGTGACTCCCCCCCAACGGACTTGCATCAGGACCATCCAGGCTGCTTCATCAATTGAGGGTAATCAGCTATACAGTGAGCCCAGGGACAGAAGCCATGGGCTGGAGGCATGAGGACACGTAGGAACATGCTTATGATCGGGGGACTTTAAGTGCTTTTCTCCCAACCTATGTACTGTAAACCTGAGTTTGGAACAAGCCACATGACAGACTATAAAATACAGCTGCACCATCTCCATCTTGTCTTCATTCCTGCTTCTGATATGTAGATCAACTGCTTTACAACTAAGTTTTGAAACAAAGGACTGAGATGCATCTAGGTATTCAATATACTCCTAAGGGACTGTAGAAGCACAACAGCACTAAGAATCTGATATATTTAATTTATTTTGGAACTTAAATTTATTATGATAAATTATGGCAACTTCTTCATCCTCTCTCACCTCTGTGCCAGAACTAATTTAACTTTGGCAACAATAACTGAATGTCAGCAGGCAGATGATTGTGCTGCAACTTGCACCCTCACAGGAAAATCCACAAACTACTATTAACTGCTTCTCCAAGCTTACAAAAGCTTAGGTCCAACTCTGATACACTGGCAAAACAAAAGTTTTCCCACAGCCTGCTCCTAGTCAATCATCAGACTTAGCAAGGAAGATCTACACTGACAGAGAGGAATTGGAAATCGCAGAACATTGGGTATGTCCACACTGGAGCCTTAGGTTGGTTTAAGCCGACCTAAGGAACTCCCTGGCTAAATTTAGAATTTATTAAGTTGACTTAAGCAGTTGCTTAAGCTTTTAAGTCAACTTTACGGGGCAGGAAGGGTCAGGGCCCAGGCCTGGGCCCCGCTCCACACCCTGCCCTGAGTCCCAATCGACTGCAGGGGCTCAATCCAGCTCAGGGGCCCTGATCCAGCCACAGCCAGCTGTAGCAAGTGGGGCAGAGCCATATTCAGCTTGCTGGTGGTAGCAGGGGGTGGATCCAGCTCCACGCTACTTGCTGGCAGGAGCAGGAGCTGGTTCCAGCCCCTTGCTACTTGCAGCAAGTACAGGAGCTGAATCCGGCTTCAAGCTGTTTGCCGCTTGCACCAACAGCAGGGGCCGGCTCCAAGCCCTTTGCTGCTTTCAGGCAGTGGCAGGGGCCAGCTCTGGCTCCATGCCACTTGCTGGTGGTGGCAGGAGCAGATCCAAGCCCCCTGCCAAGCTCTTCCAAGCCCCTAGCAAGCTGGTGGCGGCAGGGGCCAGCTCAGGCCCTTGGGACCTGGATTGGGCCCCCAGAGCCTGATCGGGTCCAGAGGCAGGGCAAGGGGTGAGGCCCAAGCCCGGGGCTAGGTCTACCCTAGTGGGCTCTTTTAAGTCAATTTACCAAGGTTGACTTTAAGTCGAATTAAAGTTGACCTTGTTAAGTCGACTTAAAAGAGCCCTGTAGTGTAGTGTAAGAGTCTGCTTGCTCTTGTCCAGGGGCAGACTGTCCACCTGAGGCAGGTGGATCAATCAAGTCTCAAGTCCTTGATCCCTTCCAGGAAGAGAAAGTGGAAAAGAATATGTCTCAGCCCTCAGTGGGGCAAACAAATGGTCTATAGGCCTAAGGTAGGGCTCTTTAATAATAGTCCAGGGCCCTTTTTAGCATGGCACACAAACAACAAGTCCTTGGGTTAGGGGGTAAACAAGTCTAGGTATCAGAGGGGTCTTCGGTTTCAGGGTTCACAACCCAGCAGCTAGCACCGTTTTGGGGAAGGGGAGAAAAGGAGGGGGACATAGGCCGTTCCAACTCCACTCTGTCCCAACCCAGGGCCCTGACAGTGGCCCAGGATTCAACTATGGGGTCAGCAGGTCTCCAGCTGCAACACGTTGACCCCTGTATGGGACCGAGGCCAGGGTGCCTGAGATACAATTCCTCTGGGCCACTTCCTTCTCCCTCTCCTGGGAGCACCTGCCCAGGCTCTTCAGCAGAGTCCTCAGGCTAGTAGTCCAGGCGCAAGGAGCAGAAGCCCACCATGTTGTCTGGTGGTGGTAGGTCACGCAGCTCCATTTGAACTTCCATCTCATCCAGTGGGTGTAATTCAGGGAGCTCCACATGGTCCTCTGCGAGGAGCAACTCCTCCAGGTCCTGGCCCATAGGGGGATTATCTTCCTTGCAGCAAGTGGCAATTCTTCCAGGTCACAGCAAGGTGGCATTGGGGCTGGGTCCCAGAAGCCCAGAGCTTCAGGGGAAAACTCAGGGATCCTTGGTTCTGGCAGCAGCCCCCAGCTCGCTATCCCCAAGAGGAGTTGGGTCTTCCTCAGGGGCACTTGCCACAGGACACCTGAGCCAGCCCTCCCAGTACTGGGGTGGAGGCCCATCCCATGGGCTGAGGGATGGCTGGAGCTGAGCAGCCGGGTGACAATCATCCTTCCTTCTCCGCAGCCAGGGCTGAACTGAGTTACTTGGCCTGGCTTTTATCCGTCATGTCCTGCCTTCTGACTTCCAGCCTGATGGACAGGCATCTTCAGGCCCCAACTGCCAGCTGTCCATCTCAGGAGGTGGCCATACTGCCTCTCCTGCAGGCAGCCATGTTGCCCCTTTACATCTAGACATAGCCATTTTCCCTACCTTGACATCTATCCTCAGAGAAGGCAAACATTAACTTGGAGATCCAGCACAAAATCTGTTGTGCCACCCTTGCCTTTGGCAGCCAGTGTAACCGGGTGTTTAATAACCACAACACCAGAACACACATAAGACTTTAATTATTCAACACTCCTTTATAGCTCTAAGACTTCAGGGACCCACAGAAAACACCAAAAAAGGTAAGGGATGTGCAGGCAGCATGGTATTTTGGATACGATGCAAACTAGTATGGATCTGGTAATGTGGCTGACCCTGTGGGCATCAGGAGTACATTTTATACAGCGAGAAGAGCTTTAAATAACATGTCACTTTACTGGATCTAGTTGCTGACTAGAACCAGAGATTGAAATGCAAGAAAAGGGGCTTATGTATTTTTTTTTGAAGGGTTCTTGATAACCAGTTTGGCATATTAGGACCCCTGTTGGTGACTTGTTGCTGAATCTAACTTCAGTGTTAGCCACCAGTTTTGGGAAAATCTACTGTCCTTTTTGCAGCCTGCCCTGACTGTGGCATTTTCAGGTGGGCTATTCCAGGTACATATTAGTCACAATTTTAAATGATCCCCATGTGTTTTAAAAATTTAACAGACAAGATCACTGCATCTGCTACTGAAATGCAGCCATCTTTTTCTGAAACCTCAGTGCTTAGCAACACTATACAAATGTTTTGGACAATAAGTGAAGAATCAGTGGTCTATTGAAACATCAAGAAGAATTAATGTAAGCAAAATATAAACACCCAGATAAAAATTTGGGTAGGATACTGACATTAGCACACCTATTCTCATTATTAACACTACCATAGAATCTTTAATGGCCAGTATCCTTCAACAACATAATGAAGCACAAGGTACTGACTCAGAATGAACAATGACACATAGGTTATGTCTACATTGCCAAAGATATTGTGACATAATTATTTCAAAATAGCATTATTTTGAATTTATTTCAAAATAGAAGTCTAGTGAAGGCTGTCTATTTTGAAATAGGGGAAGGCATGGAAAAGTATTGGGCCATTATTTTGAAAAAAGCCAATTCCGTGGCTTGGAGTGGCTTTTTTTGAAATACCTATTTTGAAAAACTGCTCTTTTGAAATAAAAGCAGGTTTAGTTATTTTGAAATATTGCTTCATTTTTCTTTGAAATAATGATGCACTTGTTTCAGAATAAGAAAATGCCTGCATGGACAGGTAGAAATTTTTTTTTCGAAATAGTTCTCCTTATTTCAGAAATCTTTTCAGTGTTAGACATACCCATAGTGAATAATCAACGCCACCTTGTTCAGTTCCATGGCATTCCTAAGAGTTCTCCTGTCCCTTCATAGGTTGTGAAAGCACCCTCTGCTGCATGTAGTCTACACTAGGTGCACCAAAAGTGGGAAAGTCTCAATGGAACCAGTTGCAGCACCCCATTCCTGAGGGCAGTGGGGTGCTGGTTCAGTTGCAGCATGGTTTAACCAGTACTGAAGCTGCCCCAAATGATGCCCTCAGTGCATTAGCCCCAATGAATCCATCCACCAGTTGGGAATGGTGCTCTAGCCATGCCTATTACACTCATTGGCTTGCTCCCTATGCTGGGAGCTAAAAGGGTGTTGGTACAGGGCTAGGTATCTTACTCAGTGATTTCTCTCTACTAAGGCAATCTCCAACTGGCTGTTTCAGTCATTCATATGGTCCTCTTGCACAACTGGAACACCACAGAGATGCCATGGCAGGACTCAGGATTGTGCTCCTAATATAAACGCAGCCCAAGAGGGTACAGCTGGAAGTTGTACTCTACAGTGACATGCTTCAGCAGTTTCATTTTATGACAAGGAAATTGTGTTTACTCCTCTTGGTTATAAAAGAACAAATGGGGGTTCCTGGATTGTTCCAAAAATGTAAAGCAGGTCCAGCAGTGAAAGATGTTAAAGCAGCAGCATTTCCCTGAGAAGCAGCCCACTTAGAAGTGGAATATGGATTAGTGTCATCAAGAGCAGCAGCAAAAGCTATGGAGGCAGCCTTCCCTTTTTGAGTATTCTCAGACTCCTTAGCAGAGCCATGTAGAAAATTTCTGTTCAGCTCTACCATATGGGCTTACCCTCTCTAGCTGTTACATATCTATAAGCTGCAGAATGAGAATGAGTAACTATCATATACAGGAGGTGTAATTTTATTTGCGGAACATAAAAAGTAGTTATTTTCCCATGACTACATAGGAAAAGTTGGTGCTGACAGGTGAGGATGTGATTACATAATTTCAGATCAGCAGCTCTCAAAACACTTGGTTATTGAAGGAATTTTTAAAAATGCCTCACATCTTTTGGGCTGCTGACCCCTGATTTACACCATTATTACTATTACCTGAATAGTCACATCCATAAGCTAACATGATATATGTTAGAATGCATTAATAAGCACCATAAAAAGCACATTTTTTAAAAAAAATTTACTCAGTTATTTTTACTGCAAAAGTTCACAGTTTCTTCCCAAGATCAAGAAGTTACATTTCTTCCATTTAATTTACATGAGGTAGCAAAGTTTAATTACATACACAAATTCTTGATATTCACAATCTCTTCAGGAATGTACTTATTCTAAAAAAGTGAAATAATCCAATGTATTCCTTATACAGAAATAAACCTTCTTCCCTGCACCCCGTAACAGATGTGCTGCTATAAACAGTCTCAAGTTAGGAACCGGCTGATTCTTTTATCTCTGTATTCAATCCATACTAATTAATTACTTCACATCTTACATTGCCCTGCAATTTTGTAAGAATTAAGGCCAACACTTTAAAACTGGAGTCTCTAAGTTAGATACCTAAATCCATGTTTTGGCAGCTGAATAAGTTGCCTGATTTTCAGAAGTGCTAAGCAAGCACATATTGACCTCAGTTACCCAAACGATTTTTATGGATTAAGGGGGTATCTTTTTGAGAGATATATGTCAGTCAGGTGCGCAACTGCTATTAACCTGAGTGGGAGTTGGGAGGATATCTGCTCATTGTGCACCTAACTTTAGGCACCAAGTATCAAAAGTCTGGCCAACGTCTTTAAGCATCAAAAGAAGGGCTGCACTCCTCATCTAGTTTGCTCTGGATTTGTAATCAGTACAAAGAATGAAGCCTGTTGCCACCTTTGTGTTTCACTTTCAGTAATACCATTTCTTATAACATAGGCAATTATCTACCCATAGTATCTTTTTTCAAACAACTACGAACAGTCACTCAGTATATACATGCTTTATTCTTACAATTGAAAAAGTAATATTACTCTGGAAAAAATTAAAATCTACTCTCAAGAATGGATTTAGCAAAACTCCACACAGGAACTGATGCACAGTCCCATATTTCAAGTGTTTCATTACCTATACACACTCTGATAATACACAGTCATTGCATTTGGCAGCTGAATTCTTCTTTGGTATTTTTAAACCTGGGCCATTTTATGTCTGTATAAACCAAGATAAAGAAGAGCAAGGGCCATGTTTACTCCTTTTCTAGAATCCGCATAAATATCAATTTATTATTGACATAAGACCATCATTGCGCATGACACTTTAGAGGCCACTGCCCTAAAGGAACTTACATACCCTAAATTGCATTTTGTTTTGCTGTCCTGATTATGATATTTGGACTAAGAATAGCATACAGCTGCACACAGACCATCATTACATCCTTACCGAGATTCAGATTCTGATTATTTGTGCATGCTATTACCTGAATTATCTATATAATCACGAAAACAATCCATGCAAATTAGGCAATTTGTGATCAAAACTGCACATCAACTTATTTGAGAATCGAGCCCTGTATGTGTAAAAAAATTAAAAAGAGACCAATTATATTTCTTATAGCAAATGAACAATTTTAATTTCCTGGAACTTCGCAGATGTCTGAGAAGGGTTACCCTAATCCCTAGTCCATTCGATATGTTCTACAGTCAAGTGAACCAAGATGTGAAAATACACAGGCAGTCTTACTACCTGTAGTATATACGCTCTGTGCTGCTAATTTCCTAAGGACTATACTGTAGTCAATCAGTAACTATTAGCCACCCCATCCTCTGGGTGCCCCAAAGCATCTGACTGTCAAATGCTGGAACTAGGTAACAGGGGATGGATCACTTGATGATTGCCCTGTTTTGTTCATTGCTAGAGAGACCACTGATCTGACCAGTATGGCAACTCTTCTCTTCTTAGGGAAGTTCCAGCGTGGTAGCTATGTTAGTCTAGTTCAGCAAAAGAAACAAGGAGCCCTGTAAATAAATCTGTCAATCTTTAAAAGTGCCACAGGACTCCTTGTTTGTTATTCTTAGGGAAATTAAACACATTCTACTGTAGTTGCTGTAGGATAGGTTTATCTTTTATCTGACACTGCCGCCCCCCCGTAAACAGCACTTTCTGAGAGTATAATCAAAGGACAGCCACCTGTTCACAGGGCAAGAGTTTAATGCATGTCTACATGTGTATTTTGCGTTCCATAATTTTAAAACAAAATAAACAAAAATTCAACATAATTTATATATTAAAAATGAATTAGGCCTTAACAGTTAGCTAACTCATTTTGTTCTAAAATTCAACAAACTCCAAGAAAATCTCTTCTTATACAATCTTTCGGATATGTCATTTGCCATTTATATTTGATGGCCTTAAGGAAAAAAAAGTTATAAAAAGGTATTAATGCAAGTAGATAATAAAGCTGCATTCTATAAATCTATAGCAGCTTACAGTAATCATTAAAGCATGCAAAACTCTTTCATCTATTCAAAAATATGCAGTGCACAGAATGCCTGCTAAGGTGCATGACAAGTCAGAGTTAAATATATATTAATAAATGAATTAGCTTCATAAATAATAGCCATAATGACATTTTAGGAGACAATAAGTCTGAGGATTGTCAGAAAATGGTTGATGTATGAGCTTCACGTCTCAGTGATTCTTCAAAATGAATAGGCTTTGCGAGATAGGCTGGTCGTGGTTCTGAGCTATTTCCTTGAATAATTTACTTGTTGTCAATTTGTACAGCCACATTACACATGCAAATTGTGCTGCCTGTGCAAACACCACTTGGAGATGATAAAAACAAATTTACGAAGGCTATAGAGGAAGGATTTATTTCACTTTCTCGCCCAGGTCAAGCAATACATGTATCTGACGATTGTGTGTACCCAATTTTGTTGTAATTATATCAGCAAATTATTCTTTATAATCTTATTATTTTTAGCAGTCTCCTTGTGCTTGGGATAATTAGCTTTCTTCACTCAGTGTAAAAACAATTCAACTTGCCAGCTAGGCAGGGCACAGCTCCATTATCTGTTTTGGGTTTAAATTTATTCCCTATATTCTTGGACACTTTGTGTAAATTAAAAATTTCATAGTCCCTAATACTGTACACGCTGTTCATTCAGTGATGAATTAAGGTCCCTAAACCTCTACATTTGCTATTAGATATCTCACCCACTTTATATGTTAATCTGTGCTAATGAATTCCACAACCCCTAGCCACAGCAAGATGACTAAAATTATTACCACTTACAGAGATATGCCTTTTTCATTTAAAGTTCATTTCAAATTGCTCCCATAAACAGTCTGCCACACAAAGATACCTCCTTTAAAGGAGAGTTACTTACCTGTAAGTAGAGTTCTCTGAAGGTAGTATTATCTTTGGCTACACCTTCCTAAGTTACATGACCTTTGGTTTGTGGCACAAGGAGAGTGGATTCATAGCTTGATAGTTAAGACTTTTTCTTTCAGGCACTTCATTAGCTCTACATCTTGTGTACCTCAAAGGCTATTTATATCACACCTTGGCACAGGACTCCTCATTGCTTTTTGAGGTAGGCCCCAAACTAAGCAGTAAAGCAAAGAGACTCCTAAAGGGAAGAAGACTGGATTGAACAAAGACCTACATCCTGGACTGCACTTAAGGATTTATGGTGAAGTATCTTTTCCCTAAAGATATCTATGGATGCATACTCCTAGACTCAAAAAAGAAGCATCACACACAGAAGGGGAACAAACAAAACATGTTGTAATACATCCACGGTCACTCTAGATGTCACGTTGCTTATAGCACAGCTACCGGGAACCTTATAGTGAGAGTGGGCATAGAACTACTGATTCTGCTCCTAAAAACCAATAATCTACGACTATAGTCTTCCCTGCTAAGGAAGAATCTAGTCGGCGGTACGAGACCTCAGGTGAGATCTTGAATATCAGTATCTTGTAAAATCCACTGTTATTTATATAAGCGAAGTCATGGCAGCACATTTCTGAGATACCGTAGATGTCAAACTGGCCCGGAATATTGAATGTAGCACAGAAATGATGCTAATAAGATCAAGCCTCTAGTAGTAATGCTTTCCACTTAAATAGCTCCTTATATTTTCAAAGTGCAGTACAATCACTAAATAATTATTTTCACACAACATCCTTGGAAGGTAGCTGAAATAAAATGGTTTTACAATCTACCCAACCCCCACATTGTCAGTTTGAGATCCAGGAATTCTTGGCTCCCAGTCACTCTATGACTAAACTATGCTGATTAATAAACAAGGAAAAAGCTCTTTTCTAGATGGTTAAGTAAACTACTCTCATCCTCTGTAAAAACAATCTAAGGTTATGATTATTCTGTATAGCAAGACAGCTGGCTACTGGTAGAAGTCAGCTTATCAAGAGTGGAGAAAGTAGGCCCCAAGAGCAAGGAAGGGGCCATGGCCTCATAACTATAACAACTGGAGGTACCAACTGATGGATCAACACTTAAGATTTTGAATACACTATTTGAAATGTTATAAGTTTGTCTTATATGAGCTGAGTAGACTCACATTTAGTGTTACAAGGTCAGATTTTCATAGGTATGTAGATGCCCAAAGTCGTCAATAGGTGCCTAGCAGGATTTACAAAGAACAAGTCAAAATGCTTAACTTCCATTGAAAGTCATAGGACTTACTCAACTAACCTACTTAGAGCCTTTTGAAAATGGCTATCTGCAGCTTGTGACACCTATGGAAAAATTGGTCCATAGAGCCCCATAAGATTAACTAACCTAAGCATATTATTATTAGAATTCATTATTTGTGTTACAAGAGCACCTGATGCTCCAGTGCAATCACAGCATCACATTGTTAGGTGCTGTATTAACACATGGTAAAAGACAGTTTCTGCCCCAAACTGCTTACACTCCAATTGGGGGAAGGAATTATTAAACTAATGTTACAGACAGCGGACTAAGGCGCAAAGAGATTAAATAATTTGTTCAAGTCACACAGGAAGTCTGTGGCAAAGATGGTTGAATCTAGATCTCCAAAGTCATTTAACCACAAAACCATTTTTCCTTTCTGAAGGCTAATACTTTTGAGAGGCCTGGTTATTCAGGACTGGATAAAATGTTCAAGTGCAAATTCTTAGAAATGCAGAAGGAAAGAATGAACAATAAACTACAAGTTTCTAAGGAACTACTTAGTAGATATTAAATGAAGATATGGATAATCTTCTCAGTAAAGATTTAAGGCTTGATTCCAACCAACTGAGTTGCTGAGTGTTTTGAGAATATGCACATTACAAAGTGATAAGCACAACCAAGCACATAAGCAAACCTGATCCTGGATTAGAGTCCCCAGCTAAGTGGCCACAAACTTACTCTTCCCTAGTAGTGAGAATAAGGACTAAGGGCACATTGTGAGGTCTCATGTTGTATGTTGAGGATTATATTTAACCTGTATTTTTAAGAATGTCTGATCTCTTTTATACTCTACCTTTTTTGGCCCTGAGTCTTCAAGAAGATGGGAAAAGGTACCCATGGGGATTTACACTGACTGACGTCTGTTCATGCAAAAGACAGTGTCTAGCGTACAACTTAATTGCTATCACATGTAATCTTGGTAGACACGTGTTGGAAGGCAACAGCCTTGTACTCACTGCTGCACACACTAGAGGCCTAATCCTAGACTCAATAAAGCCTAATGAGTCTTTTCACTGACTTTAACAGGATTTGGACCAGGACCCACGCAAGGGCTGGGGGATCAAACCATTACTATCAGTGCTGTAGAGAGGACTCATATTATAAGACATCATTTCTGTTACAAAATATATTATCCATTATTTACTTTAATGTACTGAACTAACATTATTGTGAGATTGTCCCTATGATAGTTCCTGGGGTCTTTGGTTAGCAACAAATTAATTTTGTATCTTACATGACTCTGTATGTGAAAAAACCTCTATTATATTTTAACTGCTTTTAAATGCCTATTTGAGTGAAATTATTTTAAAGAAATAATAGAAAAGATTTTAAAAAGCTGTGTATATAGAAAAAGCACAGAAAAAACTTAGAAGTCATTTAATTGACTTTGCATCTTTCTTAAAAGTCATACTACTATTCTTTGTCACGGTATTTTACTGTATTAAAACATAATTATAATAGAAAATTTCCAATTATGTCAGCAAAAGCAGATATAAGGTAAATACTATATTAACACAATGACTGTAATCTACTAATACAATAAAGTCTCACCGTAATATGTTTAAACAAGACTTCATATCTTGATTATTTCACTTTATTTCCAAAACACTGTCTAGAATGGAGAAAATGTACTGTTTCAATATTTGTGAAAAGTTTCTTGGGCTATTTCCAAATGTCAACAACAGTTAGTAATATGCAATTTGTTATACATACACCTTTTTATCTATCTATCTATCTATCTATCTATCTATTTTTTGTGAAATAAGTATATATTTGATTGATCAGCAACATTTACTTCCATATAATGTTATGCACCTTTTGTAAATAATCAGACCTGGCTATATATTTGTTACCATAAAAATACTTCCCTGTACGTGGACTCTTTATGACTCAAATAATTTACAAAAAATGGTATTTTCCCAAAGTTAATAACCTCTCTTATCATGCTGTATCAAGCAAATGTTTAAATAAAAACTGAGACGGCTATTGGAGTCCCATACAATATCTTTGGGAACCACATTGTATTGGATTTGTATGTCACTATGGGCCAGGAAGAGTATGCAGCTCCAGCAGGACGAGTTGTGACAATTCCACCAGGAACAGTGTGTGTGTGGGAGGAAAGGGTGACTAAAGTGAATCACCCAAGTCGTAAATATCTTCAGAGACGTTTCACCATCTGGGGTGGTGCGCCCATATACTGGTTTGAGCTGGATTTTCCAAAGATTCAAATGAAGAAAGGGCTTTTAGTATAAACAAGCTGAGTTTGAACTGACTCATGGCCATTTTTCTGGACTCACAAAAAGACAAAACCTTCTGTCCAAAGGCAGAATGGTTGGAAAAATTCAAGACTGCTAGGGCCCACAAGACTTATGGATGACCTCTGATAAGCTTCTAGCATGTGTATTGAAATTTTTATTGTGTACTTTTACAAGATGTTTTCTAGGTAGTATTTTTATTGTAAGAATAAATGTGCTTGCTTAAAAAGAGCTGTGTGGTAACTTGTAACTGAAGGCAATGCACTGTTCACAGCCTTCAGAGAGAAAGAGCAAAGAAAAGCGCTGACCTTTAGGGTGGCTGATTTGCTGGTGATATCACAGTGTAAGGCAGCGAGCTGTGCAGCCTTAAAAGGCCAGTCAGAATAGAGAGAAATATGGTCTGAATCCACAAGAAATGAAGGCTTGGCAGCAGTAACTTTCCTTGAGGGATCACAGAGGAACACTACCAAGTGCAGTTGCCCTGAAATTACGACAAATAACCTTACATAATCTTCTGAAGGTCAACAAATCCTGGGGCTATCAGGTCAGTAGAAGAAATTCCAATCAAGAACCCTTCACTAAAAATGTGCAGTCATGAGCTCCTCTGCCATTTAAATATAGCTTTTGAGCACTAAAACTACCATAGTTACTCAAGAGAAGAGAGGCACTCTCTCAGGTAGGAAGAATCCAAACAACATACATAACAGCATCATATACCATCATCAATGAGTTACATCCAGAAACAAATAAAGAGCTCATGAAACATCTGTAGAACCTGGGCATCATATGATGCTTCTGGGGGTTTTCAAGTGTCACCGCTTTTAGAACACTGTGCTAGTAAAATGACTTCAGAAGTTACAAGCTATGAATCAGTGGTGACATCCACATC
Organism: Podocnemis expansa; assembly: GCA_007922195.1. Lineage (NCBI taxonomy): Eukaryota > Metazoa > Chordata > Testudines > Podocnemididae > Podocnemis > Podocnemis expansa. The sequence goes on from ML682056.1 coordinate 3,331,314, forward strand.
TGAAAAGAGAGGTCATAAATATCTAGCTAGCTTTTATTGCCATTGACACCATCTGAGATTCTGAGACCAAACAAGGGTTCCAAAGGACCCCAAACTGCAAACTCCTTGAGCAGAGGAAGGATCAGACCACTCAGTAATATTCCCGAATGATCTGAGGATTCTTCCCTCAACCAATTAGCATTACTTTTATCTAGTTCAAAATGAGCATGAAGTATCTCACTGTTCTTTAAATACCCACTGCAAACAGGAGGTGAAAAACCACCTACATCACACCATTTGGGTATAATGGAATTAATACTTTCAAGTTGGATACCATGTACATATTAAGTATACTGAGATCTAAACTGCCTTAATAGCTTCCTGTTGGCTCAACATGCACACTGAAGAATAAATAATATCCCCTCCATTCTGTACGTACAAAATATGAACTCAGGTATGTTGCACAGATTTACACTGATGCCTCTTACCTGCCTCCACTATTGACAGAGGTATACAGAACACATAATTCAGTAGTCAGGACACTATTTAACAATTTAAAATTCAAGCTTTAAATCTATTAACTGTACAGATTTGTTCTGTTTAGATGTAAACTGTGAATTTGGTTCCATGTGCAGTAACTTTCTACTATTTGATTTAAAAGACTATTAACTCTAAAGGCTAGTGTTTTTCATGTCTGTAATTAACAACATTAAGTCTTTTCCTTGAAAAAGAGAATGCTAAAATATGTACAAAAAGCAAATTAATTTAACAGGAAAAACGGTGACCAGGACAACAAAAAAAAGGGTAGACAAAACCTCTATCCAGATCTTCAGCAATTAGAAAGAGAAATCACTGCATACCTCTTCTTGTTGAACAAGCACTTACAACAATGAAGCTGATATTCCATTCCATCTGTTATGTAGGAAGCAGCACAGCAGGGAATTTGAACTACTAACTGGACATCTATATGAATAATCCATTCTGTTAGGGTGCACTTGGAATCCAGAAGCAGAACAGATCAACAGCAATTATATCCTCTTCTGAAACAAACTGTAGAATTTGTAAAACCAAATTACAAATATTTGATATTACGCTAGAATACACAACTGAGTAATCCAAGAAAGGCTATTCAACAGGATGGATGAACTCCATTGGCTTCTGTCATAAACTGACAAGGAGTCCTGGGGCACTTCTTAAAGACTAAAAAATTTATTTATGGCAGAACTTTTGAGAGAGAAAATCCCACTTCATCAGACACTTTGAAGATGGGGAACTTACAGAATGTGAGGAAAATAAATGCAGGGAAGTCTAAGGCATAGGATCAGGTCAGACTGTGACAGCAAATCAAAGCCATTTTTAAGATTCAAACACTGAGAAATAGTATATAGAGGAAGGTGAGGTCAAATCATCTGTTGTAATGAGAATAATATCCATAGTCTCTGTTTAGCCCTGAGGCAATGGTGTCAAATCTGCATATGAATCTCAAGATCCAAAGGGGTAGCTGTGTTAGTCTAGTTTAGTAAAAACAAACAAATAAGAAGTCCTGTGGCACTTAAAGACTAACAAATATATTTATTGCATGAGCTTCTGTGGGAGAAAATCCCACTTCATTAGACATTTGAAGATGGGGAAACTTACAAAATGGGAGGAAATAAATGCAGAGAAGTCTAAGTCATGGGAACAGGACACACTGTAACAGCAAATCAAAACAGCTGTAAAGATTTAAACACTAGGGAACAGCATACAGAGGTAGATGAGGTCAAACCACCCATTGTAATGAGAGAAAAATCCAATGTCCCTATTAAGTCCTGAAGCAACGCAACCAAATTTACAAATTAAATCAATTTCAGTAGCTTCTCTTTGAAGTCTTGATTTAGTATTCGTCTGTCTGAGCATAGCAATTAGCGAATCATTAATGGAGTGATCACTGGTTTTCGAATGTTGTAATTTCTGATGTCAGATTTGTGCCCATTTATTCTTTTGAGCAGAAACTGTCCAATATATAAGGCAGAGGGGCATTTCTTGCACATGATGGCATAAATCACATTGGTGGATGGGGAGGTGAATAAGAGTTTAACTTTATAAAATAAAACCAATGATCCTGTCTCCTGTACATTTTTAGTACGGTATCAATACAGTTTCATATATAACTAATCACATATTAATATTTTCTATGATTGAAAGGATAATCCCTTATTTATGACATTATTAAATGATAACAACTATTCCTAATGGTAACTCTATTTGAAAATATCATCACCAGCAAGTCAGGGAAACAAAAGGAACAAAGATTTAAAAAAGTTGCTATGACACCTGAAAATGAAAATAAATGGCCTGAAATGACTGAAATTATGTATTATGCAGCGCACTGAAATTGCACTAGACCTTCCTTCTGCAGTTCATTAGATTAATTTTTCAAACAATAGCATCAAAAAATTGTTAGCCTACAGTTTAATTACTAGTGTTTTTTTTTAGTTCTCCATTCTGTGGGAATCTCACAGGCGTGACTGTTTCATTCATAAAAGGCATTGTTTGGCAGGTCTCCAGGACAGGAATTTAAGTGGTAAAAGAAGATAGATCAGTTGACTAAAATGAAACAAATCAGATGACTTGAAAATTTAGTAGACAGGGACTAGAAAACTGGTTTGACAGAACATACAGAAGGGATTTGACGTGAGTTTTGGACAAAACACTGGCTAACATTGAATTTAATGTACAGATAGGCATAAACAGAAATACAATAGCAATATAAATGTGGCACACATTATGACATCGTTGTGCTCCCTGCCCTCTCTTCATACATCAAAGCCCTCTGCACAGATTATTCCTGCCAAGGGCAGAAATAATTTTCAGGACACATGAAGTAGCCAAGAAGGGAAGCATTTTACAACAATCCCCTTGTAGCTCTAGCAATGAATGGCCTGAGGAACATCAACTCCGCAGGTGTCAGCAGGGTAAAGATGGGCAATAAGTTTTAAACTACTGCAATAAGGTGCAAGAGTTGCCATCTGCCTAGCTATGACTTTTCCCTCACAAACACGTGTACGAGGTGTCCTGAATTTTGCCACTACATAGCAGAATAGTGCCACAGGCCTCCTTGTTTGTTGAATAGCAAATGTGAATCTTAAGTACCTAATTTATACATGCACACCCAATTTAGGCATGCAACTATTCAGACTGATACCTGAATCTGGATGGGACACTGATTCTGCAAATACAAATTGTGCTGAGAAATAAGAGGCTATACCCCTGGAAACTTATCCCTAAAATGTCAGCCATATGAATCTAGCAGGCTGTAACAGTGTCACGTGTGTAGCTCTTAGAAGTTTTCTCACATGAGTGTATTGGAAAAGAATATAGGCCAGTGGCCTATCATGTCTGTCCAGACTAATAACTGTTTGTCTATATAAACAATTATGTTCAATTAGTAAGGGAAAGGAAACCCATAAATATAACTCTTAAAAATGATTTTCCTAGATGAAAGAAAAAAAGTTATTCACAAACTGAGTGGGAAATCTACATGTAGTTCATGAAAAAGTAACTGTTTACACAATTAGATACTTTTTATCTGAGGGTTCAAGATGATGACACAAAGAAAAATAAGGAACTTGAATATTCATTTTATACCTCTATATAGAGCATGTTGCTATGCCCTTCAGATAAGGGCCTGATCCTGCAAACCCTGACTCAGATAAGTGGTCTTTGCAAAAATCATAGCCCCATTAAGTCAGTGATGTAAGGACTGCTCATGTGAGTCAGAGTTTGCAATATCAGGCTCTGATTAGCATTTACATTGACAATATCTTTTGAAAAGGCTGTTCCCTCCTTTTCTGTGATGCTTCCTAGGGTTACGAGACACCTCACTAACACCTACCCTTCATGTGAGGAAGCCTTGTCTGTAACCCACATGGGTCCATTTCCTGACTCTTCCAAGCCACTGGCAAAAGAAGCACTTCCTCTCAGTCAACATAGGGTTTTCAGGCAGGTTAGTGGTGGAGCACATGCCAACGCCTGTTTTCACAGTATCCCCATGCAGTGTCCAGCCTTTCATCCACTGGACCCTCAGGCTATGTCCACACCTAAAATCTTAATTCAGACTTGGTTAGTTCAAACTAAGTAGTTCAAAAGTTGGCTTGAACAATCTTTTTTTTTTTTTTAGTTTGAACTAGCCATGCTTTTCTGGTTTGAACTAACTTTTTAACTTATATAGTTTGAAGTAGCATGTCTACATTGGGCTAGTTCAAACTAAATATGCAAATTAGTTTGAACTAAGCAGTTAGTTTGAACTAACCAGCAGAACTAACTAGTTTGAACTAAGCTTTGGTAAAATTTTTTAGTTTGAACTAGGCAAAGCCTAGTGTAGACAAGGTTCAAGTTAGTTTGAACTAAGTCTCCTTAATTTGAACTAATTTGCTAATGTAGACAGAGCCTCATAGAATTACCAGCCTGCTGTTCTATTGCAGTTTATTAACAGCGTAGAACACAGCACTGCTTAACACACAGCACTTACATTTGTTTATGGAGAATGCATGTATGCGTTTATTTAACAACAGAGATTCATGTGAGAGCAAACTGAAGTATTGGAAACTAAGGGTTACGTATAAAATAAAAATCATAGTACACATTCTGTCACTCAAACTCAGCTTCTGAGATGCCCTGTTGCCTAACAGGGTTATGCTTACACCAAGTCTCTTACAGTGTTTTTGAACCAGAATGGCTAAACTGCTCTTTCTGGGGGCCAAGTCTGCTTACAGGTTGTCTCCCCCAAAGAAGGATGTGAAGGTGTCTTTCTGAACACCCGGATATGCCAGACCAGTCCTTTGTTCTTCACTGCTAAAGCCTGTTAGCTTTTGTTTTGATGTCCTCACAGTTTTATTAATATTTGACCCAGAATGAAAACACACTCCCATTGTAAGACACAATACACAATAGTCAAGCAGGGAGACAAGGCATTACCCATTTTTCTCTGGTGTGAACCTGACAAGGTATGCTATCACTGGTTAACCTTAGGAAACTTAATTTCCAATATATACATATCTCTTTACACATTATCCGCATGTATATTCACAAAGATTATGCTGAATGGTATGACACAGGCTTGCAATAAAAACTGACCATGACATTCTTTGCTGAGCATAAAGAAAATAAATATCACTCCCACGGAACCCCTGTAACTCTTATGCATCCCTGTACCTCATGCCAGCTGGCATCAAGAGGTGCTTGTCACATCATCCCAGTAACTAAATTGTTGGTCCAGATCTGGTTATCTCAGTGCATTTCCAAAAAGAGGTATTTAGGCCCCTAACATCCACTGAAATGTCAATTTCACTCAATGTTAGGAATCTAAACACTGTTTTTGAATTTGTCCTCATTACAAACAAGAAGCCTGGTGGCACTTTGCATCCGGTCAATTTGATATCAAGTTTTAGGGCGACCACGTGTCCTATTTTGGATTGGGCAGCTCCCTCTTTCATCTCCCTCCTGGCTATCCCTACTTTTTTTTTGCCAAAAGTGGACATGTGTCCCTGACTTGTGCAGGCAACACTATCAGCAGTAGCAAAGAAGTAAATTTCTCCACTGCTGCTGGTGGGCACCATTGCCTCCAGAGTAGCAGTCCCCACTCTCCAGGTGCAAGACAGAGCACCAGCTGCTAGCCATTTTAAACTTCGCTGTGAGGCACTTTAAGACTAATAAATAGCTAACAAAGATTCTGTTGTCACTGATGGGGAACTCGGGGCTGTCCTGCTAATAGTTCAATAGCCTTGAGCCCTGGCTGTGAGATCGACAGTATTTACACTCTGCTTTGCTTCCCAGATCCACTCCTTCCACCTGCTATGCTGTGGGCTCAGTTACGGGTGCAGAGGAACATTTGGGCAGTGCAGGGCTGAGCTTAGGTCAGCCCCAGTCATCCTGTTTTCAGTTTAGGGAAATATGGTCACCTTATCAAGCTTGCGACCCTCCAATATGTAGAAAATGTTGCTGCCATATCTTCTCATGTCACAACCACATCACCATCTTTGAGTTACACAGTGATGCTGGCTTCAATACCTCTTTCACCTCTTCCTTCCTCTATGTCTTCTCCCTTGCTGCTCCCTACACAGGAAATGCCTTGCCTGAATCTCTTCATTGAGCCACATTCAAATCCCTCCTAAAAGCTCATTTCTGCTGTCACACATGAAAACTGAGGAGCAAGAAAAAGTTCTTTAAGTAGTGTAGCAGAACCTTCCAAGTTAGCATTTGCCTTAGTGAATATCACTGGCAGTCATGCATCTTTTATTACCTTTCAAACAGCTGGCAGACTGTTTCCTGGATCAGAATCCCAGATTTGCTCCCCAGAAAGATCATGTACAGACCCCCCTCCCCACAAGCTATCTAGGGAAAACTGAAGATCTGACCCTGCAACTTGTTTTGTGCAGAACATACCAATACAGCAGTGCACAGGCAATCCAGGAAGTTTCTGGAGAGTGTTGAGGACAACTTCCTGGTACAAATGCTGGAGCAACCGACGAGGGGCCTTGCGCCTCTCGATCTGCTGCTCACAAATAGAGAAGAATTTATCAGGGAAGTAGAGGTCAATGGCAGCCTGGGTAGCAGTGACCATGAAATGATTGAGTTCAAGTTGATGATTAAAGGAAAGAAGGAAAGAAGCAAAACGCAGACCCTGGACTTCAGAAAAGCAGATTTTGTCTCCCTCAGGGAACTGATGGGCAGGATCCCTTGGGAGGCTGATCTGAAGGGGAAAGGTGTCCAAGAGAGTTGGGTGCATTTTAAAGAAACCCTGCTAAGGGCACAGGAAGATACAATTCCGATAAGGAGAAAGCACAGCAAATGTGGAAGGCGCCCACTGTGGCTTAACAGAGAGCTCTGCACTGAGCTGAAGCATAAAAAGGACGCTTACAGGAAGTGGAAGCTAGGACAGATGACTAAGGAGGCATATAAAGACATTGCTCGGGACTGCAGGGATAAAATCAGAAAGGCCAAAGGACAAATGGAGTTGCGACTCGCAAGGGATGTGAAGGATAACAGGAAGGGGTTCTACAAGTATATCAATAACAAGAAGAGGATCAGGGATGGTGTAGGTCCCTTACTGAATGGGGCAGGCATCCTCGTGACAGAGGATGAGGAAAAAGCTGAAGTGCTCAATGCTTTTTTTACTTCAGTTTTCACAAGCAAGGTCAGCTCCCAGCCCACTACACTAGGTACGGGGGACTGGGGAGAAGGAGAGAGGCCCTTGGTGACAGTAGGTCAGGTTAGGGACTGCTTAAAGAAACTAGATGTGCACAAGTCCATGGGGCCGGATGAACTGCATCCGAGGGTGCTGAGGGAGCTGGCTGATGAGATAGCAGTACCGTTGGCCATTATCTTTGAAAACTCGTGGCGAACGGGGGAGGTGCCAGAGGACTGGAAAAAAGCAAATATAGTACCTATCTTCAAGAAAGGCAAAAAGGACGATCCAGGGAATTACAGACCTGTCAGCCTCACCTCAATCCCTGGAAAAATCATGGAGCAGCTTCTCAAAGAATCCATCCTGAAACACTTGGAGGAAAATAGAGTGATCAGGAACAGTCAGCATGGATTCACCAAGGGTAAATCATGCCTGACCAACCTCATCGCCTTCTATGATGAGATGACTGGATTTGTGGATGCGGGAAGAGCCGTTGATGTCATATACCTTGACTTTAGCAAGGCTTTTGATACGGTTTCCCACAGCATTCTCATTGGCAAATTAAGGAAGTATGGGTTAGATGCATGGACTGTAAGGTGGATAGAAAACTGGCTAGAACAACGGTTTCAGCGTGTAGGAATCAATGGCTCCATGTCAAGTTGGCAGGCAGTAACGAGTGGTGTGCCCCAGGGGTCGGTCCTCGGGCCAGTTCTGTTCAATGTTTTCATTAATGATCTGGATGATGGGATAGATTGCACACTTAGTAAGTTTGCAGATGATACCAAACTGGGGGGAATGGTAGACACCCTGGAGGGCAGAGACAGGATTCAGGGAGACCTAGACGAACTGGAGCAGTGGGCCAAGAGGAATCTCATGAGGTTCAACAAGGATAAGTGTAAAATCCTGCACTTGGGACGAAAAAACCCCATGTACTGCTACAGGCTGGGGAGTGATCAGCTAAATAGCAGCACTGGAGAAAAGGACCTGGGAGTCATGGTGGATGGGAAGCTGGATATGAGTCAGCAGTGTGCTCTTGCTGCCAAAAAGGCCAATGGCATACTGGGCTGCATCAGAAGAAGTGTTACCAGCAGATCAAGGGATGTGATCATTCCCCTCTATTCTGCACTAGTGAGGCCACATCTGGAATACTGTGTCCAGTTTTGGGCTCCCCACTACAAAAAGGACATGGACAAATTAGAGAGAGTCCAGAGGAGGGCAACCAAAATGATCAAAGGGCTGGAGCACAAGCCCTATGAAGAAAGACTGAAGGAACTAGGCTTATTTAGCCTGCAGAAGAGAAGACTGAGGGGGGATTTGATAGCAACCTTCAACTACTTGAAGGGTTGCTCCAAGGAGGAGGGAGCTCGGCTGTTCTCGGTAGTAACAGAGGGCAGAACGAGAAGCAATGGTTTCAAGTTACAGCTGGGGCGGTCCAGGCTGGATATTAGGAAAAACTTCCTTATTAGGCGAGTGGTGAAGCATTGGAATAAGTTGCCTAGGGAGGTGGTGGAATCTCCATCTCTGGAGGTGTTCAAGTCCCAGCTGGACAAAACACTGACTGGGATGATCTAATGGGAGTGGTCCTGCTTTTTTTGGCAGGGGGTTGGACTAGATGACCTTGTGGGGTCCCTTCCAACCCTATGATTCTATGATTCTATGATACTGCAGGATTAGGGCTACATTCCTTGAGATTTCCTCTGTCAGCACAAATTGTCGATGGTTGATTTTTTCAAAAGGATTCTTTTTATTTTTCCAGCCTTGAAGGACAAGACACTATTCCTTTGAGATGATTAGGCAACTATTTCCAAGTGGGAATATTTCAATATTGTGCAGTTTCAACTCTCTGAAAGACACCTAGAGTTTAGGATGGATGCTTATTTAATGTATGTCCACAGTAACCAGGCTCTGGGGTGTCTGTTTCCTCTAATTTTTCATAGGTGTGTGCCCCAAAAAATTATTTGTGTGTGCTAATATTAGCCCCATTGAATTTTTTTGTGCACACTTTATTTTGTTGTGTGTGTGAGTTTCACAACCTGTGTGTGTGGAGCACAGACAGATAACTGTAACCCTGTGTAATGGACATTGTGACCAATGTCCAGCAAGACTCCATATTGTCAGTTTGGAACTCCTGCTTAAACAATGTACTTCATTTTGGATATTTGATGAAATCTGGTTTAGGTATATGCTGTATATGTTCTTTTAAATGTGTGAACAAGGTGTGTGAATGAAGGGCGTGTGTGTGAAAAGGCCAGGCTCAACTGCCAGCCTGTCCTGATGAACCATAAGTACCATCTAACTAGCTGAACAATGCAGACATCTCATTAAAGCAAACAGAAGGAGCCACCCCAGAAAGAAAAGAAAAAAATACAATCAAGTCTGCAAGTGACTGGTGACCAATGATCTCCCAGGAACCCTGAGGCTACATGACACAGCAAATCCCATAGACTTACATGAAGGCCTGCAAGTATAAAAGATGGGTGAGAGCATGAAAACTTTGGGGTCTCATTCTGCAACTGACATCTTGGAGCATCGGATCATGACCGACAGAGGCCTGGCTCCCTCCTTGTGCCCAGCCTAGTTGGCCACTAGGCTGGCTCAAGCAACACATGAAAGGACTGGTAATTACATCACACCAGCTTGCAGAAGTGTGTGTGTGTGCGCGTGTGCGCGCTTTCTGCTATTCTTACTTATTTACAATAAATGTGGCATATTGCCTTGTCCCCCTGAATAAGATCCTGCTAGTCTTTTCTTTTTATTAGGGGGTGCTCTCCTGGGTGTCCTTTTTGATATAACATGTGCATGGCACATGCATGTGCACAGCTTAAAGCATGAGTTTCCAACCTTTTTGGGAGAGGGGCCACATTGCAATTCTTTTCTGTTGGGGTGCTGGTGAGAAAATTTTTGATAGATAAAACATACAAATTTATCTTTATTAATAAACTTTAGTAAAATAATGATTGGTGTGACATTTGGCATTGCATTTGCTTGCACAAATGGTCAATCTCTCTCTGCACACTCGACGTAGCAATATGTCCTCTAGATAGCCCTGGCCAGTCCCTGCTCTCAGGGTCTTGCGGCAGCACTCAGCGGGCCACATAAAAGCCTTTGGAGGGCCAAATTCTGGAGCCGCATGTTGGACAAGCCTGGTTTAGAGGGAATATTGGGTGCCGTGTTTTTTGCTTAAAGGGACAGTTGGGACATGGAAGGGAATGGATCTTATATGGCATTAAAGCTTCTTGAACCCTCTCCTGGAGTGATGCAGGTGGAGATACCCTAACCAGCTGACAAAGCAGTCAAGCCTATCCGCCTGCTCCTTCCCCAGAGCAGACACGCGTCCCGCTTACTGGGGGGCTCTGCACCAGGGATGTTTGGGTAAGGTTACTAGATGCCAGGCAAAAGGAGGCCATCAAAACAAAGGAGTCGTGATTTATTTTTCGCATGAGCTTTTCCCACTTCAAAGATGGGTGAACTTACAGAATAGAATGAAAATAAATGCAAGCGGGTGTACAACACAGGATCAGGTCATACAGTAACAGCAAATCAGAGCCGTCCTCCTTTCTACCTTCATGTCCTCTGTCCGGCGCGCATTTTAATATACATGATTGTGCCTGGCTTTTTACTTATCAGGGTTAAAGTATGCCTGAATGCCACACAATACCTTAATTTTAGAGGGAAGTGTTCCAGGGCCCCTAAAAACAGAAGAATATGACATTAATGCTACATTTTCTCTATGTGTCCTCTAATGTCCTCCTTTTTGTACTTACCGGTCCTCCTCTCCAGGCTTTGGTCTCTGGTAGCCCCATGTTTGGGGGGGACAAGCCAGTGGATGCCAGAGATCCCCCAATGGGGGGGCCCCTAGGAGGAGAGTCACAGGTGCCCCTCCCCCCAGGCCCCATAGCTGGCAGCTGACACGTGCAGCTCTTCTCCCGCCAGCTGCCCTGCACCCGCCCCGCCCACCTTGACGTCATCTTTGCCCCGCCCCTCTCCTCGCTCCAAGGGCGCGCACGCCCCCGCCTCCGTCCCGCCCCTTGCTGGTAATTGGCGGAGCGAACCCCCAGACTGTCCAATGAGAATGGAACTTCCCCCCAACCGCCGCGAAGGTGAGGCAGCCCTGTACTCTCGCCCCGCCGGTTGCCATGGGGAGGAGACCGCCGCGCGCGGCCAGCCGCCCAGCGGCCGCTGATTGGCTGCGGCGCAGAGGGGCATGACGTTGCAAGATGGCGGCTGGGTAAACACGGCGGCCGGGGAGTGGGGCCCGGAGTTCGGCCGCGGTGGCTGCTGGGGGCTGAGGGCGGCCGGAGGGAGCGTCGCTAGGTTCGTAGGGCGGCCCCTGGCGGCGGGGGGCGGCGCTGGGTTGGGGCGCGCGGTGCGGGGCGGTTGGGGGGTGGGGGAGGGGCGGGTCAGCCAGCATGGCCGCCTTCATCCTGCTTTGGTCTCCAGTCTTTGTGTCAAGCAATTTATTGCAATAGTTGCAACTGGGATCTGTTGAATGGAAATGCCTAAATCTTCATGGTAGTTTAAAAAAAAATACTTGGGACAATGATTTTTAGCAAGGCACCCATTTTAATGGCTTCTCTTTTTGTTGTGGTTAGGGATTTCTGCCATAGGCTGTGACAAACTTCCATCATTCACGCCAGGAGTCCTGTGGCACTTAAAGACTAGCAAAAAAACCCCAAGGAGGCGTGTGGCGCTTTAACAGATTTATTTTTGGTGGGAGAAAATCCCACTTCGTCGGATGCTTCGAAGATGGGTGAACTGACAGAATGGAATGAAAATAAATGCAAGCGGGTGTAAAATGTAGGATCAGGTCATATAGGAACACAAATCAGAGCAGTTGTTAGGTTCAAATCATGGGAAGCCTGAAGTCAAATTACCTTTTGTAATGGGAAAAGAACCCATAGTCTCGAAAGCTCATGCGAAAAATAAATCTGTTGGTCTTTAAGTGCCACACGACTCCTTGGTTTTTTTTGCTGGACTAGACTAACAGGGCTATCCCTTTGGAAACTGACAAAATGCAAGGCACTTAAAGACTAGCAGGTTTTTTTATCGCATGAGCTTTCGTGGGAGAAAATCCCACTGCGTCAGATGCTTTGAAGATGGGGGACTTACCGAATGGGAGGGAAATAATTGCAGGAGAGGGTAAGACAGGGGATCAGGTCGTACTGTGACAGCAAATGAGAGCAGTTGTTACGATTCAGACCGTGGGAAACAGCATATAGTGGAGGGTGAAGTCAAATCAGCTGTCGTAATGAGAAAAGAAAGCATAATCATGATTTAATCCTGCTTTCACCCAATCTAATCTGCATATCAGTTCTAATTCAACTGTTTCTGTTTTAAAGTCTTGCTCTCCCATTGACTTTCATGACTATGATTTCTTTTCCCTTTACAACAGGGAATTTGACTTCTCCCTCCTCTGTGTGCTGTTTCCCAATGTTCAAATCTTAACAGCTGCTCTGATTTGCTGTTACTCTATGATGTGATTCCATGTCTTACACTCCTGTGCGTTTATTTTCATCCCATTCTGTAAGTTCCTCCATCTTCAAAGCGTCTGATGAAGTGGGATTTTCTCCCACAGAAACACACACGATAAATAAATCTGTTAGTCTTTAAGTGCCACACGACTCCTTGCTTTTTTTGCTGAACTAGACTAACACGGCTGCCCCTTTGGAGTCAGGGTGGCCAGTGTCATGGGATGCTTGGCTGGAATCTAGGAACTTTGCCCCAAAACCCTGGAGGGAGGGAACTTGGAGAAACCGGCCATTCATGTTCCAGAGGGGCAGCCACCTTATTCTGGTTCAGCAAAACAAACAAGGAGTCCTGTGGCACTTTTAAACACTAACACATTTTGTCACATGAGCTTTTGTGGGTGAAGTCCCACTTCGTGAGACACTTGGAGATGGAGAACTACATCTTCAAGCATCTGATGAAATGGGATTTTCTCCCAGGAAAGCTCATGGAAATAATAAATTTGCCAGGTTCCAAAGGGGCAGTTGTGTTAGTCTAGTTCAGTAAAACAAACAAGGAGTCCTGTTGGCACTTTAAAGACTAACAATAAATAAATCTGTTTAGTCTTCAGGTGCCACAGGACTCCTTGTTTGGTTTAATAAATTTGCTGGATTTTAAATGTGCCACCGGACTCCTTTTTTGTTCTGCCTTAAGATGAATCCTGAATAAAGGAGTCCTTTTGTCTTCTCATTTTTCCTGCTTGCCTGTTCCAAAGTGTGCCTGGTTTGAAAGTTTTGGAACTGCACCTCAAATCTGATCAGCTATTTGGAGGAAGGGCTGGGTGTTCCTGTCCCAGGCAGCAATTGCAGGAAGAGATGGAGAGCAGCGAGGCTCAGAATAATAAGCTTGTCATATGCTGTTACTGAGGGATACTATTATAGCTACTTAAGTTGAGATTTGGTGCCTTTTATTTTTAAAGTTATGAGAGTCATGTCATCGCTAGAGTCCAAAGATAACAATGCAATATTATGCTTCAGTCCAGTGAGAATTTACTGACATAAGCCGTTGCTAAACTGTATTAAAAACAAATACACAAAATTTAATCATAGGGTACTTCACAAATTGTTAACATCTGCCACAGATCAGCCTGTGTGCTCATTGTCTTTGGGAATTGATCCACTCTGGCTATTTGTCAGCATTTTCTGATGCAGATTTTGGTCTGAGGTATATTAGGGTACAGTATATCTCTCAAGTAAATCTCCATTATAGTCAAGATCTACTATAGTGCAACAAAACAGAATGTCTCCTGACGATCTATGTTGTTTTTGCATGATTCAGTGAGAGACTGAGGACCAAGTTTTGAAAAGCGTGATTGCAAAAACAGACAAGCGCTTTTTGAGACACTTCATTTAAGGGAACACACAAATCTGATTGTACATACCCCTAATGTGAAAATCCATGTTTTTAGAAATCTTCATGAAATTTCCCAACTCTTTGATAACTGTTTAGATTGAGGCAGTGTGACTTATTTCATTTAAAAAGATGACCTTGAGTTACAATTTTTGTATTCTTTCTTTCAAAAACTGAGTTTTGAAATCATAAGGGAAGAAAAGGACTGTTGTGTAAACTGAGCTCTAAAAGTGTTACATATTCTGTATTAATTCTAGTAAGTTTGTCTAAATCACTTAAAACAGCTAATAGAAATAATATTTTTTCCTCTTCAAGAGCATTTAAAATATTTCTGATATTATATTTCATTGTTTTTTAATTCTCTGTATCCACAGAAAAATGTATTTTTACCTCAAGAATTTGAGTAAATTCATATGAATTGTGTGTCCTCACAAAGATTTTTACTGTTTTGCTCCGGTTTTTGGGCTGAAAGATGTGGAGTGGACTGTTACCTCCAGGTGTGAATGAAAGTGATGTTGACTTGAGTTCTGATGATGGAGATGCCGTGGTCGATCTTGTATCTTGTTCAAAGGAAGATAAAAGAGATGAAGATGTCAAAGGAATTGAAGTCTCTGATTTTCAGACAAATAGACCTGAGAGTATCATTGAAAGTAAATCCACTTGTGTAGCAGTGACAGATGAAGAAAACAAATTTCAAGAATGTCCTTCTGGAGTCTCTCTAAAAATATGGAATGTGGGTATTATTAGTTGTCTGCAGATGACAAATGCAAAAGTGTAACATACTCAGTCTTGTGTGGCTAATCTTTATTTAAGTGAAGGGGCATGTGACATGTAGGATAAAATAAAACAATTTGAATAAAATACAGTTTGCATGATCCATTGGAGCCAGTTTAAACCTAACAAGATGGTAAGGGGTTGTTTTTTTTAAATATAGTTGTTACTTTTGCTGTCTTAACAGACAGGTAAGTTAAAGCCCCGGGGAGAAAAATAACATAGGCACAATCATTTCCTCATACAAAGTTTTCTGCTCATTCAGGGCCTGAGCAACTGGCTTTTGTATTGTCAAAGATTTGTAAATGAGCATATTATTCAGTCTTCATAATATTTAAGAACTTGTCAACAAAAAATGTGTCCTTTTTTTGAATGTTAACCCTGCCATTTAGTGTCAAGATGGGTTACAAAACCTTATTCATTGTCTTTGGTCTGTGCATGCTTCGTGTGGGGAAAGAAAAGTTTGGAGAATTCATACTAATGAGCCAAGCAGTTTACACTGGTGTTTCACAGTGGTCCTTTAATTGTGAGTAAGGGTTTCCAAAAACTGTTCTTTCCACTCTCTCCATAGATTAGATAGCTAGCTATGTAAGAGGTCTGTTTCCAGTCATTTTTGGACATTCATCCATTATCTAACATCAGAGGACTTTATGAACATGCTCACTGTTGCACCCTTAATGTGCTTCTAGTTAGTTGTGTACCGTATAAGGAAGTTTGGGCTGTGGTTCAGAGGAATCATGGGAACTAAAAGGAGAGGTGGGAGTACAAAATCAGAGATAATATGATGTGGATGAAGATCAGAGTCCGTTATGTATAACTTTTGCAACTTAGTACCAGCAGAATTGAACTTGCACTTCAAAGAACCTTTGTGTATTAAGAATTCATGAGACTTTTGAGTATGTTTTCAGTATTTTTTTTTTTTTACTTGCTCCTGTAGAAATTTCAGGAGCTGCAGAAGAAAAACTTGGAAATGAAAGTCCATACATATGAGGGAAACAGGGGACAAAAGAGAAAACGTTCCAGAAAAGGTATTTTATTTAAGTATAGAATTAGTGCCAAATACATTTTGATTCACTAAAGTGAGTTGAAATGGCCATACTTTTTCAAGAATCACATTGAATGACAGGGACGCATTGATGCCAACTTTCTGTGCCTGTGATCCCCAGCAACTTTTGTAGTGTGGTTAATTTATGGAAACTGATTAGTTTATGGAAACGGTGTACACTTTGTTTGTGCCATTTTCAGGGAAATTCAACTTGTATACTTTCTTCAAATAATGTTGATTTATCAAGATTACCAGTTAGCTATAATATATTTCTGTATTCCTATGAGTCCTCCTTGGTTTAGCTTTCTAAATACAATTGTCTGTCAACAGACAGGGTGTATAATGTTCTTATTATGAAAACTCTTATTACTGAGCATAATCCTATTGCCTTAAAAACAGTATAGTAAGTAGGTGTCATGGCCCCAATCCTGCTAAGAGTGTCTTCCTATATGGAGTTCCACTAATTTCTTGGAACTCATGGGGGGATCTCTTGGTATCTAAGGCCTTAAAGATTATTCAGTAATATCTTACAAACAAACAAGGAGTGCTGTGGCAATTTTAAAACTAACATTTATTTGTCTCATAAGCTTTTGTGGGCACAATCCCACTTCAGATGAATGAAATGGAAAATGTAGTATGTTAGCTGTAAACATACAGAGGCAAGAGGGAGTCATAAAGTAAATACGATCAGTTTTAGAGGGATAGACTGCTCATTTATCTCTGCAAAGTAAACAAGCTGTTTTGATTCAAACAGTGTTGAAGAGGGAAACAGCTGTAAGCAAGAACTGAGAGGGATAATTGAAGGAAAATCACCTTTTGTAATGATTTAACTATTCGAATTCTTTTCAAACCCAGTGTGAAGGTATCTATTTTGCATATGAATTCCAATTCTGTGGTTTCATGTTGTAGCCAGTTTCTGAAGTTGTTTTGGGTTTTATTTTTCCCCCCTCTGAAGTACTGGCATGCTCTTTATAGAGCGTCTAAGTAGATTGAAATGTTCCTCTGTTTTTGAATGGTACCATTCTTGATGTCTGATTTGTGTCCATTTATTCTTTTGTGTAGTGACAGTCCAGTTTGGCCAGTGTATATGGTGGAGGGCCATTAATGGCACATGATGGCATATATCGCACTAGTAGATGAGTAGGTGAATGAGCTCTTGGTAAGAGGAACCAACCAAATCAGCCACCATGATGGTGTCACTTGAGTAGGTATGTGGGCAGAGTTGGCAATGGGGCTTGTTGCAGGGATAATTACCTGGCTGACTGTTCCTGTTGTGTTGTGTGTAGTTGTTGGTGAATATCTGCTTAAGGTTGGCGCATTATCTGTAAGCAAGAAGTGCCCTATCTCCTGAGGTTTGAGAGTGTAAGACACTGTCTTGTAAGATAGACTTGATTCTTGATGGTGTGCTGGAGAGATTTGACATGTGGGCTGGAGGTGATGACCAGTGGCATTCTGTTGTTTTTCTTATTGGATTTGTCCTGTGGTAGTAGACTTCTTGGTATCTGTCTGGCTCTGTCAATCTGTTTCTTTGCTTCCTCAGGTGGGTATTGTGGTTTGAAGAATACTTGATAGAGATCCTGAAGGTGTTTGTCTCTGTCTGAGGGATCGGAGCAAATGCAGTTGTGTCTTAGAGCTTGGTTCTAGACAGTGGACTGTGTGGTGTGTCCTGGATGAAAGCTGGAGGGATGTAGATAGGTACAGAGTTCAGTAGGTTTCTGGTATAGGTGGTGTTTATGTGGCCATCATTTATATGTAATGTAGCATCCAGCAAGTGGCTCTCCCAGGTCCAGGCTGAGGTTGATGGTGGGGTGGAAATTGTTCAAATCTCAGTAAAATTTCTCAAGAGCCTTCTTTCAATGGGTCCAAAAGATGAAGATATCATCAATGTACATAAGTAGAGGAGTGCACTTGGGGATGAGAGCTGAGGAAGCATTGTTCTAAGTCAGACATATACATGTTGATGTATTGCAGGGCCATGCAGGTACCCACAGCAGTGCTCCTGACTTGAAGGAATGTCATCTCCAAATGTGAAATTGCTGAGCTTGCTTACAGCTCTTGGTTTCCCTCTTCAACACTGTTTTGAATCAAAACAGCTTGTTTACTTTACAGAGATAGATTAGCAGTCTATCCCTCTGGAACTGTTTGAAGGTACTTTGTGACCTACCCTTCTCTGTATATACATTTATAGCTAACATGTTACATTTTCCATTTCATTCATCTGATGAAGTGTCATGGTGCCCATGAAAGCTTAAGCGATAAATAAATTTGTTACTCTTAAGAAATGGCACAAGGGTCCTTGATTGTTTTGCAGAAGTAGACTAACACAACTACCCCTTTGGAACGAGACAGTAACATCTTATGCATTTAATCTTGAGCTAGTCTCTTGTAAAGATTTATACCAGAAGTTTATGAATGTCTTAATAAAGCAATCAATTTTTTTTCTTCCAGAAAAACTGAAAAAGAAGAAAAAAGAAGTGATTGAGAGGTATAAACAAGTCAACATGATAATCTGAAGTGTGTTTTTTGTAAAGGGATGTTGTCAGAAAGAATGGGTGCAAAACTTGACTAACCTTAGGGCCAAATCCTGTCTTTGGATAACTGTAAGTTGTTTCCAGGTCAGTCAGAGCCTCATGCAACTAATGGCTGAATTTGACCCCGAAAATTAATTTAACAAAAAATAACTTGGATAGAAATTAAAAACAGGGAGGAGGGACTGAATGTATTTTTAGTTAAGCCATAGTTTTGAAGACTTGTCCTCAATTACCATTACTTGTGTGTAATTACTTGTGAATTGAGTGCAGGATTGGGGCCCTTACGTGATTCAGGTAAACATATTGTGAAGTAAACTAAAGGAGCTATTAATTTTGTTGCCACTAGAGCAGTGGTTCTCAGCCTTTTGTGGATTGTGACACACTTGGCTGTACGTGCAACCCAACAGGACACAGTGGCCCACCCACCTCCCCAGGCCAAATCCAGTCCCTGTCAACTCCCACCCTCTGATTTTCTGTGACACACTTACCACTGTGTCATGACACAGTGATTGAGAACTGCTGCATTAGACAATTGAGTGGGCTCAAAGGGTAACTTCTACCATCTGTGAGAACAACAGAACAAAAGGATTTTTTTTTCCCCTTCTGGCTTATAAAAGGATATTCCAACCAATGGAGAGTTAAAATATATGTAGCTGATAATGTTAAGTTCTATTCATATTTTAACTGAATAATCAGTTTAATTTGTCTGAGAGTGTTTAGTACAATGTTGGGTTTGTTTGTTTTTCAGTCAACAATCTACAAATGAAGGCCAATGGAAAGAACTCACACAATACTTTGGAATCAATGATAGGTTTGAACCTCTTGTGCACAGTAGGGTTCCCCAAAAGGTGATTGTTACTCCTAGTTTCTTAGAAGTACGATGACAATGATATTATGACAAAACTAAAATAAGTATAAACCAGAACATTGGTTTAAGGTGAGTAAATAGCCACATCCATCTATTGGCGAGAAAATTCCATGTAACCAGTTAGACATCACATGCAATTTATCAATTTTTATTTGTATTGAAGAATTGCTACACTTTCTGTTAATACAATGTCCATGTGTACCTCCTTCCATTTCTTTTTTGTTCTTCATGATATACATAGGGAGATGTACACATCTGATTCAGCTAGGGTCAATTTCTTTTAATTTTAAAATAATTTAGCTGATACTTTTAATTTAAAACAGTGAAATTGTCTTGAGATATAGCATTGGTTTTCTAAAAGCCAAACTCTCTGAAGTAGTCTTTTGGATTGTTAACACATTTATGTTATTAAAATTGACTAAAATGGCCAGTCATTCCCTTGGCAATTTCTGGCACTAATTATTATTGTCATTAGTATTGTTTCATTTCCAAAACCCATTTATCTTTGTAAATTATGTTCTTTAGGGTATTGTTTGTTCATTGATGTTTCTGTCCAGGGGTTAAGTAATTTTTATAAAACAACATGACATTTTGTAGGTTACATATCCCAAGCATAATGACACTTTTCTGAATCCTTCATTTAGGCAAACATCTGATCATAATTCCCCTTAACTAAAGCCCCAGGTTTTGCAGTGAACTGCTCAGGTTAGACTTTGAGAAGGGAGGTGCTTTGATCAGCAAAATGTGGAAGCTGTCCAGCTGAAATGATTATTCGATTTTTTTTCAGAGCTGGCAATCTGTTAATTTTATCTGTTAATTTCATAAGGTATCAACAGAATTGAATGCTACCATAGCTTTGAATTATTAGCATTTTTTTTTAAATTGTATTTCTTTGATACCCATCTGCAGTGTATGAAAATGAGGGGAAAATCCTCAACACTATTTCTCAGTAGTAACAGATATTATGTAAATCAATGCAGTCTGCAAGTCTACCTGAGCCGGACACCTGAGAGAGCTTTTGCAGCAAGTGTTATAAAAGCATTGGAGTTATTAGCTTCCTGGAACATAGCAAAGAAAGTCCTTGGTTAGCACAGAGAACAGAAGGTTATAGCATGGTCCATCTTAATCAGTCCAGAGCCTTCTGATCCCTCATTTGTCCCAGTTTAAGAAAGTCTCAGGTTTCAACAGCCAAAACTTAACAACTCCCCACCTGAGTCATCTTGGCCTTTTTTCTTTGTTCCTAGGCAAACCTGGCTGGCTGGCTTCGTGCAGGGAGAGTGGGCTAGCCATGGCTGGTAGTTGCAAAGTACTAAATGTCCAGGCAACTGGAATGACCATTTTCTTCTTGGAATATCCATAGACATGGGGCCCTTGCCTCAGACAGCTATCTGTCAGTCACACCTGGGTCTCTGCAGAGTAAACAGTTCTCCTGCCATGTAATTAACAGTGTAGCGTATAGGAGAAATTGAGGCAAACAAGTGTCATACAAAATATTACAGAAAATTCAGTCCACCACAACATCCCAGTTCCACTCCTATATTCCTTCACTAATGTTATAATTAGAATCGTCAACAAATACAAATCTATAACTTTTTTAAGAGCACAAATGTATTTTTTTTATATATACACACACACACACACCACTTTCAGGACTTGTACTTGATTTGCTAAGATTAACTCTAGACAAGTTAGAATTTGCCTCTGTTATTGGGACTTTTTTTGCTTGTATTCAGAAATCTAAAAAATGTAGAACTTTTTTCTTTCACACCATGATTGTTTGAAGATTTGGATTTAGAAGTATGGGGGAGTGGCATGGTGCCAGAATTAAGTTTTGGGGTAAAGATAAGATCGGAGAACTGCAAATATACAGTGGTAATTGCCGTTCTTCATGTTCCCTGACACATACACTTCACATTTTATCTAGGAAAGCTCCAGGGGTGAATTTGCTAACCAGATCTTGGGACAAAATTTTCTTGTGACAGGTATAAACTAGTTCATGCAATTTTTTTAACTACAGTATTTACCTTACACATAAGGTGAAACTAATACAATGATTTGTGTTCAGTCAGCTTTTCAGTGACTACTTAATGATACTCTCCATTACAGCACTTAGACAAATGTGATTTGTTTTACATGGAAATTACAGATATGTGAAATAAATATAATTCTGTTAAACAGATGTTTAAAATATACAAGAAGAGTTCTCTCTATAAATCCTATCCCCCCATTCATTTTGGCTTGAAGATGTTTGTCTTTTTTTCTCCCCCCCCCCTTCCAGTCTGGCCTTGAAGTCAGCATAGACAAGTCTTTGACTGAAGGGGATATTGAAAGAGCTGAGGAACTGAGTGATAGATTAGCCACTCGTGAGGTAAGTTGATCTCATTAAATGCAGACTCTTAGAACTCTCTACTTTGTGTATCTAGTCATAAGCCATTATAATAGAATCAGATACTGTTAAAGATTTTCCTGATATGATTTCCTTTTGCTGCTGTTTACGTAGGCTTCTTTCCGTTGTGAATTATTATAACCATAGATGAACCTATAGGACACTTCAGACAACTATATCTGTATTTTCAAAGGCTTGAGTAATGTCTGTCACAAGGAAACCTGAACATATAATGCCCAAAAGGATTGATCTCAGACAAATAAGTTATTGTGGAGGCCATTAATAACTCCATAGCTTTCTGAAATAATCTTAAGACTTGAACCTTCTTCCACATCAGTTTCTTAAGAAATTTCAGGTGGAAAGCAGCTTTCTTACTCATATTCCCTACCTCAGACTTTGCCTCTCTTTTTTACTTCAACAAAATTGTCCTCTAGCAAATTGGATGGGAAAGATCAGAGATGCCTTTTGGTAAGGAAAGGGTTTTTACTTCTGGAATAATCATAAATATATTCTTAAAAACAAAAATATCTGAAAATTAGGTTGGTCCACAAACTTCATATCTTTTATTACAGTGTCTCCAGTGGTAACTAATGTCTGAGTAACTGCATGGTAGGTGTGTAGCTTTTGTAGAATTAGCTTAGGGAAATATTGGTCCTTCAGAAGGTTTGTATGGTGGTGACAGAACTTTCAAACTTTTTGCTAGTTAACCTGTTAGATGCCCTTGTGAACTGGGATTTAGAATGAGAAACCATACATAGCTAAATGGGTGTGTATACGGTATCAGATATGTGTGGAAAATGTGAAGAAAGACACTATTGGAGAACATCTGAGAAACCAGAAAAGGGAGAATGACCAAATGTGGCTCTGGATGAAGTGAGGGAATGATTTTGAACAGTTCCTCTTATTTATTCCTATAGGGTTTTCCATCTTCCTGCTAGAACATACCTCCTCCTTCCCCTCTATCTTCTTATTCCCATAAATGGGTTGGAATTTTTAGTTCTGTCCACTAAGACAGTAGAATTCAAAGGCTTTTTGAAAATTTAAAAGTGGAGAAGGAAAACACAACAATCTACTTCAGATATGTCATGTAAATTTTTTTTTTAAAGTATTTTAAAATCAGGGAATTTTTCAGCCAACTTTTTTTAAAACCTAGAATTAAATCTGTAATTGCTTATCAATTAAATTTAACACAGTATAATATACCATTGTAATTGCTCGTTAAAAAGCAGAGTTTTAAAGGTTGGGAAATTTGTACTTAAGGTCCTGTAAATAGTGTAGTTAAATTCTGACTCAGCCTTAATACCTTTCTGCTACCCATTCACCAGAAACTCCTTTACTCAACCATTGAGGGTACTATATAAGTAACTACTGTACTTATCTACATTTGTGCTAGTGCTCACAAAGCTGCCACTTCACATAGTATAATTACAAAGCTAACAACTTCTGTGACTGGTCATATGGCTCACCTTTTGAAGTCACTGACTTGCTCACAGTGAAACATGGCAGCATCTCACCTCTCCTTCCAAGTACAGTATAAAAACTCCCATTCCAAGAACAGACCTTAAACACACCATTTCCCCAATAAAACATTCTAAGATTTCTGTGCTAATTCTTTGACCACAAATGCAAATTAATATAAAAAGTTACAAGTTTTTGTACTATTCTGATACACTCTTGTCTGAACTGGATAACTGTTGTAACCAGGTAAGGCCACTAAAGTTAATGCAGTGAGTGTATAATCTGAGATGTGCAAGTTGGAGCATAGAAACGATAACTGGAAGAAGTTTGAAACTATGTGAGTCCAGGATATGGAGTGGCTGCTGCTGCCTAAACTAAATAGGGCAGCAGTAGAGAATTTTGAGTAAATGTTGGGCAGCATGAGGAGCCAGCATTGCGTACCTTTTTTGCTTATGGTTGTCATGGATGTGATAAGCGAGACTATGTGAAGCGAGTGGTCTTAAAACATGCTGCTCGCTGATGACTTAGTGATATATGTGGAAGAGTGTGAGATCCTGGACGCCAGTTTTGAACTGTGGCAACATAGTTTTGAGCAAGCTGGTTTTAGAATGAATGTTGTTAAGACCAAGGCTGTGGTAACTGTGAGAGAAGGACTCCGCATAAAGGCATGAATCTTTTATGAACAAGAATGAAAAAATTTAAATAACCTAGGGATTAATGGTTGCTGATGATGGTGCCGTACCGAGTGCAGCCTGTATCGCATGAATACTAAAGTTACTGTCTACAAATGGCCAGAGCCGACCCTAATTTGATGTGATTAATAGACACCAATAGAGTTAAAAGGTGAGCACATAAAACAGTAATTAGACCCTTCTTAATGCACAAAATAGAGATTTGGTCAACCGCAAAAGTGAAAATCACTATGCTCTTCATGACCGAAATGAAGATGTTGAGGTCGTCAAATGGTTGGATGTTCCATGACAGAAAATGAAATCAGGTTGTAAAGGGGCCTAATGTAGGTTGCTCCAGTTGAAGCCAAATTGAGGGAGGTGAGGCTACATTGGTATGGGTGTATCCAGGGAAAACTTTAGAGCTATATTAGTAGCTATATCTGTTTATAACTTAAAGAATTTGTATGGGTTAAGATGGGCCTTCCCAACTGTGGAGGGAGGGGGCATAGAGAATACTGGTCAAATCATTCATGTAGCTGGTGCATAGAGACAAAGAAGGGGTGTATTTATAGGAGCAGCTGAATCAGAACATCATTTTCTCATAGATCAGGTGCAGACTAACAAAACAAAATTGCTTTCACATATTTAAAAATTGATGCAAACATCCATGAGACCTTCTCCCATCCCATTCTGAACTTTTTAGTGTTCTAATTTTTCTGAAGTGTTTTTTTCATAGAAAGTGAATTTTTTTAAAATGACAATTTTTTTGATCTGCACAATTTAAGCTGTTAATGTTGCTGTTCTTTTCATGTTTGAGTGCTATGAGCATCTGGAAATGGTTTGAGTCAAACATGAAGAAGGATACTGTGTGCTATATGGCACCAATGAAAGTAGGCAAAAAATAGGTTAAGTTGCTATTTCTTACATTCAAGATGCATATTTTTACATTTTCTTAATTACTATTTATGAGTAGCCTTGTATGGTGATATAAGCTGAGTTCTATTGGGGTACAGCCCCCCTGCAGACCTGAATATGCGTTCAGTGGGTGGATGTTCTTTTGGAAATCAGGTGTATAGATTTTTAATCAGCACCATTTTTTTTCTCAAGAAGCAGTGACTGGAACCTGCTGATAAAGCCTTTGCTTTGAGGCACAGATCCCAGAGTTCTTAAAGCCATTTCCTGCCTTAATAAGTGAAGCTAATTTTTGATGTATAACATTTATAAGCCTGTGAAACTGATAGAGGCAGCATCAGTATTTAGAAAAATGACGCCAAAAATAGAGATGACTGGGAATAGGCAATGAAAATATGCCATAGAAAAGCTAGGGAATGCCAGAATAGTGCTGTCAGTGTGCTATCATTATACCACAGTGGGAGATGATTTTTGTGGAATCAGACTCCCTTAGAATCAGAGTGATGAAAGAATGTGCATAATCTGGAGACTGGCTGGGCTGATCTCAGAAAATCATATCCCTGAAACATAAATGATACTGTAGCAAGACTTATTGCCCAGTAACACTTGTTGTAGGGTACCTGGAGAAAGACACCCTCCCCACCCCACCCCCATAGTTTGGAATGTCAGTATTGTTCATATTTCTTTTTTTCCTGGAAATACATCAGTGAATGATTAGTTTCAAGAGGGATTTTTTATATCGTTATGCATGTGACATTCTTTGTACTCTTAAGGCTGGCTGCTGGAGTGTTGTGATGTAGCAGCTGAATGAATGTGTGACAAATAAAATCTAATTGCTTTCATTATGACACAACTTCTTTGGGGTCACCCTGATACTATCCTTAAATTAAAACAAATTCAGATCTTTCCCAAGAAAAACTGGATCTTTTAAAGCCTAATTTTCAGTGCTAAAATGTAGATTTGTTTACAATATTGAAAATTACTTTCTTAGTAAACTTGTTTAGTTCTGCAGTATTCACAACGTTTTTGTTGATCCAAATTAGCATGTGTATTGTTGCAGTTGTGGAATAAATAATGTTAAAAAGACAGTGTGGTTCTGAATTGGACCCCAGTGTGCTAGTGCATATGCTAGGGAAAAAAAGCAAGATAAAATAAAATAGTATGTCTCAATCCTATTGATTGAAAATAGCCTTAAGTATTTTTGTATGTGTGTGTTGGGAGGAAGTATGAAACTGAATGCATTATGCTCCAGTTCTACAATTGGTATATGGAAGACTATGCACAGAAATGCGTAGACTTCAGTTCCAAATTGTCAGTGTATTTAAACAGAACAAACAGGGAGTCTTGTGGCAATTTTGAAGACTAACCCATTTATCACATGAGCGTTCATGGGAGAAAATCCCATGGCAACAAGCATCTGACAAAGTGGGATTTTCTCCCACAAATGCTCATGTGATCGATAAATTTGTTAGTTTTTGAAAGTGCCATAAGACTCCTTGTTTGTTTTGATAGACTTCAGTGTATCTTCTCATGAACAGACCCATTGTTGTTCACTCACAAGTGACTATGCATGGTTCTGACTGTAAGATTTGCCTGCATAACCTCCTTTTGGTGCAGCTACATCATGTTCATTTGTAACAGAAATTTAGTATGTAGATGACTGATGAAATTCACCCCCAATTCCTGCAAAACATTTCTGACAAGAAACTAGAAATTCTGTATGGTTTGGGGTAATGAATTCTGTCGCCATTATTCTATGTTATAGGCTTGAATGGTTGACGGTGGTTCCTTTGCACATCATCTGAGAGTTTGGGGGCTAGTGGGTATCTAAGTGAACAATCCATGGCCCTGCATTCAGCAAGTCCCCTTTCCAAGTCTTTTGCCCACCAGGGAGATTTAGTGGTTCAGAAATTCCTGGGCAGGTTCCCCACTTCTGAATGAATGTACTTCATAAAATATACTGCTGCAGAGTTTCAACCTCTATCTCTGTGGGTTATATACTTTTTAATCTGAAAAAGTACATAAACGACATTTACCTGGGGGATTTAAACACTGTACAATACTGGAAAACATTTCTGCAAAGCACACATCTTACACGAAACTTATTTCATGACTATGTTAGGAATAGTTTGCACAATATACCTATTCACAGTTAAGGTGTATTTATAGTAAACCACATTTATCATACAATCTGAGACTGCAAGCATTAGCAAAGTGCTCAGTGTTTTAAAGCTCTGCTGCTTGAATATAGAAATGAATACTTAAGGCCATGGTTGTAATATCATATATTTAACAATAACTTATTTAACCTGAGAGCTGTCAAGAAAAGTATTGAATATTTCTATAAAACTTCTCTGTGGACCCTTGAGTCTCTTTTAGAAAGGCTGTTGTTGAAAAAACTAAGTTAGCATGGTCCATTTTGCAATGGATATATCTTGGATTTAGTAAAAAGTGTTGGTTTGGTATTATGCAGAAAATAACCAAGCTTGTGTCAATGGCAAGATTTGGACACCCAGTCAATTTTTTTTTAAACAAAGCAGTCTTTATTCTAAAATAGGTTATTCCCTTGTATTGCAGTGTGAATGGTCCGTTTACTGTATTTGCTGAACTTTTTAGGTACTCTTCAATGAGTCAATACTGAGAACTTACAGAGCATCACTATATTGTTTGTGCATAACAGTAAATGCAAATCCTATGTCAGTTATAACCCAAATTACTCTGAAATATCAGCCCGATCTGTGTAAACAGCATAATCTGTTAAAGGATATGTTCAAGTCTCCTTTACATGCTTTCGTAAGTTGAAATGTGAATATATCCATAAGTGTGTGGTTATTTAATTTTGTAAACTTTTTCTAAAATATATTTTGCATAACCCGAAAAGAGAACTTTTCAGTACTTCACCCTGAAAGTACTTTTATATTGTTCTCCTAGTGAAACATTTCCTTTTCTTTAACACTGTCTTGCTCAAATGTTTTGTTCTGTTTCTGGAAACAATGCAGATTTCTGTATGACTCAAGTAGTCTGGAGAATTATTTTGGTTAAAATTTTAAACTTGTCATTTCACTTGTGGTTATTGTCTAGTATTGCTGTATAGGTGCCACATTGTCTAAGAGTGCATTAGCCTTAGGGCAGTAACTTGAACATAATAAAATTATGTTGACCACATTACATTTACCTGTCAAAAGAATCTTTTAAAAATATTATGTAATTTAGACTGCTAAATTACTGAGGTAGTTGTCAATCTTTAAATAGTCCATTCTGAAAGCACTATTCCTATGCATTTAACATAGAGGCTTCTGGCATTTTGGCGAGAAGTTTCAAAAGCTATAATTTACAAGTAAACTCTGCATTATTTTAATAAAGCTTGAATGAGAGATCTGCATTATAATCAAATCAATTAGCCAGTCATTGGGATATCAGTCTCATCTCACAAAAGAGGCATTCTGTTGAGCTTTCAACTGACTTTGATTGTTTTATATCATTTTTTGACCACTAGCTTACAAATGTTCATGAAATTGTCCTCATTTGAAAGCAAGTTCTAGTTTAACATCTAGATTACAGAGCAAAGGAGCTAGGTTTTTTATTGCAACCTTTGAGGGCCGTTTCTAAAACTCTCTCTATATTTTGGAAAGTTGACCCATTGTTAAAGAAATAATATGTAGTCTGTTGTTACCAAGTCCTACAAATGTCCCTCTGTTGGAGCTAAACAAGGTAGATTAATCACGTGGGGAAATGGTAACTTTACTATCATTACTGTGAATGGAGCTGTATTTCTAAATTTATGTACCCCATTCAAAATTTACTATAATATGTGAAGGACCAAAATGGCTGAAACAAATTTAAAGACTGTAACAGCACAGCAATTAACCCAGGACTCATTTTATATTAAAAGCCCTGGGAGAAAGAAGAGATTTTATTTTGTCTTGGTGATGGGCTTTTCTTTCTAACATTTAGTTGAGGTGCTTCCAAATATCTCTCTTCATTAAGACTGTTTTCTTTTAACCTTTGCTATATGACAGGGTTATCACCTAGAATTAGATTCTTATGCTCCCCTAATTATGGATATCTATTCTTTAACAAACCTTAAAAAAAGATTTCCGATGTTACAAGTCTAATTAAAGAGACAGACAAAGCACAGTTTATACTGTAGATTTTTTCTGCAGTTCAATTAATCAGCATGTTTTCTCTTTTAATTAAAACCATTTTAGTAAATTAAAGCCCACAGCAAAACACATATATAATTTGTTTGTAATTAGCTCTTAATTGGTGGTAGTTGAAGCTTAGCACCCTTGGTTTCTTTCTTCATGATTGCCATTTTATTAGCAGCCAGTCATTAATTAATCTTTTTTTTCTAATTAGCTTATAAAACTGTTGATGGCACATTATTGTAAATGTGATTTTAAGTTCAAAGCTTGTTAATAAGCTTTCTTACTTAGAAGAACAGAGATAAAGAAATTGCTGAAAACAGTACTACAGTTCTTTTTTTTTAAACTGCCTTTCGTATAAGGGGGCTGTGTAAAGCATCTCACAGCCGATAGTTAATTTTTTTAATGCTGTTTTTCCTCACAAACGGAAGAAGTTACTTGCATATAAGTATTTAAATCTAGAACAGAACTGAAATATTAGAATATTTTCCTGTCCTTACCATATTACTATGGCTTCTATATACAATATGTTGTTTGTAATATCCAGCATAAAAAAAAAAAACCAACAAAGGTATTACAAACTATTTTGCAGTGAAAGTTGAGCATATCCTTGAAAGCAGACAATTTTCACTGCAAAATCCACTCAGTATTCGTGTTTGCTTTATATATTTTATATACGTCAGCAATGGATAACATTCCATAACATAAAAGGAGAAAATCATTGCTAAAGGCAAAGCCTGAAATAACTAGATTCATATTTGATGAGAAACTGTAATACTGTATTAAAAGGCTGTTTGCCTTCTCTGGTGTGACCATAGGATGCTTCAGGACCTGTTTGAATAAAGATGTTTTGTTAAAGCCTCTGTGGGTTTAGCATTTGGTAGATCACACCTAAATATGACATTTCTGGAGCAGTTTTTGAATCTGCCATCTCATTGCTCATATCATAGAGAGTTTGTATTTTGAACAGCACTTCCCATTTAATGAAAGGTCTCTGCTGCATAATATCTCAAGATTTTCTGGAAAGTTTCTTTGTAAATTACAGTAAACGTCTGTTGCAACTCAATGAAAATGTTTTCTGTCTTGTTGCCTGAACTTCACATTTGATTTAAACTTCAGCCATTTCTTGCTTTTTTGAAAAGTGTTTTATGATGCTGTGCAAGAAACACTAGAAAGGGATAGCTGACAAGGAAAAAATTAAAAATTGGATAAAAAGTAAATGAATAATGTCATATTACTAAAAAGATGAGAGGCTAATTTGTGCCGACTTTTTGCTAATTTTGTTCAAGCCTCAAAATGAGGAGCTGTCACCCGTTCTGTGTAGCACTGATGACAGTGCCAATGATCCATGAAATAAGCTGCCGCTGGCTTTGTTCTGATAAGAATGAACAAATCTGCACAATGTACGGCTCCCAGAATCTCATTTTCATACTTGCATGCAGGCTAAAAGAAATAAGCTGTTTGCAGGCTTGATTAATCAGACATTTGAGGGTTTTTTGTCTCTTTGATCTCTTTCGTCTCCTAGGTAACTTGCTTGACATTAATGTTGAGCTTGAGTAAAGACAATCAGGAATTGTAGACCAAACTGATATAAAAATTAAAGACCTTAACACTTTAAGTACTCCAGTAATGGTTCCGCTTTACTTCAGAAAACATCTGTTTTCATTTAATTAAAGAACAAAAGAGAATAGCATAAATATTTTTCATAGAAACCTGTTATTCCATACAAAGTTAAAGTATGATAATTGGTATTTTTAAATAAGTGCCTTGGAACTATTTAAAAAGAGGAACAGCTTTAGAAATTTGTTACAAGGTAGCTATTTCAGATGAGTAGAAATTTTATGAAAAATGATGGGTAAGAGGTTTGCTTTTCTGGTACATTAAACTGATACAGTAAGATATTTGAAATGATTATCAGTGAACTTTTAATATGGAAAGATTTTGCCTCATGAAAACTAAGTTGATTAAAAAGTTTGTCTTAAAAAAATCTATACTGTGTTACAAGGATGAGCTATTATATCTGCTTTACTCCCCAATATGATTTACACACTTTAAACCTGTAAAATTGAAAGGAATTTTTAAAAAATGTCGCAGTGCGTTTGCTTGAGGTTATGCAGACGCTTTTACAAATCTTCCAAGTGGCTGTAAAGATGAATGCCTCAAGGGTCTAGCCAGGGCCCTGCTTTTCCAACCAGCTAAAGCCCTTATCTTAAATCCAAGCAAAGTACCATTAATCTTTTTGAAAGACCTTTTATGGCTTTTAATATATCCCAAATTAGAACATTTTACACCCTTGGTTCCTGAAATATGGTGATAAAAAGCCTTTAGAGCTTAATTTTCCTTACTGCGTGCTCTGACCAATTTGCAGTTCTTTGTGATAATGTTTAGACACCTTAATTAAAATGCAGCAAAATATTGGATGTTCTATATGGAAAACGCTGATACTTTGGCTACACAAGAAAATGTTGTATATATTTTTATTCATGTTTTCTTACTTCTTTCAACATTGTATTTTCGTGGGTTATCTGATGACCTGAAACGTGGTCTGTTTGTTTTTAATGTAAAATCCGTTGACCAAGCTTTAAAGGATTACTTTTGGGAGGGGACGTGAAAACATATGTGTGGGTGGTGCAGAAGATGCTTAGTGTGAATAAAATACTTGAGTATGTTTATATACAACATGTTTATTTTTATGTTGTGCAGCTTTATGTATTCCTAAACCGATAACATTAATACTGTGGAACATCTATCTCCCCTCTTTCCACATATATTATAAAGGATCTTCTTATCCCATTTGATTTCCATACTTTCAAAGATGTACAGAAATACACTAAAAGACTTTTTTTAAATGGATATATTTGTAGACCTCACTTACATGTGAAATTGTGTGTATATTAATGGTAAATAGGCCTTCTAGAGCATATTTTAAGTGTATGCTGTCTAAGGAATAACTATTAGTTAAATAATTGAATTTGACCTCCTAGTACAATCAAAAATGACACATTTAAAGACACTGTTCTGCTGTGAATTCGTTGTCCACTTAGTCCTCTGACTGTACTATTTATTAAATAAATAAAATGATCATGTATGGTCATTTAATGCATTTAAATTTACTATATTCCTTTACACTTTTACTGCAACATCAGGACTTTATTTCATTAAATATGGATTGTTTATTAAATGTTGCTGGGATTTAAAGGCATTTTTTTTTCTTTCTCAGTCTTTGTCTAAATGTAGATGCATTTAAATGTTATGGCTTCATGTCAGTAATAGAATTATATTCAAGTCAGTCTTTGTATGATACGTATGCTTTGTGACTGACTTCAGCTTTTGTGGTTCAGATGTCAGTATATTGAATTACCGGATTATATTAATTTTTGTTAATGAGCAGAACGTTATTATATGGCCAATGATGTAAAACTTAATCATGTGATCAGCCAATATTTTTGATTTTGATGCATCTGGAGGGCTCCATGAAGGTGTACTTGTGACCCTAAAAGAAGACGCCAGAGCTAGATTAGAGAAATCTTTAGCTTTGCCTTTTTTAAAAAATGTGTAATGATCAGTGCTCACTTTTTAGCTGTTTATTATTTGTATTATAGAAATCCCTGAGGCCTCAATCAATGCTCAAAAATACTTATGTGCTAGGTTCTGTACAAAGAAATAACCAGGCAGTCCCTGCCTCAAAGAACTCACCATTTAGGTTAAGGACAAGGCGCAACAGGTCAGTGAGTGAAACAGACAAGTGGGGTGAATCCAACAGTGGGAAAATGAGATAAGACTAAAGGAGACGTCTTCAGCAATAGGTAATGGGCTCAGTTCCCCAGCTGCCTGGCTGATATCAGCTGGTGGTGTTTTGTATGCTGTCTTTATAACATACAGGTACCAATATTTTGCTGGTAAAACAAGATGAGTATACTACAGCCAGTCTTCCTTTTCAATTTACCTTTGAAAATGTTGTATTCTTTGGGCTGATCCTGTGACCTTTAGAGGTAAAATTTTCACTGAAGTGAAGTGGAGGCCTACCTATGTAGGGACAACAGACTGATCTCTGTTTTGCCATGACTAATATAATTTTCAGTCATGTTTTCAGTAGTCCGAGACCTTGTTCTATTACCTCCGTTTGGCACACTGGTGTCTTTTTGGATGCTTTTGTTTGCATTCTGGATTGTGTAAAGCAGTTAGAGCCTCAATCTAGAAAGACATTCATTGTCTTCAGTGGGCTTGGAGAGCACCTTGAGTGAGTTATTGCTGCAAGATGCACGTATCCCAACTTGTTCTAACAGTTTTAGTCAAATGAGCTTTCTAGTTGTCAGAAAGAACGGGTAATTTTGAGAACAAATTCTTCCATGACATTATATTTTTGATGCCCTCATTTAACAACATCTTGCACAGATACCAAAAAAGTCAATTAAAATGAGCAGAAAGTAATGTTTAGTAATGGAAATTTTCAAAACTGGTGATTTCAAAATTGTCTGGTGTCATACCATGTCATTTTTTCTTTTACATATACCAGGATTCAGTTGAATTCCCAGGAGGTTGAAAAATTTGTAAATAAATAAGTAGAAACTGGTATTCAACTTGCACCTGTCTCAAGCTTATTTTAATAACAAACATGTTTATAATGTAAGTAATAATCTAGAGCCAGATAATATGAAGATCATCTTAACATGCTGCAAATGATCTCTAAATACATTATTTCAGCCCCCTTCTGAGTAGAATATGTTAACCGTTTAATGTGCAATAGTTCTAGATAGTTGAGGATGGAAGGGAAAATTGGATCTTTAGGCAGATGCAGTATAATTTTCTAAATTAATATATTGGCCAGGATCCTGGTAATAACCTCCCTACTTCCATTCCTGTAAAAAGTGCTATAGATGTTTTTAATCTCCACCCATGGTCAGGAATTCAATTTTCTTCTATCTGAAAGATGTCTTAGTGCCCCTTAGAGCCAGTGTGGGGCATTGGTTCAGTACTGTTTTAAAAAGCAGAATTTAAATGGCATTACTGAACCATATCCCTACTGCTTTCTGCAGTGTACTGGGTTTTCCTTGGAGGTCGTCTGCTTGATATTGTAAGGCTTGATGCTATTTATCGGAGACGATCAGCTTGAGGGGCTATGAGAGTACATTGTTTGGTTGTGAGAAATCTGTTGAAGATCAAATTACACATTCTGACTGGATTTCCGTAATGCTATGAGTTCTTAAAATTGTGATCTGCACAATCCAGTATGTTGAGTGGAAGGAATTTTCTGTTGTCTGTGCTAAATAAGAGTATGTCCTGAAAGCAACTAACAAGATGAATGTAGAGCTGTAAGAACATTTTCAACAAAACATTTTTCATCAGAAAGTACCATTTCATTGTAATGTATCAGTTTCAACTATAAGGCTTCTGAGGTCCACAGCAGGCAAGAGAGGGAAAGACATGGTCCAGACACCTGACTTTCTTGATCTGAAGGTGGATGATTCAACCCTGTTCTGTTTCACAAAATGTTCAAAAGATTTTGTTGCAGTTAGTAACAAAAATAAATTTTGAAATCCCAAATTATCATGAAATGTAGTTGTCAGTCTCCAGCCAGCCTTAGTTGTAAAATAAAATATCTTCTTTCTTACTCTTTCACTCTCTTGACCACCACTTGAACCAAATTCATCCCTAGGATTAGTGGAAATGCTTCCCATTCAGTCACTGGAAATTGGATATGTTTATAACAAGATAAATTGTAACGTTCACAGCATAGCAAACCAGTGCAAATTTACACTGTCGTAGTTACTCTTTTTTTAATCAGCTTATGTATCTGAGGTGTTCCTAGCCCTTTCGCCACTACTGAATTTGGCCTTTAGTTTGAAACAACATAAAATGGAAACACTCAAAGCGATGACTAAAATGCCAAGTTTTTAGTGCTTAAAAAAAACTATCAAGATTGATTGGCTACAATCTATGCACATCTTTCTTGTCATCTTAGTTCATGTGATTATATGGATAATTTTCATTCTTTAACATGCCATATTATACAAAAACTATATCTGATGCTCTGGTAATGCACAACATTTGTCTAATGTTATTGAGGGTAAATAAAATCCAGCCTTAAGCACTTTCAGTTCCATATGTGAAAGGTACTATATGTGGGGAAAATATTAATGATTCATTAAACTTACAAGTATACCTTCCTTGGATGGATGAAGTTACTAAGAGCTCTGAGGATACCTACAGTTCTCTCCCATCATCCTTACTCTGGCATCTGTCTGTCTGCTGTCAAGTTAGTGGTGGAAGTAGATCAGAATCACCACTCTTTCAGTTATAGCTATCCATTCAGCACCAAAGGACGCAAAATGAGATGGATTATCTGTCTTGTCCGTAGAACTTCCAGTGGAAAATCTGGGCTTGTTCCATTCTGTGGGCACATGTGTCCAGCCTATTTTTCAAAAGATATCAACACTAATGTTAACCCTTGGGAAAACTCGAGTCTAAAACTAAACAACTCATTGTTAGGTCTCACGTTTGATGTAAACCATTTGCTTCTGTTGACTTTTTTTTTCCTGTTCCTTCTTGCCCCTTCTTAGCTTGGCGTGAAAATTGCTAAAGCTGTTGCTTGCCGCAACTTTGTGAAAGCGAAACAAGATACAGAGGCTTCCGAAGAAGCTCGAAAGAAAAAGAAGCTTGCCTGGGGGTGCGTCATTTGAATATAATATTCAAAATTTGTGTTTTTGTTGGCACTAAATGGATTCAATAGAATCTCAGTTAAATGTTTCCTTACTTCAAATAGGCTTGTACTGATCCTTGTTTGTTTAGTTTGACCTTGATTTCCTTTCTGAGTAGTGCATGAGACTAAATATAGTCATTACCACAACTGATACATTATTCAAATGTTTATATTGGTTTTTTGTAATTAGTAGGGTATTAAAAATTAAATTCTGATTTTTTCATTAAAGTCAAATGTTTAAATATTTTTTCTTGAAAACTCCAAACATCTCTCTAATGATTCCTAACATGTTTTTGTGCTTCATTTCAGATTTGAAGCAAAGAAAAGATGGGAAACAAAAAGCAACATGGGATACATGTAGTTCTGTCTTGATCTCATCTGAAAGCAAAGCTATTTAAAATATAATTAATATTGTATTAATATTAATAATACAGGATTTAATAGTGTGTGCTGCCTTCATGTGCTTGTCCTATTGTGGTGCAGAGCTTAACTAAATCTGAACAACTAAGCCAAGTTGATAATACTTCAAAAAAAGTAAGCAAAATCTGTTTGTCTCATAATGCTGTTAGATTTCCATATCTTGTTTCAAATCTCTGTTAAAATTTTATTGGGAATAGATATTGTATTATATTTTAATATACACAGAAACTTAACATTCCAATCATGTGCTTCAAATTCTGTGAAATACATCTCCGGTCTAAAACATTTTGAAGCTTGATTAAGATTCCCATAAATCTGGATCCAGATATTCAGTGCAGTGAGTTTCTATTGCATGGTTATGGCTTTTATAATGATAAAAGATTCATGTTAATGATCCATGGATGTGCATAAATGGACAAGTATTACTTTAAAAAAAAAATCAATATCTTGTCACTTATAGATCTATTCTACGTAGTACAGACCTGACTGCAGTATTGTAATAAGTTTGCCATTTAAACTGCTGGTTACAAGGGATACATTGAGTGAGTCGAAGGTATACCATGAAATGCCTGAAGAATATTGACTTTTGTGGCTTTACCTTGTGCTCCTGTTGCTTAGTTGTATAGCTATAAAAAATACTTTAGCATATAGCAAATAGTTAAATTTAAATTATATTATATTTGTATTATTTAAATTATATTATATTTGTGTGACTAAATCAGTCGTGACAGAAAAATTCTAGTCTGATAGTCCATTATGTGCAATGCTTAGATTCAGTGAGATAATATAGCATATCCCCTCTGCTGGAGCCTCCATCTTGAAGACCTTTACAATTTAACCTTCCCCACTTTCTTCATGTGTTCCAATTTTAAAATCCCTAGTTTGTCAACAGGACAAAATATAGAAATAGGAGTCTTGAAAATAGCTAAAATCTGTTGCATTGTGAAGTTGGTCAGCTACTAATGAACATCAAATACAAATTTCATTCAGCACCAAATGTTATACAAGAGAATTATGCTTTGCATGCTTCCATTGTAAGGAATGAGAATTGTTAATAATGTTTTCTCAAACTCATTCACAGTGGAAAAATAAGGACACATTCAAAACTAGTAATAACACTTTTTTTCCCTGAAGCTTTTGCATGTATGTTTAGTCACCAAAATGCCTGTATTGAATTGAGAATGTAAATGTCAGTTGTTAAACAAGATAAATATGTTTCAGGCCAAAGGTGTGGTATTAACATAATGGTGATTTATTATTTGAGTACTTCAGGCTAAAAGAACTTGCCAAAGAGAATAGTAATTTGAAAGTTTACGGCACCAGTTCTAAAGACCTAAGCTTTGTAGTCTAACATGGAATAGAGCATTGTTTGGTAGCCCTTGGGATGTGTGATACATCTTCCCCCTTTCACCCCAGCAGAACATTGTACTTTCACAAAGATGAGAGTTTGCAAAATGGCAATTTACAGTTAGCTGTAATTAGTTATTATGACAGAGTTAAATACAACTGCCAAGACTGTAAATCAGTAGCTAAACAGGTTTCTGCAACAGAACATCATAACATTCAAACTGTATTTTAAATACATGTATCTTTTTGGGAAAAACCATTGGCATAGGGAAAGGAACCAAGTAGTATATATTCTTCACATTATTTACTTTTATATATGTGTTAAGTTTACAAATATAGGAGGTGTCTATTTTGTATTTGCGTCTGTCACATTTTAAGACAGTTTTGCTTAATAAAACAGGAGGGTGCCTAAGTAGTTCCTTAGCATACCTAGAAAAATACATGAAGAATTTTTGTTCTGAATTTCAAATATACCAAAATACTATAAAGCATTCCTGTCTGAAAATTCAAGAGAAATAATTTTTCCTATGTGCAGCTTGTTTTGTTTTTTAAAACAAATGGTAAATAAATGTTACAAAACAAGTTGCCTTTTTTACTTGCTATATGCTAAAAAATGCCAAATAATGCTAATTATCCTCTGTTCTGAAAACAGATTAATATGACTCTGTTTTTTGGTACTCTAATAAAATCACTCCTTTTAATAACTGGAAAAAAATGCTATAAACTTAAGTTTGATAGATGATGATTTAGTTAATAAACTATTGATATGTATTCTTCACACAAGAAGGAGCAATACTGGTATTTGATCTCAAAATGTAATAGTCAAAAAATTAAAGTTAAGGGTTGTGTTTGATATATCATTGTTTTGTATTCATCTCAACAGTGCTCTCTGCATGTAATATTTTTCACTTTTAAAATAACTAATTGGTTTTATTTTAGACCATTAACAATGTAATTAGTTATTTAGGAAGTATGCAGAACATTTGCTTTAACTTATTCATGTGATGAATTAAAAATGATCACATTTTTTAAGTATTTTGGTGTTCCTAAAGTCTTAATTTATTACTGTCCATAAAGTAGTAGAATTAAACTATATTAAAGATATGAAAGATGTAATTAACACAGTGAAAAATATGAAAAGCTTCATATTGGAAGATTGTAATATTCAGATCTTTATCATCTTAAGCAGGTTACTTCACCTCACTCTCTCTCTCTCTCTCTCTCTCTCTCTCTCTCTCTCTCTCACACACACACCCCCACCCACCCACCCCCTCCTGAATGACTGGTGTGAGTTATAGACTTCTTACATTACTTTTTCCAACAGTGGTGGTGCAGCTGTTCTGGTCACAGAATACAAGACAGACAAGGTTTGTGAGGCAGTATTGAATCAAGTTCTGTTGGAGGAAGAGACAAGCTTTCAAGCTTCCCAGAGCTCTTTTCCAGGTCTGTTGCAAAGCTTGAAAGTTTGTCTTTTCCATCTAGAAAAATTGGTCCAATAAAAGATATTGTTTCACCTACCTTATCTGTTTTTTCAGTGTATCTCTGTGATTTCACAAAAGTGCAATTTAAACTGTTGCTAATTTTTTCTCTTTCTCTGCTCCTTCCTTTCCGAAATAAGATGTTTGAGTACCACTATTGTTCTGAAATCTTATTTTCAGCTATAATCATCCTGTCCTAGCATGATGAATATCATATCAAGGGGACTCTGAAGAAACCCATGGCGCAGCATTTTTTATTTAAACCCTTAACTCTGCTCATGTTAAAATGAAGTATATATACAGAATAAAATTAAAATGTTTCACTTAAGGTTAGATTGGTAGGGGAAAAAAATGTTCCCAATCTGTCAATCCAATAGAGAAACAGTAGGCAACAAGACTATTAATATCCAAACATCCAAGAGCCATTTCCCTATGGCCTTTTGAAAAAGTCTAGACAGGAGTGGCCAACCTTACGGAACTCAAGAGCTTATACAAGCTTATTATTAAACCTTCAAGAACCTCACTGAGGCATATAGCCATATACTTTTACCTACTAAATTGATTTGCTGACATTCTTCTGCGAGCCACACTTTTTCATTCAAGAGCCATATGCAGCTTGGCTACACCTGGTCTAGGAAAACAGGTGGCCACTACGTGCTTTATGGCAATGCTTTCAAGAGGCTCAGTCTGTTTAGCTTAACCAAGATAGTATTAACAGGTGATTTGATCAGTCAGTAAGTACCTGCATGGGAAACAAATACTTAATAATGGGTTCTTCAGTCTATCAGAGAAAGCTACAACATGATCCAAAGGCTGAAAGTTGAAGCTAGACAAATTCAGACTGGAAATAAGCCATACATTTTTAATAGAGTTATTAATTAGACATTGAAACAATTTATCAAGGGACATAGTGGATTCTCCATTACTATCAACACTGGTGGTTGTGGTTTTTTTGTTTTTTGTTTTTGTTTCTTTCCCTGAAAGATATGCTATATTAATTTCTTTGGGGGAAGTTCTGTGACCTGTGTTATAAAGGATGTCAGAGTAAGATGATCACATTGATCCCTTCTGTCCTTGAAATTTGTTAACCATACCCTGTGATGAACAGATAAGCTCTTGTCAAACCAATCTGAATTTCAGAATCATGGTCCTTTCACTGAAGGCATTCAACAAGCAGCTTCTTGGTTATTTCAAGAGCCTAACAGTTCTGGTGTTATCTATTGTAGTGCTGTTAGATGAGGGAAGAAAGTCAGTGTCATAGTCAGAACTCAAATTATGTAAACAGTTATAAACTATGGCCAACACCTTTAATTGAACCACAAACATCTTAGCCATCAGAACAATAGCTGGAGCACTCATATAATGTCTTCTGCATGAATGTCACTAAATGTGTACTTCACAAAACATTTTGGTAGTTGAATTTTTTGAGTTGTCTCCTGTAGTCTTCATAGAGTATAACAGGATTCCAGTGACAAGTAATGAAAGTGGCTAATGATAGTGTGGTCTGCTGCACCAATAAAAGGTGCCAACCATCTATATGCACTTAGATTAAAAGAAGCAGTTGGTGCTTCAGCTAGCTGCTAGAGAGGCACCTGGAAATAGCTAGGAAAAATATGGATTGTTAAGCTTTCTAGCCGTTGACTTTGTAGTAAACAGGCAGTGAAGAGTTCCTGACCTGTGAAACACCATGCTTCTGAGGGCTTGCCTATATAATAAAACTGCTTTAACTTGCATTTATTTTTAATCTACTAATTAACTGATGTAAAGAGCTGTTTGGATACTCCTATTTCAGTCTAGTGTAAACCTTCTCCTAATTGGTGAGTGAAGTTGTAATAAACCACTCAAACTGAGTAAGAGGTGTGCACACAGGTTTTTGCAGTAATTTAACTACATCGGGTTGTACTTGCATCTTGAAATAAGTGGGTGTGATTTTTGTTGCATTTGTATAAAACTTTAAGAGCAACTATAGAAACTGCTGCTAAATACTTTGGGCCTGGCCAGCATGTAGGAAGCAAACTGTTCCTCTTTAATCACTTTATTTCCAGGAGATCCAAGGAGCCATCACTGTGAAGCATCACTCTTTTCCCTACAAAAACTTTATACTCTTAAGTTGCAATGACTTAGCCCTTTTTGACATCTTGAGAGTCATTTGAAAAGGTGTAGCTGCATTGCAAGTATGATTGCCCAGCATAAACAGCAAAGATCATTTTGAAAATGGAAATACTCTTCCATAGACAAACCAAAAGAATTTTTACTATTATAGTCAGGCCTCAGGGCATACAGTCATAGATCAGGGTCCTGTTATGCTATTTATTGTGCAAACCCATACCCAATACATAATCCCTGTTTCAAAGAGTTTACAATTAAGAAATGTCTCCATCATTCACTTCTTGTGGGTATCTCAACCTTAAAACTGAGACTTTTCTAACTCCTTCCTTCCCAGCATACTGAGGTTTTGCATTTGACTCCTCAGTCACATAACTTGTAAGTTTTTTTTATTCCTTTGGAAATCATTAGCCTTCCTCCACCTGCTTTCTCACCCAGAATGCACCTGGTTCTAGTCCAAACACATCTCTCATATCTGTTGTTTTCTTGTGTCTAACAATTAAGAACACAATTTTGTTTCCTAATTCCAGCAATAAAATGTACCCTCTTTGAAATCAGGGTGTCAGCTTCAATATCATAATTTACAGGTAGCACTATTTCAGTAAAAAAACAACAAGCAGTTGTGTGGCACTTTAACAGATTTATTTTTTGCATGAGCTTTCGTGGGAGAAGATCCCACTTCCTCAGATGCTTCGAAGATGGGTGAACTTACAGAAAGGAATGAAACTAAATGCAAGGGGGTGTAAAACATAGGATCAGGTCATAAAGCAACAGCAAATCAGAGCAGTTTACAGGTTCAAACCATGGGAAGCCTGAAGTCAAATTACCCTTTGTAATGGGAAAAGAA
Organism: Podocnemis expansa; assembly: GCA_007922195.1. NCBI lineage: Eukaryota > Metazoa > Chordata > Testudines > Podocnemididae > Podocnemis > Podocnemis expansa. Next base: position 3,372,998 of record ML682056.1, read on the forward strand.
TCCATAGTCTCGATTCAGACCAGCCTTCACAGAATTCAGCTTGCATATTAATTCGAGTTCAGCTGTCTCTCTTTGAAGTCTTGATGTCCCAGGTACAGCTCTAACGACAGTCGTTAACAAATCCATCATTGAGTGATTAGGAAGATGGAAGTGCTCAGCAACTGGTTTCTCTGTTCTTTGATTTCTGATATCAGCTCTGTGCTCATTCAGTCTCTTAGAGAGCAATTGTCCTGTTTGTCCAATATATAAGGTGTAGGGGCATTTCTTGCACATGATGGCATAGATCACATTAGTAGATGAGCAGGTAAATGAGCCTTTGATGGAGTAGCAGGCTCGATTAGGACCTATGATGGTGTCTGTTGTGCTGATATGTGGGCAGACTTGGCAGCTGTGGTTTTTTGCAGGGGTGTGTGCCTGCTTCAGTGTTCCTGTTGTTAGATCTGTAGTTGCTGGTGAGTATCTGTTTAAGATTAGGGGGCTGCCTATAAGCAAGGAGTGGTCTGTCTCCTAATGCTTGAGAGAGAGAGGGATCATTTTTTAGAATAGGCTGTAGGTCCTTAATGATCTTTTGCAGAGGTCTGACTTGAGGATTGTATGTGGTGATTAGTGGTGTTCTGTTGCTTTCTTTCTTGGGTCTCTCCTGTAGTAAATGACTTCGGGGAACCCGTCTAGCTCTGTCAGTTTGTTTTCTTACTTCCCCAGCTGGGTACTGTAGTTTCAAGAATGCTTGATAGAGATCCTCAAGATGTCTGTCTCAGTCTGAGGGATTAGAGCAGATGCGGTTATATCTTAGGGCTTGGCTGTAGACAATGGATCGTGTGGTGTGTTTAGGATGGAAGCTCGAAGGATGTAGGTAACTATACCGATCAGTAGGTCTTCGGTATAGGGTGGTGGTGATGCATCTATCCCTGATTTGTACTGTAGTGTCAAGAAAGTGGATCTCCTGTGTGGAGTGTTCCAGGCTCAATTTGATGGTGTCGTGAAAATTATTGAAATCTCTGTGAAAATCTTCAAGAGCATCCCTGCCACGTGTCCAGATGATAAAGATGTCATCAATGTAGCGCAGGTAAAGAAGAGGTGTCTTGGGATGAGACTTGAGGAAACATTGTTCTAAGTCGCCCATAAAGATGTTGGCATATTGTGGGGCCATGCGTGTGCCCATAGCAGTGCCACTGATTTGGAGATATAAATGATCCTCAAATCTGACGTGGTTGTGGGTGAGTACAAAGTCACAAAGTTCAGTCACGAGCTGCGCTGTGTCATCATCTGGGATGGTTCTTCTAATAGCTTGTAATCCATCCTTGTGTGGGATGTTGGTGTAAAGAGCTTCTACATCCATAGTGGCCAGAATGGTGTTTTCAGGAAGTTCTCCAATGGACTGTATTTTCCTCAGGAAGTCTGTGGTGTCTTGAAGACAGCTGGGGATGTTGATAACATAGGGTCTGAGGAGGGAGTCCACATAGCCAGATAGGCTGGCAGTAAGAGTGCCAATGCCTGAGATGATGGGGCGTCCAGGGTTTCCTTTTTTATGGATTTTGGGTAGTAGATAGAACATCCCTGGTCGTGGTTCTGGTGGTGTTTCTGTCTCTATACGTTCTTGTGCTGTCTTAGGGAGTTTCTTCAGTAGGTGTTGTAATTCCTTTTGGTATTCCTCAGTGGGTTCAGAGGAAAGTGGTCTGTAGAAGGTTGTGTTGGAGAGTTGTTTATAAGCCTCCTGGTCATAATCTAATTTATTCATGATGACGACTGCACCTCCTTTGTCAGCCTCCTTAATGATAATGTCAGAGTTGTTTTTGAGGCTGTGGATGGCATTGCGTTCTGCAGGGCTGAGGGTATGATGTAAAGGATGTTGTTTGTCCACGATTTCAGCCTTGGTACGGTGGTGGAAGCAATCAATATAGAAGTCAAGTCTCTCATTTTTGCCACACAACTGCTTGTTGTTTTTTTACTGGACTAGACTAACACGGCTATCCCTTTGGAAATTGACAAGATGCAAAGCACTATTTCAAAAACACTGTGTGAGCTCTTAAGTAGTGGCTGCAGAGACGGGTTTTTTTTAAGTGTACAGTGATGTCATAGATTTAATAGTTTCTTGCCTGCAACTATAAGCTGTAACATCTTTTTCAAATTTGAAAGTGCTACTTTTTTGGTTTGATTCTGTTGGATAAATTTCAAAGATAAATAGGGTGTGTAATACACCCTTGCAACCTCTAATTTGGGAAGGAGTGTCTGCCCAGTTAATATTTGTTCTTTGAAGTCAGGCTTTTGAAATAGATGAAGCTTGAACTGTAATTACTGATATCTGTTTCCTATTCACTTATGATTTTTGGCATTTGATCAGGAAATTTAATGTATTGCTTAATGTCAGATCATTCTTTTAATTCCAAAGTATTAACTTGATGGGATATGTACTGTCCTGAGTGGCCAGAGCAAAACCAGAATGCATTCTCACTTGGAATGACACATTAACAGATAACTCACTGGTAAATATACTGTGTTTTCAGATACTTCTGCACCTGTCATTGCTTGATAGCATGAATACTTTGTACTGGTATAGCACTTTCGATCGTAGATGTTCAAAGCACTCACACACAAGCCAGAGATATCACTGTGAAGTAGGAAGGTGTTGTCATTCAACACAGAGAGAGACTGAAAAGAGGCAAACAGCAAGCATGAACCTATGTTTTCAAGCACCAAGTTGTGTACTCTAACTCACTGGTTTTCAAACTTAGGGTTGGGACCCAATATTAGGTCGCAGACTGTCAGGCACTGGGTCACGGCACCCCTTGCTACCACTGCTAAAAGACTGGAATGCATTGCTCAAAAGATGTAATTGTTGGGTCGTGGGCATAAATGACTTTTTTTCCAAATGGGTCCTGAGAAAAAAAGTTTGAAAACCACTGCTCTAACCAATAGGCTATGACACTGCTTATTTAGGCGTTACATTGAAGGCTTTTCATTTAGGGGAGTGGCTGCTGACCCAGAGAGAAGATGCAGTCATGCTTGGCCCCCCAATGTTACTGGGCCCTTGCCAAGGCAAACCAATAGCTGCTCACCACAAGCCTTGTGACTTTATCCGAACTACTCAGCTGAAAATGGAAGATCCGCCTGCCTCTGCAGAACTTTGCCTTTCTTGATTCAGGTCACTGCAGACAAAATTTCTTCATTTTAAGAGCTTGAGCACTTTTTTTTTTTTTTTTTTTTTGTAATTGTTTTACTATTTTTTGTCATTTATTGGATTAGCAAGACCAACCTGAACTTTAGAAAGATGTGTTGGAGACCCGACTATCAGTTGCTAACTCAACATTCTTGATGCCTCTTGTGAACTGAAAGCATTCCTGTTGTACAACACTGTGATAAATTCACTTGAACATTACATTTATTCTACTTCTATAGGTCTAATTATATCACCTTTATCACAATGATATTCCAAATGAGTTACCAGCTCCTTATGAGTGCTAACAAATTAGGACCTCAAATAAAGAAAAGATTGAAGTCATGTGAGTGACTTGCCATGTACATGAATGTCAAAGGCCAATGCCTAAATCAGGTACCTGCATCAAAGTACCTTGTAGGCTGATTAGCAGTAAATGGAGAAATCAATAAAGAACTGCAAGAAAGGCTGCTGAGTGGGGATGAGTGTGGGGTAGAATCTGTTCATGGCAAACAGATGTCTGAACTACTGAAGAGACAGCTATATACAACTGTGTGAAGACCAGTTCTGTATAGATCAGAAAAATGGGTCAACAAAGAAAAATGATTGAGAAAAGTTGTTGAAGTCTTTGAAATGAGATGTTTGAAGACACTGGGAGGGTGACTTTGCCGGACCCAATGTGGAACGTCATTGGGAATGAGACCAAGGTCTGTGGTATCAAAGAAAAGCATGAAAGAAGGCCAAGATGATAAGGTCATATTTGACGGATGAGTGGAGAGGATCATGTTAGACAGTTGTTTGAGACTAGAGTTTGCAGGCAAAGAACAGGAAAAGAGGACAGCCAAGGAAATCATGGACAGACACTGTACAGAAGGATGGAAGTGAGAAGTGTACATGAAGCAAGTGTTAAACTGACATGCCTTGATCAGATGGTTCCCATGACTTGACCCAATCTAGCTATGAAAGGGGGAAGAAGGAGAAATTATCATATCCTGAAGCTGCTTTCTGTAATAACACGTTTCAAAGAAAATTTTGAAATAAAAGTAGGCATAATATGTCCTTAGAAAATGTGAATGTTCAACTAAAATTGGAACAATCAATGATTGAGCCTTTAATTGCCATCAAATAATTTAGCAGGGAGCTTTCATTTTTTCCAGAGCTAATGACAGAATGTTGAGAAGCAGCTTGTTAGCAAGTGGCATTCTCCATATTATGTCCTGGAAGAGTACACCTGTGGCAAACAGGCATTCCCAATTTGAATACTCTGTTCTCTTCATTGAAATAAGTTCAGAAACTGTTCTCTGCATTTGCTATTGCAATGCCCAGGACCCTTCTTGTAGAAATGTAGACCTAACATAATGTTCTTTGTTAAGGAGACAGTACATCTTTTTTTAAAAATTTTTACTGTGATTTTAAGTTTGTTTATTCTGATCAAATACACCCACCACTAATATCTAGACTGATAATACAGAAAGCCAGTGTAGGCAGACTTATAACACTGTCTCTTCTCCATAAACTTATTAAGCTCAGTCTTGAAGCCAGTTAGACTTTTTGCCCCCTCTACTCTCCTTTGAAGGCTGTTCCATAATGTCAGTCCTCTAATAGATAGAAACCTTCATCTAATTTCAAGTCTAAACTTCCTGATGGCCTGTTAGTATGCATTTTTTCTTGTGTCCTCATTAGAGTTTAATTTAAATAATTCCTCTCCTTCCTTGGTATTTATCTCTCAGATGTATTTATAGACAGCAATCATATCTCCTCCTACTTAGTCTTCTTTTGCTTAGGCTAAACTGGCCAAGCTTTTGTATCTCCTTTCAAAAGTTAGGATTTCTATTCCTTGGATCATCTTAGTAAGCCCCTCTGGTTCCTAGCAAGGTCTGAGGTGTCCCCAGCCTTTGCACGCTTAAGAATGTTGAACACTGCCATGGTGTTATGCCATAATTTAACTAAATATGGAATAGGATCATACAGTGGCTTTTAATGTGTCTTAAATTCAGCTTCATATGATATGTACCTCAATTCTTTCTGGTTGGCAAAGTGTGCTGCCACAAGTTAATTCATGATGATATGTCTTCCTGTTAGGGTGAGGCACAAACTAAAGTGGAGATGAAGAAGAAAGTAATAAATAAACCAACTTCATCTTTGGCTATTGGTCTGGGTTTATGTCTTCTCCTATTCCTGTCAAGAATCAGAATCAGCTCTCACGTAGGTTAAGCTGATGGCAGTGACCTGTTGGCTTTCCATGTTGTCTGCCCTCCATTCTTCCACATCAAATAACCATTTGTAGTTATTTAGAGTTAAACCCAGAATCTCAAAGGCTATCTTGCTTTCAAATCAATGGATAATAGAAGCCTAAATTCCTTTGAGCACCTGGTCCCCAGTTCATAAAACATTCAGGGAGTATTGGCTTACATACTGCCTTTCAGGTGGTATCCAGCGTAGATATTTGGTGAAGTGTTTTGCACTCACACCTACAAGAGAATATTGTAAAGCATCCATGTTGCAGATCTGATTTCTGTAGCAGGGGGATAAAAGAATATTAGAAGTTGGAAAGTATCTCAACAAAGGAATCAAGAGTAGGAAAAAGCCAAAAAGGGAAGTGGAGGAGGCAGATGCTCAGCTAATGGAAGTCGATGTCTTTGATATCAATAGAGCTGTGAAAATTTGCCCAACTGAGGATCTGTCTCAGAGTCTGTGTAAAAATGTTGGGACAGTTGATATGAATTTAAAAAATGGGCACTTATTTACACAGCTTTACAATACATTGCAAACTTTGGGTACAGATTGATGCTAAAGAGTACCCTCCACTGACTGTCATATAGACATTGTTTGTTTAGCAGCACTTGAACCATGTAAACTCCACACACCCAATGATGCATCAACAAGAAAAGGCCTTCCCCAGATCTATTCTGTCCTGATTAGAATAAATATATCCTAGCCCTCATGGCTCTTTCATTACCATCACCATGGAATCCAGAATTGTAGCTACACCTTACTGTAAGGTTTTCATTGCTAGCTGGGCAAGGGGTACTGTGCAGATTGGGGGGTGTAGCAAGGAGGGCTGTTTAAAGGAAAATTCTGGAAGTTGTGTGGACAGCACACACACCTTTGATTTATAATCAGGGGAAGGAGGCACAATGAGAGTCCTATGACACCTTAAAGAATAAATAATTTCTTAAGGCATAAGTTTGCTCCCATAAGAGGAAGGAAGTTCTCAGATTATGCAAATTAATTGATTCATTTGTTGACAATAAACCAGAAAGGGATGTTCTTGAAACCCTAAGTGTCTTTTAAAAATATCTCCTGTTTGTATGGAATGTGGAAAGTACCACTACAGTATAACCTGTACTCTCTTTGTTTGAGCTTCCTAGTGTAGATAGCATATGCACAGTCAGTACAAATGCAAAAGAGCATTACCAAAGTGTCTGGTCCTAAAACTGCGTGACTTCATTCGTGCTGTTATTTAATCTAATGCACTCTTATAGTATCTTTCACCTGAAGCTCTCATAATCAAGAAGTAAACCTATCACGCTTTCAGGAACTAGAGTAAATAGTTAAGCTTCATCCCCATTAAAGCACAGGATTGTTAAATGACTTTCCCAAGATAATATAGGAAGCGTCTAGTAGAGCCAAGACCAGAAGCTAGACTTTCTGACTGCTAGGGCCTTGTTCTAGCTTTTGTTATTTTCATACACTCAGCACCTGGTTGCAGTCTTTAAAGCGTAAAAGCAATTATATTACGGGACTCTGTTTTCAGATGCTCCTAACCCTTGAGCTGACATTTTTTCAGACTTTCTGTCCCAGTATAAATATGGCTGTAAATAAAAATTAAGTAATGACGATTGTGGCCTCTGTTGGAATGAACTGCTAATACAACGGGCCACCTGAATAATCAGAAGGATTTTAATGAACCATACAGCTGCTGATTTGCTATTGAGATATGCCATAGGCTGTGTTGGCATTTCAGAAGATTTCAGGGCAGGTCTTCACCGATGGCAGCAAATTCATTGTGGTCAGTTCAAACTTTCAGATTGACTGATTGGGTCTGTGAAGACCCACTCAGCTGATCAAGACATCAATCTTGCAACACCACCCCAGCAACTGGGAAATGCTGATTTGACGGGAGAACCCACCACCTTTGAACCAGTGCCGCATATGTGCAGGGCATAGGGGATTTGAATGAGGCTGTGCCAGTTACTTTAAGTAAATTGTATATCTCTGTTCAAATGCTGCCAAAAAAGGGCAGGCAGTGTGGCCCTGCCCTGAGTGTGCTAAATCTGACAAAAAGGTTCCTAAAAGAAGTTATTCTATGACCTGATATATCAAATCTGAAAACTCCCTCCAACATGTAGAATACTTGCATTACAATTGTAACTGCAGGGGCTCCATTTCCACAGTGTAATTCATCACTTAAAGATTTAATTTCACTTTGAGTTATTCTAGGAAAATATGGAATACAAGCGACAGCATAACACAAATCGTATAGATGCTTTTATGACTATAATGCCCATCTTATAATAGACTAGCTGTTTTCAATCTCCTATGGTAAGTGGATGTGACTCCATTGAAATGAATGGTCTATTAACGTCAGTGGAGTTATGTGTTTGTCATAGTAAACAGATTTGGCCCATGTTTTCTTTGTAGTACACTGTAAAATTCCCAAAGATACAGGAAACTTCTACAGCCCTTGCCTATACTGTGCATGGCTGAGATCTGAGTCTTTAGTCTTTCACTTTCACAAGCAGTACAAGCACTTAAAACTAAAGAAAAATAAAACAAAGTAATTAATCCTGTTTGAATGTTCAAACATTCTGTTGCTGAGAGTTTTCTCTCCCTAGACCATGGACTTCCTCTGTGTCTGATCCAAGAAGGTTAGTAAAAGTCCTTTTCAGTAAAATGCAATTTTAAAGTATCATGATTGTGCTATAATTCGTGTTCTACCTGAATCCTTTTAGATAACAGGCATCATGCTCCATTTGGTTTATTTATCTCTGATCAAAAGGCAAGAGAACACAGAAATAGCACTCAAGGAACATATTACATGCACAGTTTGTAATAGTAAGATCAAGGAAGACGTGAAGAACAGAATTTTCTTCATCTAGAAATTCAGCTATGCTAACAATAAAATCCATTTTCACAAAAGGAAAAGAACAATCAGAAAAAAAAAAAGAAATACTTCTTGTGTATACTCTGAAGAAGAAAGGTCTCATGGTTAAGATATAGATTGGGACCCAAAAGAGCAGGGTTCCATATCCAGCTCTATTGTTGATTCCATACAGCACCTCAGAAAAGTCACTGAGTGTGATTTTTCATGGTAAGGAGGAAGTTAAAGATGCCTGCAAGTGCCTATTGGGATTTTCAAAGGCCTCTACAAATAAGATTCTCAGGTGGGACTTGAACTCCCAAGTACAACATTTAGGCACCACTGGCATTCACTAAACCATCACTCAGCCACTGCCTGACCCCCACAGCTGCTAATGTTTTTGCCATTATACTCCCATACACATTAGAGGCTGGCATGCACATAGACATTGAAGTCCCGATACCACCACAGTTCATGTCTAAACTCCAGCAAGATTTACAAGCTAGGTGTTCCCCCACCTATCTTGCTGTCATAAGTGATATGGCAAGTGTATGTGTGCTCTGTGCAGGCTTAACCCCACACCAAAGGTGGTGGTCCCTCTGTATAGGCTTCAACCCAGTGGTTTGAATATTCATTCAGTTTGCATGCCATGCTATCAATGAGAGATTTCATTAGTGGCCAAGGAAATCTGACTGACAGAATAGCGTGCAAACCACAAACAAGAAAAAGAAAAAGTGGGTGGGACCCATGTGGAGAATGAGCCAATCAACGGCTAAAATGCTGACTGTGAGCCCAAGCTTGGTTGTGGATGCGGTTACGGATGTAGATAAAACCTGGCATGTGGATTGCCGACCAGAAAAACGCTATCACCGAGCGGATGAGGGTCCACATTTTTGTACCCACACAGGGCTCTATTAATTAAGACGGAGAGAGTGTGAGAATGACTCTGTAGTCCAGGGATAAAGGAACTCATGTGGAGAACCCAGTTTCTGGTCCCCCTGTTCTAATTAATATTTGCTTAATTATACGCAGTGGAAGAGACTTAACAGGAAAGACTGAGATAACCCTGCACCCAAGACTATCCTTAGGGCACTCATCTGTGAGTTGGAAGAGTCCATTCCATGCTCCAGCTCAGGCAGATAGGAATTTTAACCTGGATCTCCCACAACCTAGGCAAATGCGCTAACCACTGGACTAAATTTTGTAAAGGGGAATGCAATCTCTTCCTTAGATTTTGTTGTTAAAAGGATTAGCCTGGTTTCAGCAACTAACTCCAGGAGACAGTTCATGGGTGTGAAACCTGAGTACACAGCAATACCTGTGCTTGGTCCAGCTTGGGTACTTACCTCCTTTTAAGTGCCAGGACTTAAGTCTCACTGCTTGTCTCTGCATTTCCTATTGGCTCACTGAGATAGTCCCCTGCTCAACATGCAGGCTTCTGTGAATCCACTTTTCAGACTCTTAACTGTCCCCCTTAATGGTCTAGGGCAGTGGTTATCAAACTTTTTTTCTCATGACCCAGTTGAAAAAAATTATTTAGGACTGGGACCCAACACAGTCATATATTTCCCATGGCTGCTACCCCCGGGTGGAAGCAGCCCCAGGAAATTGACAAGGACACTGGCTGCCCTGGGTCATCAGGTTTCAGCAGGGCAGCTGGCATCCTTGTCAATTTCCCACCCCTGGGCGGAAGCAGCTAAGGGAAATTTCAAAGGAAGCCAACTGCCCGGGGTTGCAGGTAGCAGCCAGACCCCAGCACTCACCATCGCTTCCTCTCCCCTGCTCCCCCTCCCAAGCAACAGTGCCAGAACCAAGTAAACATGGGTCTGCGACCCATGGTTTGACAACCACTGGTTTAGGGAGCTGACATATCTAATTTTAGATTATGAATTATACCAGGCATTGCAACAGCTGTGAATCCCACTTTAGATGCCTAAATCCTATTGATTTCAAAAAGACTTAGGCACTTTTGAAAACACCATTAGGTCTCAGCTTTAAAAATCTGACCTTTTTTTTTCTAACTCCAACCCAGTGAATGGCTGCCTTCTTAACACTTTCTCAAAGTGCCTTTCTGAGGCTGGCCCTTTAAATCTTGCAGAAGCAAGCAGCCCCGGCTCTAAAGGTGCCATTTTGTAACTGACTGCTGTTTGCTACATCTCTGTTCTTGCACTGGTGAGTTACTCTGATTTTCCATCTGAAAATGGTGGGTTGTTGCCTATCTAGATCTGGCATTTTGTAAACAGACAGGGGCACAAAGCTAAAAGAGCAGATACAGTCTGTGAATTTAAGAGACAGTGTATGCTAAAGACAAATTGATGTGGTATCTGAAAGACAACAAAGGACAAGGGCAGAGTCAGTGTTTGTAATGGTGGAAGGAAAGACAGATAGGCACTAGACACTGAATCCTTCTTTCAAGGAAGAGATTTAAGAATCGTAACAAATGTATAATGAATCTAGAATTTTTAGCTCTTTAAAAATTTAATGCAAATAAAAACACTGACTTCTGCCATTTGGGTAAGAGTAAAAGAGCTCTTTCGGGAGATGTACAGGTAGCCATGTAGGAGAAGACATCACTAAAGATGACTGGAGTAAGACTAAAAGATGGAGGAATATTAAACACAAACCTTTTCAGACATATTTCCATGGCATACTTTAAAGATACCTTGTATTCTAGTTTTCAGCTTTTACTGGTATTGAAATAACTAAGCTGCCAGATATTCATTTGGCGATACTAGGAATGCAGATTAACATTAGAAAAGACTGGTTTTACCTGACCTTTTGTACATTTTTCTTTGTATTTTTACTGTAATAGGAGCTGACAAATTTAGGATTTGACCCAAAACCCAATGACCTCAATGTAAAGGTCCCTACTGACATCCACAGTTTTGGGATATGAGGCTTCTAGATATTAATTGAATAGTATCCATAAACCACAGCTGTAACAGAAATAAATGGCAGCAAATAATTTTAGTACCTACAACATGCCATGCTATCACAGAACTATTCTAGATATTCTGCATAGTGAAACTGCAAATAATTACACAGTAGACGAAGGTCATAAAGTATAATACTTTAAGAACACTATTTCTCACTATTCCATCTCAGCCTGAGAGACAACTTTGTCTAAAATGGATTACTGACAACAAGGGATTGTATGGTGAGCATAAAAATGGAGTCATTTTATGCAACTAAAGATGTACATTCACACATATAATAAAACATAGAATCTGGTACCCCTTCAAACAGTTTAATGTGAAAGAAAAAGCAAGTGAGGCAAAGATGTGTCAAGACAAGAGTAAGCAATACGCCAGGTCTTCATCAGTTTAAGCAGAAGGTAAAACAGAGGGACTCACTGATCAGCTGCCCTTGTTACTAAACCATTTCCTGTTACAGTAAGTGAAAACAACTAGAAATACTGATGTTCTGGGACATGCTAGAAGGCTCTTGGTAATATTGCTTGCTCAAGCTGAATGACGGCTTGGGTTGATTTATCCACCCTGCTGGAATGCCAGGCTCTCCTTGGAAAATGCTAAATCTTCCCTACCAAAATGTCTGTTATTCCTAGGCTTCATAAAAATACTTCTGAGGAATAAAATCAGGGCCTCTGGAATATATAAATTGCACCACATTCCAGGTACTTTCTCAAACATCCTCTTGCCTTACTTTCTACCCCTCCTACCATTCAAATTAGAGAAACCAAGGACAGAAGTTTTGTTCAAAAAGACCACTTCAGAGGCAATCCTCCAAGGTATTAAGACTGGTTCTGCTCATTGTTAAAAGTGTGGCAGCTCATTGTTAGTGTGGCTGGGCTTCAGGATATTTGCTGTAGATTCAGTGTGAGAATTTGATCAAATCTGTTGCTAAAGCTGTATTTTCCATTGCTGATTCCCCCACCGCCACCTGCCCCAGTTCTCTGGTATCTGCTGCAGAACAAACCTATGGGACACCCTTTCTTTTCTGCACTGTGTATCAGGAAGTTAATTTTCTTTTGGAGGAATAAAGTGTCATAATGGTAAATAGTTAAGGTAGCTAGATGTATGGAGCAATCATTCAGTAGATTTTAATGAGGGTAGGTGGACATAGATAAAGCTAAAACTCTGCTTCAAAACTTGCCTTGATCACAGTACTGAAATTAAAAATGAAAATATTGGCTAGTGCACCCTGTAATTAATGGTTTGCATCCAAAAGCACTAGCTTGTGTCAACTGTTTTCTCAGCGCACCATCCTCCAACATTTCTTTCTGACCAGCAGCTGTGAGAACAAGAAGTATGGCATGACTACCTGTGCAACATGATTACAGCTCTGTAATTCTATTACAGTCATGCATGTTATCTGAATCTGTTTGTCATATTTTAAAAACGGGAATTCTTCAGTGCTTATTCCCTGCCCTTTTAATTGCTGTTAGATTAACATTTTAAGAGATAAGTCTTACTTTGTTTAGCAGTTCCTAAGGGGTAGCCGTGTTAGTCTAGTTCAGGAAAACAGACAAGGAAACCTGTGGCACTTTGAAGAACTAACCCATTTATTTTTTGAATGAGCTTTTGTGGGAGAAAGTTTTGTGGGTGACTATTCAGCAAGCAGCTAGGAAATCTTGCATTCTCATGTAGACATTATCCTACTAACATAATGCAGTTGTGGAGGGAAGCAGGTAATACTTCAGATAAATATTAACTCTGTTATTTGTTTAGTTATTTTCTATGAATTTAAACAGAAAATCATTTCTTGCACCCCACCATGAAACACACAGATTTTTTTTTTTTTTTGCTGCTTTCATGTTTTATTAATGCTATTTATTTGGACGTACAAAAATATATAAATAGCTGGAGTGCTCTCAGATTAAATATATTTGAAAGAAATTAGTTTTCCTTTTTATCTGGCTTATTAACACCCCCCAAGATTGCTTAAAATTAAATAACTTTTATAATCTATGATATTTCTCAGCATTTACTGTCTCTTGGCTTGGATGGTAAAGCTAAATAAAGCTATTTCATTTTTCTTCCTAGTCTGGTTCCTTGTCTGGATCCTATTAGGTGTCCCAATACAGCAGTGTTTTTGGTTGTAATTACTCTAGAGCAGTGGTTTTCAAATTTTTAGGCTGCATATCCCTTTCCAAATAATGTAATCTACCGCATACCCCCATCTGAGATAGGGTCATAACATATTTATGAAAACAGGAGGGGGAAACAGGAGTCTGTAAGAAATATTGTCTGCAATTGCAGGATTTTTCTTGCACCCCCCCCCCACTACTGCCAATGAGAGCTCTCCTGGTGGTACACATACCCCAGTTTGAAAACCACTAGGAATGCTTAAATCCAAACCAAAAGAAGAAAAAAAATGTACATTGATTTATTTAGTTATTTATTTTGTGAAATGTTTTCTCTTAATATTGGCTTTTTAATAGCCTTTGTCCCCCAAGTCCTATTATCTGGATGTAATGTAACATGGAGCCCTTTATATATATCTACTGTCAACCTAACATTGTACAATTCAGGCTCAGTCCAACAAAGAGCTGAGTTCCTTCAGCTCCTACTGAAGTTAGGTTTCATAGCTTGTAGGATCAAAGCGTTAAACTGGAGTGTAGAGGAACTGAAGGGCCAAATCCTTATTCCTATTTCAGTTAATGAGATCCTTGCCATTGCCTTCAGTGCAAGCAGAATCAGGGCCTCAGCTTCAGCTAGGGCCATTTCAGTATTTGAGTTTGTCTGGGAACATTTTGATAGGTGGACAATGAGAATATTTTCAAATCCTCTCCAGCGGCTTTCCTTCTGTTCAACAATGACGTGATCCCGTTTAGGGTGGCTGAGGAAATCCTACTGTGCAGGGTCAGATACAGCTGCAGAGGGGACTGGATTCTACCACACTGGCTTTGTCATCAATTTTACGGGAGATAGAGAAAGAAACTGGGGAGGGTATAAATTACAGATTAATATTCTTGTACTTGGAAATAATTATATATTCAGCAATCCCAGAACTCAGCAATATCAGAAAGGGCAATATTTACAAAATGGACCTATCTACATGTGACAGTGAGAGCTGGTTTCTGAGTTTCCTATTAATGCGTATGAGCAGTCTGGGGAACCTATCTGATAATACTTATACATAGACACTTAAGCTCCTTAAGCAATGTTCACACCTTCTTGAAAAATAATACAGTTAAGTTCTCCCTTTAAATAAACTTTATAAGCAAGTCTATTAACACTTATCTGCTATCTACCACAAGGGGAAACATGTAGACGGTTCTGTAGTGTCTTATAAATCTTGGACTGCTGAGTATTAGGCAATAAATTAAATGAGAAAAGAGCACTTCTCCTTCTGGATTCTCCCACTTCATTTGACCACATGGGAATGTTTAAGTTGAATCCAAAGGAAACAATCTTCAGCCCCAAGAGAAATGTGCTTACGCGCCAAATAATAAGCCTGCTCTGTAGCATGCATTTTAAAATGTTTTCACTGGTGGATTCACTGATGCCAAAACATTTCAAAGTCATACTTTTGTCTTGGTGTCTTGCAAAGCGTCACATTTTAACACAGGTACGTGCAAAGGCACATGATCAAATCTGTCTTTATTCATGTGGAAATGCCCGAGAGATTACAACAGAAAAATGATAGCCTTGTGGTGTGTAAGTTGGGCAACTGGGTTTCAATTCTCAGCTTTGCAACAGATTTTCTCTGTGACTATGGACAGGTCACTTAATCATTCTCTGCCTTTGTTCTATGTAGATGTGAATAAGAATTTGCTGACTCACAAGGCTGGTGAGTATAAATTCTTTAAAGTCTGTGAGAAACAGCTATGACAGTGGTGGGAGCCAGGTAAATAATTAAGCAAACAGAAATATTGGCCCTTCCAGTGGAATTCAATAGAGAATTATTATTATTTGGTATCTGTATTAGTCTAATGTCCGGGATTGTTTCTCTGCTACAAAAATCTCATAAGAACTTAAAAAAGCTATAGGAAGAATACCATTCTCATTAAAATGCTGGGGTCTTTTAGAGCAATTCCTTAGAGTCCTACCAGTTTCATTCCATTAATTTCTATAGGATTTCCCCCCAAAGACCTGTGTAAAGCTCAGGAGGAGTTGGCCCCTAACTATAAAAGTCAAGCTAGCTAGATTTATAATATGCCATAAACAGAATATAAATACATAAAAAGAGAGTCAAACTTATAGAGACAAACCATAACATAGAAATTGCCTCATATATTAAGTATAGGGCCAGCAGCTGGCACTTGGGCAAATGTCTGCAATAGCTAATACAGTAGTTATATTTTGGTGCAATTCCCTGAGTGTCAGGGGGGAGGGAAAAGACTGACTGTACAGAATCTGTCCTCTTTTAATTCACTGTAGTTTTCACTTTTTTACAGAAAAAAAAGATAACAGGAGTTTTAGACAGAGGATTCCTGAAAAGTAGTTAAACTTGAGCACTAGTGTGAAAAAGGAGGGTATACTTAAACCCACGATTTCCTCTTGAAAGAATTTAACTGCCAGCAAACATTCCTGAATATACAATTGTGCATAATTCTCATGGACAGTGCATTTGAAATAGCAGATTTGTGATTCTCATTAATAATTTGCATTATGGCTGTATTGAGAGTCCGCAGTGAAGATCTGTGTTCTATTATTCTAGGTGTCGTACATGACAAGACATAGTCATCACTTCTGAAAGCTAGCAATATAAATAAATAAAACTGACAGTTAGAAAAAGCAGCTATCATCATCCCTATTTTTCAGACAGGAACTAGGAACAGATAAATTAGTGTTCTGTGCACCATTTAAGATAGTTATTAAGACTAAGATATTTTTTCAGAAAATGGAAAGAAAAAAATTACAAAAAGCTCCCATTGACTTTCATTCCATTGGGATTGCAAAAGAGTGTGTATGTGTGTGCGCGTGTGTGTATTTTTTTCACAGAAATCTTTATTGAGATTCTCTTTTCTATTTTTTTAACTTTAATTTTCCCCTGTTCTTTCCCTCTCCTCTCCTCCTGCTGTCTTTTTTTCCTCTTCATTTTGATAGTGAAAAAATGTGTGCTTATGAAGGTCAGGGACAAAGCAGAGCAAAGGCAGGGGAAGGAGCTGGAAAGTTGGGGGGGGGGGACCTGAAGTAAAAAAAAAGAAAAAGCCCTACATTTATTTACAAGTTTCACAGGTGAAAAAATGAAACTTTTTAAAAAAAAAATTAAGATTTCCAAATTTGAAAAAAGGTTATTTTTCACAGAAAAGGTTTCATTCCTTTTTCATTTCTTCTATTAGTGTCCTTTCTCTTAATGCATTAAATTTAATGGTCCAAGTCCTTACTCTGATATGAAGTCAATAGAATCCCCTGATTTATCTCTCTTTAAGTAATATGATGCTATGTAGAATACGAAGAGCCATTTATTACATAATTGAAATATCTATCCTATAGAATGTCATGCAAGATATCAATCGAAAAGTCATGATTCACAAAGATAGATAAGCATGTTTATATGCAAGTGTCCATTATGTATGAGTTCTAAATATTCATGGTATATTGGGATTTCAAACTTGTGCTATGTCTCCGGATGACATCCAGATGTTCCCAGACAGGACATCCCCAGATTCAGCATGGTATTTTGTGTAAGATCAAAACGTATATTGATCTGGCAATGTGGCTGACCCTTTAGATAACTTTGTGTAAAGGGAATAAGTTAAATAACATATTTCTTTACTGGACCTAGTTGCTGATTGGGAGCCAGAGACTGAAATGCACTAAAGGGGGCTGTGTGACTTCTTGTTTTAGCTCAGTAGCTAGGTGGGAAATCAGGATGACTGGTTGGTGAATCTAACTTCCATGTTATCCACCACTTCTGGAAGAATGTGCTTGTCTTTTGCAATCTGTCCTGACCTTAGCATTTTCAGGTGGACAACCCTAAGGCATAGACAGGTCACAGTGAGTGTGACATTTGGCCCCCAGAATCCTCATCCTTACCTATAGTGCTCTGTATAGTCATACAGGCTCCTATGCTCTGCTGCCATTTCCCATTTCTCCTCCTGCAGCTCTTCCATAATCTTTTAATGGTCTTTATACCAGCTTCTATCACTTTGTTCTCTACACCAGAGCATATTGTCTTCTGCCTCCTGCCCTCCCCTCTTGTACACTCATAGTACTGTAAATTTACATAGAGTTTCACAGGAACATAGATTAATCCAAGTTCTCTTCTCTGAAGAATTTACAATCTAAAACAGAAGTTAAAAATAGAGATCAGAGGCAGCACAACAGGTCAGAGGAAGGAGAGTGTGAAAAGATTCCTAGGGAGGAAAGCCAGGTAAAATGGATGGTTGGAAAAAGGAGGTTGAGGGATTAGTGCAGGGGTCTCGAAACACGTGGCCTGTGGGCCGCATCTGGCCCCTAACTCTACTTCCTGCGGCCCACAATGACACTATCATTATTGATATTTGCAATACTGTATGAAAAGGTTTCAGTAGTGCAGCCCTCTGGCTAATGTGCTAATCTTCATGTGGCCCTGTACTAGTCCTCATATGGCCCTTGTGGTGATTTGAGTTTGAGGCCCCTGGACTCGTGAGTATGTGGTGAACAAAAGGAGGGATGCTGCTCTCAGTGTATGGGGCTGCACAATAGAAAGTGTAAAGCAGAATGTGGAAAGGAGACAAAAGGAGCAAGAGGAGAGGATTGCAGAATGCAGATATGGGAATAAAAGGAAGCAACGTAAGACATATGCAGTAGCACGTCTATGTAGAGTCATGACCATGATGATGATGATCTTAAATTGGATGTAGGGAGAAAACCAGGCACCTCATAAAAGGATTTCAGGAGGAGGTGCTGTGGCCACAGTGGATAGGGAGGAAGGCAGTTTAAAGATGAACTGAACAGGGAAATCTGTGAGAGGCAGAAAGGCTAGAAAGGAGATGATTGTGGTAACCAAGGTGAAAGATGACTGCGGTGTGGACAAGGGTTTTACCAGTGGAAACAGAGATGAAGGAATTGATGTTTTTTGTAGGAGCAAATGACAGCAGTTACTGCCTATGTGGGTGTGCAGTGAAAAGGGGCCAAAACTCATTCTTAGGATTCACATTGTCCTGTTTTTCTAGGCAGTGTACAAACAAAATAAAAAGAAGGTCCCTGTCCCTAAAAGCTTACGATCTAAGGGCAAGTCTTCACTGAAAGTGGCAGAATCGCTGCAATCAGATCAACCTTCCTGATTGACTGGTTGTCTCTGAAGATCTTCTCGGTTGATTGGGAAGCCAATTTATTAAGACGACCCCAGCAAGTGGAGTATTGCTGAGTTACAGGGAGGCCCCTTCGACTCAGCACAGTGGATGTAATGGTGGTAGGGAAATTGTACAGAGATATACAAGTTATTTTAAGTAACTTGTGTTTCTCAGTTTGACTGCTGCTGAAAATGATGGACAGCGTAGACCTGCCCTAAATTTAAAATGAGAGACAAAAGGTGGATTCGATGAATAGGAGAGGGGCACGAAGTCACACAAAGATGAGGATTATCATTGTGAAAAGGACTGTGGCTATGGCATACCACCTGGTGAGTGCTCTGTACCAGGCCTCAGAGCAGAGGTGAGTTTTAAGGAAAGATTGAAAGAAGTACATTATGCTGGTTTTTTCAGCTTTTTATGGAGGTAAAGGATGACACTAAAGTTGCACGCCCTGGTAGACAGTTGAGCTTCTAACAGTGAAAGATGAGGAAAGAAAGATCAAGCTTTCAGTTATGCACTTGGGATGGCAGCCTGACATCCATGAGAAGACATCCTTTGAGACCTTCCTGTCAAATCTGCTGAAGGCCTACAATGCTCACGTTTCCCCTTATTTAGGAATTAACTGGCCAGATAATGTCTTAGCACCTAACGTCATGCGGTGAGCTCGCTATTTCTGTCTCATCTCCTTCCTTTTGTGTATTACATTTGTCTACTTTGGTTATAAGACCTTCAGAAAAGGTCTTCGTCCTCATGGCTTGTAGGCAGAAACTGACAGCTTATGACACTGCAAGACTGGACTAGGGAGAGAGATCAGAAGAAGAGGGAGATTTTGTAATCCTCCACATAGGCTGAAGCTATTATCATTCAAGAGATTAGCTAAGGACAGCATAGGCAGGTTCCCAACTCCACTTCAGTTGTGTGCCTCATTCCTAAGCTGCACAGGGCCATCTCTAGGATTCAAATGGCCTTTCAGTTTCCATACACAGCCTGAGACTGACTGTAACTGTTCCAAAATGTGGCAGTGGCTTTTTGTGAAGTGGCTATTTGTCCTTCACAAACTGGACTGAGGCAACAAATGACTTTCATGGGTGGCATCAAGGGCCTGGGTGGTAAGCATGCTCTGAACTCACAGCCCAAGCTGCCAGACAGTGGCTTTAAGCCGCCTTTCCACTTCTTGTGTCTGAGGCCTTGTCAAAGTTATGGAAGCTTCCACAATGGGTGGCAAACCTGGCTGGAATATCTATAGCATTGTGTGCTGTGGCCCTGGCTCGACATTCCCCTCCTGTCCCCATCTCTATCCCAGCACAGTTCCCGCACTAGGGCTTGTGAAGCAGTCCTCAAGAGGCAGCTAGATAGCCATCTTTTTTATCATCCTCCTTGGTTTACTGAGTTTTATGCTTCTCCAGCCCTTTCACATGATATAATAGGGCCAGAAACATTCAGCTTCAATATAAACACAAATTAAAGCGGGATGCTAGAAGTGGTGGACTCCTTGATCCCTTACTTCCCACCCATTTGGCCATCTCATCCTTCTTTTACAGTAGTGGATTCCTGGTGGGAAAGTATTGCATTTAATTTTGTCTTTGGTGTCTTAGGTCCAAATCCTACACCAAGGATAGTGTGGACTGGCCAGTTACTGTGCAGACGCATAGCTCCGCTGAGATCAATGGGTTCCTACATAGGTGTAATGATCCATTCATGTGATTCACATTATAAGGCTGTGACCTTTTACATGACTGACTCTGAACTTTCTTCCGATTAAAAACAAGCTTTGAAGATATGCTCCCCCCCCCCATTTAAATGTTAACACAATGAAGATGCAGCTTGTTTTAAAAAAAAAATGACCCTCTGCAATTTAAAAACCACAGGAAAAGTTACCAAATTAACATCAACAGAAACAAAACAAAACAGAAATAAGCCCTGTGCTAAACTTAAGAACTTTTTAGAAACAGAGTTGCCATAACAACTTGATGCAAAAGTCTTTGGTGGTAACGTTGTACTCAGCCCTATTGAGGCTAAAATAACCTTACTCTTGTGTGAATACTTAGCCTGCATAGTAAATACTATTGGTTACAGAAAATTAAAACTTTTAAACAGTGAAACTACTTTTACTGAAGTAAAAGAAACCTCTTAAATCTAAGTGTCTTTCTTCTTTTAAAAAAAGCATAATTTGTCAGACATTAAAATAACAAAAGGTCTTTGAAAAAGGATTATGGTTTCTGATGTTTCGCCACTAGAATGGATTTACTTTATATCCTACTGATGTTGTAATCTTGAATTCTGAGGTAATGTTTTAGCTCTTTCTTTTCACATAAATAAAGATTTCAATGATAGCACTTCATTTCTTCTGGAGAACTTTTCTTTCTTTTTCAAACTACTCATTTTCTCTTGCTGAAACCATTTCATCAGAATAACATACAAATTGGATGCAGTGCTTTATTAGGAGGAGGAAAGCAGTTGGAAAGGCAAAGTGGTTCAACTCAGAACACTTTAGCCTGTTACGGAGTTTTTAAATGGAGAATTTCCATATGGTTCAGATGACTGTTTTCTGTTAAATTTTTTGAAAATAAATTATTAGTCTGAGGTTTGCCCTGTAACATCTATACATACATATTCTTCAGCACGTTCTATCTTTTATCATTAAAAATCACTTGGATTGGTTCAAGACTATAAGGGATGAAGATGAATGCATATTTTTTCTGAGGTGCCAAGGCCTATGCTAGCATGCCAAATAATTTGCTAAAGAGATCAACTTGGCTTCCCTTTGAAACATAGTGGCACAATTTTTGAGGCATCTGTGTGGGCAGCATAGATTTAATTAGCACTAAATCTCTTTAAAAATTCACAAATATCCTATTCCAGTGCTCAGATTAAAGCAACTCTGGGTACTACAGAGGTTTTTGTTTTTTAGTATCTTCTTTTGGGGGGGAGATATGGAAACGGCTATGTCTCAATAAAATATGGTTGTTTACTAACAAGGGAACAAAAGAACTAACTCTCACTTCAGCTCTGAGCAACACCATAGGAGATCTCTTCCCCATCAACTTCATAGTTATTAGCTTGATTGCCAACTTGGGTTTATTCTTCTGCCTCTCATCCTACAACAGGCCTTTGAATTTATAGAAAAAATGGTGTTTTTATAGCAGATTTTTTTCTTTATTATGTATAGAGAGTAAATGCTGAGATATTTTCTGCTTCAGCAGAACCAGCAGGGAGGAAATACATGTAGTAATTACCTTAAACAAGCAGGCAATGAAAGCTGCTTCTCGAGTAATGCAGTTTAAGGACAGGATGAAAGGTGGAAGTGTCAGCAGCCCTTAGCACATAATGTCTGATTGGATGTACTGCTTTCCGATTCTCCTCTCCCACCAGTGTAGATCAGGAGCATGGAGTGGAAGCCAGTGGAGCTACAACACAGGGACAACAGGATGAAGGGCAGAATCAGGCTTGTGTGTGTAGTTTCACAAAGGTTAGTAGCAGTAGAAACAGATTTTTGGTTGGAAAACTGACTGATTTAATCTCAGGAATGTTGGGGGAAAAAACTCTGTTTTTAGGCAATCTTTGAAGAGCAAGAGTCAAGTGAAAATTCACTTTGGTTTCCTATTTTAGACAAAAATAAGCTTTTTGTGTGTGCACTGAGAGACAGCTCCTTGTCTTGTATAAATCAGTGAAGCTTGGCTGGCTTCAGTGGAGCTACACCTATTTACAGCTGAAGAGCCGGCCCTGGAATGAAAAAAATGGTTTAGGTGTGAAAATTTGAAAATGTATGTGCCTGGAGCACAGTGCACCGGCTACTTTTGCAGAAAATACAGTTTTTTTAAAATCCAGTCGTTCTTAACACACACAATAAGTTAAGATTTTCAGAGTTTTATTAAGGGAAAGTAATGTCTCTGGCTTTTCCTTGTGGAGGGAGATGGCTTTCAGATGAGACCTCAGAACTTTCCCGTTCCTAATAGCCTGCTATAGTGGCAAAAGTATTTTGCACCAAGAGGGGGAGCTCCCTCCACAGCAGCCACGGAGGAAGAGCTGTGAGGAAGTATTCTTCACCAAAGCCAAGAGGGAGCTCTGCTCGACTTTTGGCAGAGAGGGGATGAAATATATGCCTTCTTTTCACACTTACTTTAATCCCTGGGCTACTCTAATTTACACAAAGGGTCCCAGGATCCAAGAGGTTGAAGGATGCATAAAGACAACTACCCCACCTATTGTTGCTTTGGTGCATCTAGGGGTCTGCACCACATAATCCAATTAATTGTTCAGAAGCTAGTGCACAGTGTCAGATGCCTGAACTGCATTTTTGTTGTTGTTGTATCCCATGGGAATACACACACACCACCCCAAACAGAGATCGGAGCAATAGTTTATTAATAGCTTGCTCAACATTCACCAAAACTCAAGCCTCCAGCAGACTAAAACCATTCTGAAAACTAGTTAAAATTTATGCTGGATAGATTCATTTTCGATGTTGTCTCTCTGTTTAGTCATATCTTTGTTGTTTGTCCCCTCTTGAGATGTGTGGCAGATTTATTTCTCCTAATTTTTAAATACCGAGTGTATCTAGTGTTCTTATTACTCCTAATTAATGTGTGAATACAGAATCAAAGAGGTTATTCCTCCAATGAGTTGTTTTTGAAGAGTGACAAATTAATCCCCTCGGATATGGCTGAAGCCAGGAAAGATCTCTGTTTTGTTCCTCTAATAAACTGCAGCAATTAGATGCTCAAAACTCCAGGTTTAATAACAAATAGATTTTAATACCTGTTTTACTTTCTTTATGTATTGGCTTCATTCCTCAAGCCAAACACTCTCCCGGGTAACAGGAAAGATTAAGAGCCAGATTTTCAATATTAGAGATCTGAATTTGTGCATGTGCAACTGGGAATTGAGCACTTGGGGCTGATCCAAAGTCCACTGAACTCAGTGGAAAAATTTCTATCGACTTCAATGGGCTTATGATCAGGCACTCGGTGACCTAGTTGGCATGAAAAACCTTCTCTGTGGCACACACTGTTAGTTATTTCCATTTGTCCTCAGTATAAAATCAGAGCACGACAAAGAACAATCTTGTGGCTGAGTTTCTCTGTTTCCCCAATGAACATACTGTGGTATTTGAAGGAGAATATTTCCTTAATAATTCAGTGGGCAATTACTAGAAGTGAGTCAAACTCCGCAGATGTAAACAGCATCTTTACCTAATTCCTCTAGGGCTGAAATGGGCTGACTTGAAAAGCTTTGGCCACACTTTGTTGGTGATTTGGAGATGAGACTTTCAAAACTGCGATTTTGATGGAATTTTAAATTAAGCAACTGGGTGATCCGAGATCTGAATTGTACTGAAAAGTCTGGCCAAGCTTAATGAATTCTCAGGGTCTGGCTGGGCCAAGTGGTGTTCAACTTAAGGGGCGAGCCAATGTGGCACCGGCTTGGGGGTGCTGAAGCTTAGGGCTGTCAGTGCCAAAAATTGCAGCTCCCCACGCTTAGCGGGACCACATGGTTGGGCTGAGCTCTCCTCTGCGGGGTCATGTGACTTCACCCACTGCCACATGACTGCTGGCCCAGCCTGACCCCTTGTGCAAGTGCACTCCAGGCGCAGAGTTGGCAAGGGGTGCGCAAAAGGAAAAGTTGGGTCGGGGCACCACAATCCCTTCAGCCAGCCCTGTGTTCAGCACAGGACTTGGCTACATGAGGGGAGTAAAAGAGTTGTAAATTACCCTTGTGCTAAACTGCTCAAAGCTGTAAATCTGAGTCTGCTTTAAATTATGCCAGGTTGAGATAGATTGGAATGGATTTTTGCACCTGCCAGCAATCACTGCCTTATGTCCGTGTTGCTTCCCTCACATATCCCTATGCAGTGGTGGTGTGTTGAGAAGGGTCATGGAAAATTGGGAACTGAGTGTAGAACTGTTGAGAAGGGTGGTTTCGAACTGGGCATGCGAAATCTCTGCTACCAGTTCAGCTAATTTAGGAAAGACAGCCACTGATCT
Source organism: Podocnemis expansa (assembly GCA_007922195.1). Lineage (NCBI taxonomy): Eukaryota > Metazoa > Chordata > Testudines > Podocnemididae > Podocnemis > Podocnemis expansa. The sequence continues at coordinate 3,397,405 of ML682056.1, forward strand.
TCCAGTTTACAGGTTGAGTGGTGGCAATGGAAGAGAAGGACTGTTGCACCACACCCAGCCTAATGTTGTGTGTATGGGTGATGGCTGCTTGCACAAACCATGCAGCATGTCTTGCACAACATTCAACGTAGAAATGACTGCAACTCCAATTTTGAAAATATCAACTTATCTAGAGCTACAGGTAACACCAATGTGCTTGTAATTTGGGCAATGCAAATAGAAAGTAACACTAAAAAACATACTCATTCAAGGATAGAAAGTAAGTGAAGCAGAATCCTCTGAACAGTGAATAGGTGCTTAAATCTCACTGCAGCTTCTTTCAGGTTAAATGCCCCCCCGAAAGCCCCAACACACACATACCCTTTCGTAATGTGGGAGTTCTGACTCGACCCCCCATTTTGGCCTTGTGTTACTGTGGTTATCCAATGTCTTTCATACAGAATCAGGCCCTAAATAACTGTGAAAATCCTAAAGAAAGAATCTCTTGAGATATACCTAGATGCCATTTAAATACAGTCAAAGGAGCATGTATCTGACAACTTTGTATGTCATTAAATGCAACTTGAAGTTTATTTTATATTCCTGCTCTTTCATTTATTAAAAAAAAAGAATTCTTTGTAGAGCTAAATAAAGAAGTTTACCAAGTTAATACTATGAAAGAAACAGGAGAGCGAACTTCAAAAGTTCAAAGAGAGGGAGGAAGATAGAAGGTTAATGAGATGGAGAGGCACAGAAAGGCAGGAGTTGTTGATGAGGAGGCTCTTGCACCAACTGTTGTGAGGCTGAAATGAGAAGGCAGATGGCAGACCAGAGCTAGACAGATGGACAGATGGGGCTAAGACATCTGTATGGTAGACTGGAACTTGTCTGTGGGGTGTATTGAAAGTCAGTAAACCGCCTTTAACTTTTTTGTCTGGGAAGTCAGCAGAACTGTTTGAGAATGGAGTGGTGTGGTTATGTTATTTTTTTTATACACACAAGGAGGCAAAAAGAGTACTGGTGCCTGGGATGCTAGACCCTGGGGAGATCAAAGAAAAAGAAGGTGCATGACCTTAGAGTTTATGAGTCAAGGCAAAAGGCTATGAGGGTGTGGATTCAAGAGTTTGTGTCATATATGGGCAATTTCTGCATCGCCAATCCCAAATATTCAAAACTGTAGTTCCCCCACCACAAAACAAGCAAACAGGCAAAAAATCTTGAGAAAATTGGTTTTAAAAAAAATCATAAGGTTAAAAATGTAATAAATATTTGATGCTTTTTATTTGCTTGCTGGTATCTGAAAAGCAGCTGAGATTCTCACATAATCACAAAACTCTATAATGCAGGGCTTTATGTAAAACACAAGACTCTGAAAACTCATGAAACAACCCCCAGAGTTAGCAACTCTGAAGAAAGGACCATTATGCTCACCCAGTCTGATCTCCTGTGTAACACAGGCCACATAGATTTTCACGCAGATGTCACAGACGTGGCTGTTGGTAGGCAGATCAATATATTTGTCTGTGCTCCAGGGAAGCAGTAACACTTGTTTCCTTCCACTCTTCCCACCTGTGGCTGCTGTCGTTTGCACTGGTCTTGCCTTCCACTCAGTGCAGAACTTGGCTAGACTGCAGTGCAGACACTTAGCACTTTATTTTCTCCTATGAACAAGAAGTGGAAAGGCTTCATCTGGTGAGCTGAACTTGGCTGTAAGTGCTAAAATGTTTACTACTTTACCCAGCAGGATACCTGGAGCAGAAGCAATGATTGGCAGGAGGCTCCTCACAGTAGCATCCAACTTTCAGAGGTTTATGGCAGAACTCGCACTGTATCTAAAAGGTTAGACCCTTAATTATATCAGGGGTAGTGTGCCACAAGTACTTCAGACAATTTTCTATTAACATTTGATGACATTTCAGCAACTTAAATATGTTTAACAAGATTACAACACTAGATCAGGGTCTAAGAATTTCTGATCAAATTCCAGTTTCCCTAATTAATGCATTCAAGCACTAACTTTACTCCTTTCATAACAACAAATTATTTCTGCTCTTTGCTAGCAATATGCATCCTGCCTAGAAAGTAGATAATGGATAAATGCATATATGTTTGTTATTTTCGTAGGAAAATTCATGTACCATGGGTAATGAATTGAAGGTTAAGTGACAATTTTTCTTTACAACCACTCATGTTTTACAGTCTGTGAACTGAAAACTGGATTAACCTTTAATTACCCCCACTGATCTCTCAACCCTAAAACAACATTACCACTCCTACCAATATTATTTGCATATACCGTTTAATGAGAGAAACATCTGTTTGCATATTTGGTATCATGAATATTATGCAGATGAGTGGATAGTCACATTGCGCTAGGCAATTGTGCTCACATCTCATTTTCTCTCTAATTTTTGCTCTTTCTTCTTCCTCCCACCAATTCACTCTGAGTTGTATTAATTAGAGCAAGAGCTTCTTGGTGCCAATAGCCTTGAATATGTAATACTCAGCTGCTATGTGATCTGAATGGAAGCAGAGCAATATTCTGATGAATTACAATGTGCAAATACCTGGTCTGATGTTGCAGGATGCCATAATGCATACCTGTTGATATTTTTCTTGGTGGACAGTCTTTTAAAGAATGAAATTTTAAACCAATAAAAGAAAAATGACATCTCCAAAAAAGATCTCCAATATGTGATTTCACTTTAATTTATAAGGAAAGAAATATGTTCCTGTCGAATAGATTTAGCAGGATAAGAATTCATTAAGGGCCCGATTCAACTCCTATTGGCTTGATAGGGAGTGGACCTTAGTGCAATTTTCCTGTGGTTCTTGGAATAGCTAGAAGGTTTGTCTGGGCCTGATCCTGAATTCCTTATATTGAGCTGATCTGCAACCCATTGAAGTTAATGGTATCTTTTTGCTGACTTGAATGGGCTTAGATGAGAACTCTAGCCAGCAAAAATCTCCATTGCCACTTCCTGAGTAAAGATTGTAGGATTTGGTCCAAAGTTGTCTAGCCTGTAACCTGTTTGAGAGTTTCCGCCAGCTACCATACATCCATCTCAGTTTTGAAAAACACCAAAACAGCCAGGGGGATGAATAGCTCAAAGGGATGGTAATGGGTATAGACCATTCACTTCTAGGTTACTAGGTCAAATCCATTAGGGACCAAAAGCTGATACCTTCTGATGTGTCTGATGGCTTCCCTGAAATATGCTTGGTGAACCTAAGGCCAGTTCCCAGCCTTGAGAGGTCAAATGAAACACCAGAATAGGTTTTACTAACAGAGCGACAAGGGCTTAAATGGGTACTGGTACTGAGCTATTCCACCTTCTTCTCAGAGTACCTGCCAATTGAAGGCTAGAACTCATTTTCTCTAGAGAGAATTGTAGTTTCCCATTCATTAAAACCCACTAACTCAGCACTATTTCTAGCAGCAATTATGAGTCGCCTTATTCTGTCTCAGTCCTTTGCTCCACTTCTGTTTCATTCTGCTTGAACCAGGATCCCCAAGACAGGGTTAGAGACCAATGGATGACATGATTTTATTTAGGTCTGGCTTCTGCGTAGTTAAAGAAGAATTTGGACTCTGCCACTTGATTTGTCCCATACTCCCTGAATGGAGTTATACCAGGAATGTGTTTGGCTTCTAGAGTTAGTCATTCTTTTGTTGGGAGAGAGATGAATGGTGCAGATTGATGATGTTCTATCTCAGCTTGGTTTTGTAACATCATGAGAAGAGGTTTCCTTTAATGGTCTGAACAGAGACAGACAAAACAAGACAAGCAGAAGCAGATCATTCCAATGTGCTGAGCATTTTCACAGCTGCTGAAGAAAATGGCCTTGTGTTCAAATTCTCTAGCTACAGGTACTTCCAACTTAGTGTGTTTCCCTGTTGCCTGGGCAGGAAACCCACTTCAAATAACACTAAGGACCTTTGTGTTGGAGTTGTCCATCAAGTCCACTACTTCCACAAAAGTGTCGATCAAAATTACATATGAGGTCCTACTCCACCTGGGAAATGCCTTGTTCAGCAAAGGGGAGCCATGTTAACATTTTACACTTGAAAGCAGCTTCTACTATTGAGATAACTGATGAGCCAAAGTATTAATGATTGGTTAAATGTTTCACCAAGGAGTTAAATTCATTCCATGTAGACTCTTTCAAGGGCTAGGCAGTACATAGTTTGACCAGTTCAAGGCCCTCCTGTGGATGCAGTTATGCTGGCATAAAGATGCTTATCTTTATTATCAATTTAAAGGTGGTCATACAATAATAGAAATAAATTTATAGTAGTATATGCAGCTTTATACTGATATAACTGCATCCTCATGTGGGACTTATTGTGATTTAGCTATATCTATTTTTAAATTGATGTAGTTAAATCAGTAAAAAGCCTGCCTGTAGACAAGGCTTATGTATGACTTGTTTATTTCTTCACTACTTGATTTACAAAAATAATAGCGAGTTTCACTTCCATTTCAGCCGTGGTCTTTTCTAAACCATTTCTGTGAAGAGATGTTTGTCTTTTTTTCATCACATGTGATGAGTGGTTATGTGAGATGTTGTCACGATGTAATATGCCATCACTCTGTGGGTGAGCACATAGTTACCCCAAGAGCAGATTTTAATATTTTAAGCGTGTGTGTTTCAAAAAAGTTGCAAGTGTTTCTGCATGTCTAACTACAGGTGAATATGTGTATGCAAGTTGTCACTTTGCCCTAATTTATACATGCACTTGTGGTAATTGTGCATGCAGATTATGTTCAACTGTGTGTGTAATTTAGGCACACAACCCAGCACACGGTTTTGCATATATAATTGCTTCCTTGCATCTTTAAAAAATCAAGTCCCGAATGACTGCAACAGGTTAGATGGCATCAGTCAGTCTCTGCATTCCTGATTCTGGAATTTCAGATTCCTTAAACCCATAGACAGTGTTAATGGGAATTCAAATTTGAATCATTGTATCTTCTGTATGTTTCTATAATTCCTTTCATATGAAGAGCTCAAACTGCTTTGCAAACATTAATAAATTAACATTCTCATGGATGAGAAGCAGCATCCCCACTGTGCAGATGCACAAGCTTAGGCAGAGAGAGGTCAAGTGACTTGGCTGAGGTCATCAGAAATTTCGGACAAAGCTGAGAACAGAACTTCAGTAGCCCAATTCTATATTATGTCCTTCAGTCATATTGCCACATCTCTTTGAGCAACTTATGAATGGCCAGAATTCTTAGATAAAACAGATGTGCATGTATTATGGCAAAAGTTGATTATGATTTCACTTATAAATGTCTTATTTACCTCAGATAGTCCTATTAAACTAAAATGTAAATCTTCAATGTTACATCCATAACTAAGGCCAGTTTAGAATAGCTAGAGGCTTCATACAAGAGAAATTGGTTAATGGCGTTTGCTTCCAAATATTGTATGGTTCCTAAAATATTTTCTACAGCTGAAAGAGTTATAGCCATAGAAGAAAATAGTAGAGCAACATAACTGTACTAGTGAAACTTAGATTTTGTCACTTTTCATGAATTTCTTTTTGCTTTGTTTTTAAAAGTCTCTTCTCTTTCATTACATCACTTAACTCATGCAAAATTAATAATGGGAATTTTGTCTCAAGGGGGAGTGCTTGAATATAGAGGCTTATAAAAGATAAGTTAAGCTTTCTCACCCAGAAACTGAAAATAATTTTGCAGCCTGACCATTTGTGTCCCCACAAAACACAAGGCGCACATGAAAACTATTGCTGTTTCAGAACGGTGTCCTCCACAAAACCTGCATGAACAAAGTTAAAGGCCTGTTTGAAGTTCTTTTTTGTTTCAAATGGCTCCGAATGTGTAAGCAAAAATTTTCTCTTTACCAACACGCAACCCTGGATTTCCCTAAAGGACCATAATAACTGTGGGAGACTGCCATGTTGTGAAGTTGTTCATACATGGCCCAGTCATGCAAGGTGTTTGTTTATCTAGATTCCTGGGGTACTTTTCTGGCACTTATCAACATAATATCTGAGAGCCACAATCATAAATGTGTTTATCTTCAACAAAATTCTGTGAGGTAGGAAAATGCTATCAGGCTCCAGTTTACAGACAGAGAACTTCATTGCTAAAAATGTTTGTTAGAAGAAAACATTGAGAACACGATCTTCCAAAGAGGACCTCGCACTAGCTTCACTCTGCTTCTAAAGTCCCATTGAGTTCAAAGAGGGTTGGGTGAGAGCGGGCTGCAAATTTCAGTTGCATGCTGAGTACTTCTGAAAATGCCACCTTAAACAGTAACGCCTGAAGAGTCCATCTCTCCTTGGAAGAAAACTTTCTGTTGTTTGAGTGAAACAAGCAAGGAGTCCTGTGACACTTTTAAAGACTAACAAATTTATTTATTCCATGAGCTTCTGTGGGAGAGAAACCCACCCCGACAGATGCTTGAAAATGGGGGGGAGTGGAGGATAAATGCAATAAACTAAATGCATTTATCCCCCCTGCCTATACCCCCCCCCATTTTAACACAATCCAAGTTATTTTTCAAATCTGTGAAACACTTGACCAGTTTTCTTTATGTTATTGCCATTCAGTTCTTTGCTTGCAAAGTTTACCAGAACTATAGAGGTCATGAGACATGTTTTGTGATTGATAAATTGTTGAGAAAACATACTAATTAAAAAAAAAACTTCAAGCTAATATCAGTGTCTTAAGTTACTTTAAATGAAATGTATTTTATGTTGCTATCTGCTTTTAAAGGCAATGCAACATAAGATAATGTAATTAAGTGCATCTCTAGTCTTATATTTCAAATAAAAATAAGCATGTAATATTTCAGCCACATAAATATTTGGTGTTTAAAAAGAACCATAGTTTAGTGCAAGGACATTTTTATACCTCAGTAATAAATTAACATTTCAAAAGTACTTTAGCCTGCTGAGATGGATCATTCTGCTAATATGGGTAAAACCATAGACTCCAATAATTAGTGTAAATTGCCTTTGAATAATACAGAGCTGGGAACAACTTTCAGTGCTTAATGCCCCTTGCAGTACATGATGAAGAGTCCTTAATGGGGCTTGGAAAAACAAGTAATACCTATAAATCAAAGAAGAAAAGCCGGTTTTGATGCATTTGTCTGAGAGTGTGAGTTTTAAACTAAATTGTTAACACTCCTCCCTGCTGAGGGTCATGGATTAGCTAGGGTGGGAGTTTCTTATAGGATCTTTCACACTATCCAGGAGAGGTAGGGGGTTTTGAATACAAGTGTTTTCTTAACCCTAATCCTTGCCTCCCTGACCAGTATAGCTCTGAATTTCTCTTTAATTAGGTGAAGAATTAGTAGGTGGATCAATGTGTTAGTGGATGAGGATGGAGTGATTAATTTACTCCTAGACTATGATCATGAGTTCAAGGCGCTACTGAATTCATTTTGTGTCTAATAACTTCCCCCCTATTCTAGTGGAAGTACAGTGTACCTGAAAGCAACTAGAATTTATATCTTTGTAATCTTACAGCACTATAGTCTATTGCCTCTTTCTCGTAGCTTTATCTCGTTATACTTAAGCAGCAGACATGGTACATTTTCCAATGTGCCAATTTATGTTACCGTAACTATTTCATAATCGAATCAAGACATATTGATGTTCCAATATTACTACAAATTTAAGGAAAGCAGCAGGTTTCTTACCAGGTAATGAGATCTGAACATTTTCTTAGAATATTGGCTGGCTGCCCTTAAAAAAATAAATCTGCTTAATGTTCTTGGCTTCAGATTTGCTTCTCAGCTTTCCAATTTGTTCTGCTGTTACAAAGGAAACCTGGGTTTAACAGACCCACCATCAGGTTTACACCTGCTGGTTGAGAGGGATGAAATTTGCAGCTGTCTTTGCCAAAGAGGAGCATCATGGAAGGTACAGAGAATAAAGGATTTGCCCCAAGAGAGGGCACCTGGTATTTCCACTCCCTCTTAGGGACTCCATCAAGAGAAGTGGCTTATTTTCACTTGTAGTCTCCACAGGAGCCTCTGCCCTGCCAGCAGAGGCAGCTATGGAGATGTGCTGAATCTGTGTACTTCCCAGCTGTCCCGTCAGTCATCAGCACCCACTGTTTTGCACTTAAGCACTGCATGCCAGTCCCAAAGGATATGTCAGTGCCTTTCTGATTTTATTGTCACTGGTGCTTTCCACACTGGATCTATTCCAGCAGACCTGCCAGACAGTAAAATCTGTTATCCACAAAACAGAAGGAGGCCAAGTAGCAAAACTGCAAAATTCCTACACTGATAAATCAATGTAATTCATCTCTGAGCTGAGAAGGACCAATCTTGGAGCAGAGAATAAGTCATTTCCCATCCCTGTAAAAATGTTGGCATGTGAAGAATGCTACCAATTAATGACAAATACAGTAGCAGGCTGTAAACACTTATCTACCAAGGAAGTAGACTGAGTACTCCTATTCTGTAAACTCCTCCATCTTGAAAGCATCTGATGAAGTGGGATTGTCTCCCACGAAAGCTCATGCGATAAATTTGTTAGTCTTTAAGTGCCACAGGACTCCTTAACTCCTACAACCTACAATCCTACAACCAGGAAGAAGCATATGGGCCACTGCCATCCCTATTTCTATTAAAGACAATGTAATGGCTCTTTCCAGTAAGATCTATGCTTGGAACAGATTTCCAGGCTGGTCTTTTAGGCCCAGTCTTGCAATAATATCCACGTGGGCAAATCTAGGCTTGCCAACTCCTGTAATGTTATAGTGAACCTCATAATATCTTGTGTTCTTTCTTCAAGTTTCACTCCTGAAGTGTAGGACTATGTAACTTTCTAGCCCTCGTGATTGTGCTGGAAGTTGGACAACATGAACCTTAAAAGCTGAAGGCAAATCAAAAGAGCCCAGATGTTTTAGCCTTTAAAGTCCTGTGATTAAGACAAACTCATGATATTTGAGCATACAACAGGTACCCATGAGGAGCCAATAAAGCTCTGTGGGCTGTTATATAAGTGCAGGACTCTTTCTGTTCTGACCAGCTTGCACGATGGTGGCTTTAGACTGTGTGTATGTGGGTCCACTGACTTGAAGACGGGAAATACAGTTACAGAAAAGCTTTTTTCTTTAGAGCAATCAAAGCTAATTTTATCCCTATCGGTTATTTTCTCCTTTGAGTCCCAAATATGTCGTTTGATACTTGAGAAGAACATGCAGTTGCTAAGATGTTTGAAGTATAAAATGGATACCCAGGTGCGTCTTATCCAACAGAAAATACTCTTTGTGATTATTGGTGAACTGAAGGTTCACAGCCCAATTCTTATGTGTAGTGGGTTCTTGTTTCTTTTGAGAAGTCAAGTAATGCACAGTTAGGCATTTCACAGCAATCAGTTTTCAGTTTACTTCAGGAACTCAAGTATAAGTTGAGTTGGCTTCCTAATATTCAGCTTAGTTACAGTACCACACAATATTAGCTATTAATATTAATATTAGCAATATTAGCTTATGCTGTCTCCTGCTTTTCTCAGCTTTGCTTTACAAGCTACGAAAGGATCTAAGTCGACACATTTTACTTGAACAATGCATCATACAACAGTTAGGCCATAGAGCAGAAGTTTCACTGCTTACATTCCACAGTGAAGACCTGGTAACTAACAAAAAAGAAGATTTATTTATTAATTTGTTGTGAGGCAGCACATTAAAAAGATAATGGTGTTTCACATTATTATGCTGGAAAATGGGCAATTATTTTGTTTTCATTTTTAACTGGCCTCTTAGTTTTATATATTTAAATGGGCAAGGCTGTAAACTGTCCTTCTGAGCTATTAAAGTCAACAGTACACATTATATTACGTGGTGAAAAGAAGATACCTTCAGTCAGTAACTCTTCAGCCTAAATTGACTTGCTAGTAGGGAAAGAGCTTCTTAAAGCACATATAAAGAAATTTAATTTTAAATATTACACATTACTTATAATACCTTGAACTTTTACGTGCTGGATTGCAAATCTTTTTTTAAAATTGCACAAAGCTGCAGACAATAATTGGAAGCTTGGTTAGTGTTACAAATTGAAATCAGTAATTCTACCAGTGTTTTTCAGGTTCCTGAGTCGCATACATATATTAGATAGCCTCATTAGTCATTTGTGGCAGTCTGTGATTTGAAAACAGAATTCCATTAAAGTATTTATGGTCAAAATCTGATATGATCAAATAATAGGTTTCCCAGTAGGAATGTCTATGTGCCGCGTAGTAAACTTGATAATTGTGAGAATACATTTAATGCAGTAGAACTGAATACCATGCCAGAAGATTAACATTTTTGTTATATAATTGTAAGTTCAAGGAGTTCAGCGTCTTATCATGTTATAGTAAGTATAGAAAGTAGAAGTGATCCTCTTTAATTTGTAATTATTTAACTGAAATATAATGTCTCCCAGTCTGATTCTTACTCTTCTGCACTGAAGACATTGGTATGCGGAATCCATGCACTAAGGAATAGTACACTATCAGAGTAGGACATGTTTGATTATTCTTTAAAACCAACTAAGAGAAGTTAATCTCATTGAACTTCTTTTTATTCAACAAAAGAGTTAGATGTTTCCAAGTCTAATGTGACTATAATGTTCATTAAATGGCCTTCTTTACACCTTTAAATGGATTAACTGTACATCTTCACAGTCAAATTATTATACATGCCATTCATAAATCACAGATCTAATTTAAAGAATTGTAAAATGCTCTGTTTATGAGTATTAAAAAGATGCTACAGCAGAAACTAAGGCTGATTTTTATCAGGTGCTTTTACAAAGGGCAAACATTGTTCACATAAGTGTAGAAAGATATATACTTGAAGCTGTTGAATTTTTCTGTAACCTTTGTAGCCTAATATTCTACTTGTAAAAATTTAGCAACTGACCACATTGGCATCTGTACTCCCTTATTTATCCATAACCCAAATGATCCCTCTCCAAGATACCCTCTCCCAAACTGGTCTATTAATTACTTCAGAATGATAGCAGCTGCTCAGATAAGGGGTGAATTATGGCTTTCCTTAGTATGGTCTGGGACCTTTTGGGATTACTTTAGTTCAGAGGGTTGCCTCAACCCAAGTTTACTTATCTAGAGATATAAAAGGTACTATACACGAGGGGCTAGGTTTCCTGGTGGCATAAACTGGCACCCCTCCATTGAAGGTATCATGGGACCCCACTACACCAGCGGACAATCTGGGTGAAGGGCTACAGAGCAGGCGTTCCTCTTTATTATGGCAACAGAAACTTTGGACAGGATTCATGCAAATAATATGTAGGGAGTATGGGACCAAAGGAACAGGAGTTTTGCCTTAAAACTGATAGGACTTCATCTCTTGGAAACAAAGGGCTGTCAAAACCTCAAAGTCATATTGCTATGTGTTAGAGAAATAACTATAAATATTGTACAAGAGATGTGTGACAGCAGTATATGTATAAGATAATTGTCTCTCTCTTTAAATGTCATACATGCTTTACTTATGATGCTAGAAGGGATGCCATAATGATTTAAGAATTAGTTCTCAAATATCTTGATTTCTTATCTTCATAAACAGACTGTTCAGTTAGTCAAAAAACAACCAAGAACCTAGCAGTTTAAAATCTTGTGCTGTTGCACCACTGTAATTTATAAAGTCATGTGTAAAAAAGCTCACAATGGTTGAGAAGTTAAAAACTCAAAGGTAAAAGATCATCTATCCCAGTGGTGATGGAACCTGGTGATGTCCTTGTGGGTAATACATAGTCTGGGAAGTCACTTAATATTGGTGTGCCTCAATTTCATATCTGTAAAATGGGGACCATAATGCTTCCTGTTCCCCACCTTTCATCGGTCTGGTCTACTTAGGTTGGTTGCTGTTTGAGGCAGGGATTGGCTGTATGGGTTTATGTGGTGCCTGGCCCAATGGAGATTTGATCTTGTTGGTGCTTCCAGGTCCTGCTGAAATATTTCACCAATAATAATAATAAACAACATTTTCCATAACCTCAGTTCCACAGTACTGCATTTGTGATGTATATAGCCTACAGCAATTCAAGTCAGAATTTGGGTAACTGACTCCAAAATGAGTGATGTCCCTTGAAATGAGACATTACAGAGGTGCGGAGGATTGCTGCTTATCCTTCAGACACACAAACCATGACAGCTACAGTTGACTGACTAAAAGGGATCATTATATTTCAGTCTCAAACTAATTATCAGAAATGAGGCTTTGTGGATTCCAGCCTTATGGGACCACCTGCCTCTCCTCCATTCTCTCCTGCGTAAAGGCATTTTATTTCATAAAATAAACAGCTGCATTCAGGTTTCCCAGCTCCCTTGAGAAAAATCCCGATATTTTCACAATTTATGTAGTCATTTCAAAATAAATATTTGCTCTGCTTTCTACGTGAGTGTCTGTGTCTAAAGTGCCCATGGCAGGTATGTTAGGCAGTATGAAAACCAGGTGTTCAACCACAATTATTTACTTATTGGCAGGTTTGATTGCTGAAACATCCGCTGGAGCAATTTGACAGTGATTTACTCACAAGGGCCACTGCCAGCTGTTCTCCGCTTGTGGAGGCTGAGTTTCTCCAACTCCCAGGGCCAGCAATGAGAGCAGACTCTTTGGCGATCAGGCTCTGAGTTTTTCCTGTGAACGGGCCAATTGTGGGGTTTGTTCAGCCAATGCTGTGTCTAAACCTATTCCCATGACTTAGCCTGTGGTGCTTCTGTGAGATTTCTCTTCCAGGATGTTAAAGAAGATGTAACTTCAAAAGCTTGTCAGGGTTTCCTTGTAATCACACTGCAAGGGCTTGTTTGCACATAGGTTAAACAGATAGATTTAGAAACCAATGTACTTCAAGTGATCCCTCATGTGGATGTAGTTATAGGGATACAAAGGTGCTTTTGACAGTAACGCATACTTATATAAAAAGTGGTATCGTTTTTCTTCCTTGGTACTGGTGTATAACGATGTTCAGGCTATGGGTGCTTTCACTTTAACTATCTCAGGATGAAATTACATCCCCTAATCAAAATAGTTAAATCAGTATAAAAACTGGGTGTAGACCAGGCCTTAGTAAAGAGCACTTCCCGGGGGCTGCTCTAGTCTAGGGCAGCAGATTTCTGGGAAAGCGTTGTCTACATGGTGCTACAAACTGGTTTATGGGAGTGTGTAAACTGCAGAGAACTCTACCATGTAGTGTAGTAATTGCCCCTTCTAGACCCTGCCAACACAGGGTAAGATTCTCATAGATGTAGGCAGGACTACATTTAACATGCAGTAGGTCACTTTTAGTTCATGTCAGTGGGGAGATCAGAATGCTCTGCAGTTGACATCCCTGTAGACCAGCCCGTGGCATGGAATAGGTGGCAGAGGGGTCTCTGTGTTCAGACTTTCCAGGTCACTCTTGCATCGCAGAGTAAATGGCTGTATAGGCTCAAAGCTCCTCAGAGAACCCAGAGAATTCCACTGAACCGCTGTCTGATACTTCAGAGATACATTGCATGACATGAGACTAGTTATTTTACAGAGGATTTGATTTAGGAGGCATGGGTCTGGCACACAACAGGAAACAAGACTGCGCAAGGAACTAATTTAACAAATGCTCCTACTTTGTCATGCTACTCATTTTGCTTCATGCTGCTACTTTTTTGGATTTTGCATCCTTTGGGAGTGGTAGTTTTCTGCATGGCTAACAAAAAGGGAAGAAACAAAATAAGGTAAAGCTTCGTATAGGTGTAAACCCGCTTGGGGACAAGCTCCCGGACTGAACTGAGACCTGATTATGTAATGGTTACTCAAATGGTGAACACTTTTTTACAACATCGAGTAGCCCCACCCAAGTGAATAAGACTTTTTCTATGAGGAAATGCTCATTTTGTGATTACGGTTTCACAGCTGGCTGTAGCGGGGGGGGGGGGGGGGGGGACTGTAGGGCAGAGGAGCGAGGGCTGGGAAAGCTGCACAACCTAGCTGCGACTGCAAATGTCCTTTTGGGATTATGTGTAAAGTGAGGGGCATCTCTCTGGAAGTCACCCATGCTGGTCCCAGGGCATTCCCTATGTTGGGCAGCAGGGGGAGAAGTTCCTATGTGACAAGGCTGCAAGGTCAAAAGCAAAAGGCAGAATGAAGTAAAGCTAGAGTTGGTCAACATTTTTCATTCACAACTTTTTTTTTGTAAGAAAAAAATAGTTTGGATGACACTTTTTTCATCTTTCTGTTTTTAGAGACAGAGACAATTGTTCAGTTTTTGGATAAATATTTTCAGTGGTCAGATTTTTGACAAAGGCCTAAAAACTTTGGAAGAAAAACTTTGATATATAAAGTTTTCATGTCATCAACATTTTTCACAGTTACAGAAAGTGTTTCTCAGCAAGTTCTCAGAGCCTGGAACTTCACTTCTTTTGGGCAGACTCCCTCCCTTAACATTCCTTTTCCCACTAGAGACTTCTCCTATAGCAAGCCACTTAGGTCTCTTCCAGTCCCTAGAAAATCCGGGTTTCCTTAGAAGAAAGTTTTTAACTATTCTAGACGGAAAGAATTGTTAACTGGTGGAAGATGTTTAGAATGATTTTCTTGCTATGAAGACTTCCTCCATCTACCAATGTTCATGGACGAGCTCAAGCCCAGGCCAGATTAAAATGGTTTAAGATTGGATATGAATGGCTCAGACATTCCTAATTGAAAAGCTGCAATTTGTTATAGCAAAGCAAGAGAACCTTCCGTGTGTCCCTGTACTACAAAATAACACTTTATGGATGTTGATCCCTGTTCACTTCCATGCCTGTGGCTTGATAATCAGAATCTGGCTACAGCTGCACAGACTGCCAACTGTTGAAATGTTATGGGTATTCGCCTTTGTGATTGATCTCAACCAGGGGTGGTGTTGCTGTGCATACAGGGCTCGAGCCCTGAATCCAGGTGCCAGAGCCCCGGGTCTGCCGCGGTGGTGGCTGCGGAGTTGGCGCGCTTAAAGCATGCGAGCCCCGTATCCTGGCACCTGAGCCCCGGGTCTTTTTCGGGGGTAGAGGCGCTTCTGATCTCAACAGAGATATCAATCCCATTAACATTACGGTAGACTACCCACAAGACTATGTTGGGACAGAACTGATGCTCAGAGTCAAGTTTAGGCTTGTTTTTTGCTACCCGACAAGCCTTGAAAAAGATTAATACTAAATATAAGGTAATTTAAATGACTCCTCCTTTTCCAGAAGGCAGGCTCAAATGGTGTTTTAGGGACTTGGAGGCCTTTTAGCAAGCACAATGAATATTTCATTCTCTATCATCGCTACCTGATTAAGTTAATGTTTCAGATGTAGCAAGATACAGAGGCTATGTCTACACCTAAAAGCTTAGTTCAGACTTGGTTAGTCTGAACTAAGTAGTTCAAAATTAGTATGAACGAACCACATTTTTTTTAGTTTGAAGTAACTTTTAGTTTGAACTAAAAAAATGCTGTTAGTTTGAACTAACCGCAAGTTCAAACTTATTTAGTTTGAACTAGCATGACTACATTGTGCTAGTTCGAACAAAATTTCAAAATAAGTTTGAACTAAGCAGTTAGTTTGGACTAACCAGCCAAACAAACTAGTTTGAACTAAGCTTTTAACTAAAATTTTTAGTTCAAACTAGGCAAAACCTAGTGTAGACAGGGCTCAATTAGTTCAAATTAAGGCTCCGTAATTCAAAATAATTTGCTAGTGTAGATATAGCCAGCGTGCCTTAATCTCTGGATGTACAGTTTGAGATGCACCAAATCGCTGGCCACTTTTGGAAATTTTAACCTTAACATGGGTCACACAAACATTTTTAACCACCACCGATTTCACCTGAAACCTTGACATTCCTAGTGCACCCGCCAAGAAAGTGAGGGAAGAAAGTAATTTTCTACTGAGAACTGTTTAAAAAAGCAAGGAAAATCTTGCTTAAAAGAAAGTAATGTCAAAAGATCACAATATCCTTGAACCTTATGGAATGAAAGGCCCTTTTCAACACGTGTGAGTTACGAAATACACACCAAAATGATTCAGCTTAATACTTAATATAAGGTAATTTAATTGACGCCGCCTTCTATCTGGTATTTGTTCCTTCTGGTGCCACTATGCTGGAAAGTTGTTTGTTATAACACTGATCATAACTGCAACCTAGTGCAAGTATAAATATAGGTAAATACATATAAATTTATGAAAGTATAAATGCACTCTTCTTAAAAGTTGGTACGGAAATCAGAAGAATAAAAGAGCAACTAATTCCCTTAGGCTCCCCTTTTGAAAAAAACTGTGTAAGTGTCTTGTTTGAATACCTTTCTTCCACTGATTACAGTGTTGCCAAATCTCATGATCTGTGCTTAGGCTTCTCTTAAAGCCACAGCTCCTAGAATCACATTGTTAGGTGAGAGTCTCAGCTTTTATTTAAATGAAAAATAAGTTTCCAACATCTATGATTTTGGAGAAAAATTTGAAAACATGAACCTAATGGTTTAGAAGCCAGAAAACAAATACAAAAAGAATACTACCTTTTAGTTTTAATATCATGTTTTTAAAACTAATTTTATGATTTTCGAGGGAATAGGGAAAGGCTGTCTCATGATTTTTGGATGCTGGAGGTTGCTAGTGCTGCGACTATTAAAGTGATATTAAGTAGGCATGGACTAAAATTGGGAGCTGTTAAGTCAATGTCTGGATTTTAATAGTGTAGTTGTAACGGTGTCCATCCCAGGGCAGTAGAAAGACCAGGTAAGTGAGGTAGTATCTTTTATTAGACCAGCTTCTGCTGTTGTCAGAGACAAGCTTTTGAGACACACAGAGCACGCCTTCCGTGCAATCTGTGGAAGAGCTGTGTGTGACTCAAAAGTGTATCTTTTTCACTTACAGAAACTGGTCCAGAAAAGATGACCTCACCCACCTTGTCCCTCTGGATTTTAATGGTTTTGGTCAAATGCAATCCAGAGAAAACACCTTATGTTTTTGTTCTGCAAACTTGATTGACAAACTTCCATGAAACAAAACTCTGTCCCATCTCTAACATAAAGGCTGATTATGAAGTTATTAGAGACAGGTTTTTCTGTTTTTTACCTTACACCAGACTAGCTCCTTTCCAGCTGGTATTACACACAAGGCAGCTTTGCAATAAGAGAGTCACTGACAAGAGATAGTTTCGATATACCAATTGCATTAGCAACAATGAATGTTTTACAGTGTGTATGTTAAAAGACTAACATATTTCTTCGGGCATGTGCTTTCATGGGCTGCAACTCACTTCATCAGATGCACCACGTGGAAACTACGGTGGGGAGGTGTATATACATTCTCACCTTCTAATAAACTGGTGTGAATGGGCCCCACCTACCCTAACTGAATTAACTTGGCTAGCACTTGCCCTCCTCCATCCTGGCATGTGTATATTCACCTCTCCACTATAGTTCCACTTGGTTCATCTGACAAAGGGGTCACAGCCCACAGAAGCTTATGCCTAAAAAAATTTGTCAGTCTTTAAGGTGCCACAGGACTCTTGTTGTTTTTCCAATAAAAGCAGCAATTCTTTTTTTCCTTTTCTAGTGATACAGATTGAATTCTCCAACCAAGCCCATGGTTTTATCAGGACATCTCCTAAAGTCTGTGCAGCTTCAGAATGTTCAAATGTTGGGCCTAAACCACATGGGCTGAATCCCTTCATGCAAGTATAATTGCAGCCCAATAAAGCATTATTACTTAGCACTTGTACATAGCTTTATGGGCTATATCTACATTGCAGAGCATTTTTGAAATTTTTCTTTCGAAAAAAGATTTCAAAATATATTCAGAATAATTATCTCGAAATAACTTTTTTTCAAAAATGCTATTTCAGGAGAAAGGTCCGGGTACCAGCTCTTTGTCCCAAAATACTGTGACTTTTTGTTTTTCCCAAAAGTGAAAGTCTGCATCGGATTTTGTTTTTCGAAAAAGAGCCAGTGGAAGAAAGAGGCTGTGCCCGGTGATGCCTTTTTTTAAAAAAAGCTATCTCAAAAAAAGTTTTGGTTTTTTTAAAGGTAACCAGGTTTAGTGCTGGCAAAAAAGCACACTGGTATCTCAAGATACCAGTGTGTTTTTTTTTGAAAAAGCTAAACCGGACAGCTTTTTTGAAAGAAAAAGCCTTTTCTGAGATAGCTTTTTTGAAAAAAGCCAGTGCTGGACACGGCAAAGGCTTTTTTCCAAAAAACCTGCCTATTTCTTCCATTGGCTTTCTTTTTTTTTGAAAAAGAAAGTCTGCTGTAGACTTTCACTTTTGAATAATAAAAGCTGCAGTATTTTGGGACATGGAGCTGGTCCCTGGACTGTTCTCCCGAAATAGCATTTTTGAAAAAGTTATTTTGAGATAATTATTCTGAATATATTTCAAAATAATTTTTTTTCAAAAAAAGTTTTTTCGAACATGCTGTGCAATGTAGACGCAGCAATGGTG
Source organism: Podocnemis expansa (assembly GCA_007922195.1). Taxonomy (NCBI): domain Eukaryota; kingdom Metazoa; phylum Chordata; order Testudines; family Podocnemididae; genus Podocnemis; species Podocnemis expansa. The sequence goes on from ML682056.1 coordinate 3,415,818, forward strand.
TGTGTTTGTGCACAGTGCTCTCTATACAGAGATATGCAGACAGATTCTCCAGTTGGTTACGTGGCTCAAAATGGCCTCCAAACAGTGGAGGCTGCTTGTAGAGAGCTGCTTTTGCTTGGGGGAAATCACACTTGGGGAAGTGGCTCAGCTACCTCTCTTTTCTTCCCGCTTCTAGGATGGCCATGTCCGTCAGAGCCTTGGGCAGGGACCAGATTAGAAGATGACTAGTGCAGAAACGCTCCACTGTGTCTGATCCTCCACTGGTGTGACATCTAATTGGGACCTTACCTTAGTAATAATAATTCAAGAGATCTCCATGCTGCTCCAGCTTCTGCTAGGGCCAGACAGCTGCTGTTCTGTGACACATCCAAACAGCTCAGTCACACTGGAGAATTATGTCTGAGGTCCCTGTTCTGAGGATTTAAATTCTAGGTCAATGGGCCAGCATATGCAGCAGAATTAAACTTGTTTTTAGTTGAGCTACACAGAAGGATAAAAAAAAAATCCCTTTTTTTCTAACTTGGTATAATATATGTTAATTTAGTAATTATTACTGTTTGCATTGCAGTGCATCTGTGAACACTATGGAGCACACACAGCATGACTATCTAGATAGCTGCAACCTCTTTTTTGGTAAAAAGATTGTAAAGATAAAGACCGGTTTGTAGCATACTCTGAAGAAATGTTTCCAGTTACTGAAGCAAACCATATGGCTTATCTGCACCACCACATCAACCCCTCTCTTGAGATATGTGTTAACCTCAGGTTGGCCAAGAGTGCATTTACTCTGGGGGAAATTCTGCACCACAGGATTAAAAGTTCTGTAGACAATATATGAAAATTTTGCAAAGCCCTTGATATTTTATTGTCAAAATAACACAATATAACCCCCCCCCATTTCCATTATTTTTTGGTAATATATTTCTAAATTCCTGTCAGCGAGAACGTCTTTAATAATGCAACAAGCAGTTGTGTGGCACTTTAAGACTAACAGATTTATTTTTTGCATGAGCTTTCGTGGGAGAAGATCCCACTTCCTCAGATGCTTCGAAGATGGGTGAACTTACAGAAAGGAATGAAACTAAATGCAAGGGGGTGTAAAACATAGGATCAGGTCATAAAATAACAGCAAATCAGAGCAGTTTACAGGCTTAAAGAATGGGAAGCCTGAAGTCAAATTACCCTTTGTAATAATGCAGACAGCAAAAAAGATTCGGGAAATGTTTTTTGACAAACAAAGTCCTTAATAGGCATATTAATACAGAACTTGGAGTTCATTTAAACTACACAACAGAAATGTTGCATCTCCCACACCCCCAGAAGCAATGCAAGGCCTTGGGGCAGTCAGAGGTAATGAGGAAGATGAGGGCAGGGAAGGAGCCTGGGAATGAACCCGGCGTGTGGGTGGGAGAAGTACAGAGGACGTATAGAAGAAGTTGGGTGTGGGGAGGTGAAGTATGGAATAGGGTTTTGGGGTCAGGGAGAGTTGTTAGGGAGTTGGGGAGCTTCCTTCATGCAAACCCTGGCTGACCCAGCCTCTCTCATTCACTTAGGGACATCCATCTGTCCCATGTGTCCGTGCACCCCCACTCGCCTTTCAGCCAAGCATATCTGCATATGTCCCCATGTGGGCCTGCACCCCCATTCCCTGATGTGTCTCTGCACCCTCACCCCGCCAGGCAGAGCTGCCTCTGAATCTATGTATCCCTGACCCCATCCTCCTCCCCATCCCCATGTGGCCCTTAACCCCCACCCCTGGCTCAGTGTTGTCACCCCACTAGCTCCTGTACCCCCAGCTAAATATTTCCCTTCAGCTAACTCTTCTGAAGCCCTGTCTGTTGAATCCTCCTGCATGCGCCACTCTGTCCATCCCCCTATATCCCATGCCTCCTCGCTTGGCCCTGCAGGCAAGGCACAGTCCATGCCCCCTCCTTCTCTGTGTCTGGCTGCTCCTACTATGAACCAGCCGCCCTCTCTTCTAGCACCACATCACCCTGTGGTGGCCAAAAGGTGTAATTGCCGCATGACCCGATTCGCAGCTTCCTTTCTCCTCCTAGTCAGAATCAATTAGAGTGCAGGGGAAAATAATCCACAGGAGACATTAATTCTGTGCTTGCGCAGTGGCACAGAATTCCCCCAGGAGCATGAATTGCAATGAACCTGCGTGAGAAGATACAAACGTCTTCTGATAACGGAAAGCTAAGAGATGTGTAAAAGGGAATCAAGACAGCATTTGGTTCTGCAGCTGAGAAGACTGCCCCACTCAAATTTCTTAATGGAGACATCATGAGTGACAGAAGCAAACAGATGCAATGCTGGATGGAACATTATCAGAAGCTCGGTTTACATGAAACCGCTGTTTCAGAAGCAGTGCCACATAAGATTGCAAGCCTCAACACCACTGAAGAGCTTCATACAGAGCCATCTTAAAGAGGTGATCACTTCCTCAGTGCCAGGAAAAGGGTACAGGAAAATATGGGATTCCAGATGAAGTACTGAAACAAGAAGGACAGGTTGGGCTTAAACATCTGCACAATGTCTTGCCTGCTGAAGGGGAGGAGTGGGCACCACAAGACATGAAGGATGCCAGCATCAAAGCATATACAAAAAAAGAAGATCTGAGACGCTGCAACAAACACAAAAGAATTTCTCTCCTGGGGGTTGCTGGCAAGATATTCACACAGGTCATTCTCAAAAGACTGCAAATTCTTGTTCAACATGTATAACCAGAGCAGCAGTGCATCTTCTAGGTCAGTAGATCACCTATTGATATATCATTGCACTAAGACAACTGCAAAATTGTTAAGAATAAAGACACCTTCTCTACATCACCTTTATAGATCTTACATAGGCTTTTGACATGGTCAGCCAAAATGGTCTTTTCTAACTGTTAAAAAGAATTGATTGCCCCTCAGCCCTTCCTAATCTGATGCAATTTTTCCATGGTAGCTATAGTTCACTATGAGATCCAAAGTGTTATCAAACAGAACAGTTTTGGCATCAACCTCTTTAGTATATTCTTTCCTCTGCTGCTTCATTTTACTTTCTTAGCTAGCACCAACGCTGTAACTATCACAGAAAATTAGGTGGAAACCCTTCAACATTGCATGTCTAGAGAGCAAAGAGCAAAGTCAAACACATGCTGTTAAGAAAACTTCACCTATCATACAGTGTGCATCCTATGTAGCAAAGAGGAGGTCCAGTAGCTTTGATTTCCAAAGGGATAGCCATGTTAGTCTAGTCCAGCAAAAAAACCAAGGAGTTGTGTGGCACTTTACGACTAACAGATTTATTTTTCATGGGAGAAAATCCCACTTCGTCAGATGCTTCGAAGATGGGTGAACTTACAGAATGGAATGAAAATAAATGCAAGGGAGTGTAAACCATAGGATCAGGTCATACAGTAACAGCAAATCAGAGCAGTTGTTAGGTTCAAACCATGGGCTTTACAATAGCTTTGCACTAGCTTGTGAAGAATGTGGACTAGCTAACAGTCTCTCGAAGACAATGATTCTGACACAAAGTCTGTTGATTGCACCAGCAGTTTTAATAACTAGGACTATGCTAGAAGTTGTGCACAAGTATTACTATATGGCATTAACCTCCCTCGGGGTGACTATCTTAATTCTTGCATCAGAAAGGCAGCCATCACATTTGGCTAATGGATCAAGTGTGTGTGTGCATGTGAGTAACGGGAAACAGACGTTGAACACCAAAATGTGGGTCTGCCAGCTGTGCTTTTTGAGAACGCTACTGTATGAGGGTGAGTCCTGGACCACCTACAGCGGCTATGAGCGAAGGCTAAATACCTAAGACATCCTGTGTTCTTCGATAATCAAAGTTTTTGACACTGAAACACTTGAGAAAACAAAATTTCTAAATCTAATCACTATTCTCAAACACAGATGTCTCAGCTGGCTTGGTCGTCTGCACTGTATGAATGATGGATGCATTCCCAAGGCCCTCCTCTATGGAGAACTTGTGGATGCTGCAAGGTCACTAGGCTGACCTCTGCTCAGGTTCAAGGACATTTGCAAGAGGGACCTGACAACTTCCAACAGCAACACTGCAAGCTGGGAATATGCAACTAGTCACAGGCTACACTGGAGTGCTGTCCTGTACCAGTGAGTCAAGGTGGCTGAGAGAAAAGAAAGGAAAGTAGGTCTCAAGAACTAGTAGTACATCAGCTTCATCTTATGGCCCTGCATTTTATGCCTGCATTATCTGTGACAAAGATTAGCACTCAAAAATAGTATCATTTGACCACTTGTGATGCTGAAGCACAACACACAGTAACTGAACCATTCTGGCGCTTACACCATCATCTTCTGAAACAGCCATTGCTGTACTCGATAGCATCTAGAAGCCACAGCTGAGATTAGGGCCTTACTATACCAGCTGGCGGACATATGGTCCCTGCTCCGAAGAGTTTACAGTCTCAGTAGACAGTGAGAGAAACTGAGGCATCAGAGCAACGAAGTGATTAGCCTCAGTTTCTGAGAATTGAATCTAAGAATTGAGCTAAGAATTGAATCCAGGTTGCCTGTGTCCTCAGTGAAAAAAAAATCACCCTGCACAACATTTTTATCCCACCTGGGGGCTTGCTCCCAGTTGCTGAGCTAGGTATACCCCCAAAGGCCTGTTTGCTCAGAGCTGGCTTAACCAAAAGCCTCTCTACTACCTAAGTGACATCTCATGTGAAAGCAGTGTTGTTTTCCTTGTGTTAAGAGCAAATACACAGAGCTCCTACATAGGGACGCACAGCAGTAGTGCCTGAATTCTTTTCTAAAAGTGCAGTCTTTCTTAAATGACACGTCAGAATGGCACTCGGCGATTATGCAACACTGTGTAATTTGCAGTCAGGAAATTAGGACGGCTGGGGGACCACAATCTGATTTATGGAGTCCTTCACAGCGTCGGGAATCCTAATTGTTTTTTAAATGAACCTGAATCATGGTTGGCAAGGCAAGGACACTTGGTGAGAAGCTGGCAGGGAAGGGATGAACTCAAAGAAGAGTCTTGATCAGTCACTGAATGAAATAGGACAGCAGTTACTGGATTTGTGGTCCGATCTGAAATTGCTCCCCTGTTGGATAATCAGCTGGCTTGTACCACTCTTTATCTTTACTGTATGCTGCTGAGGGGATGGGAGAGGGAGGGTGATAGCAGAGGGGTTACAAGAAAGGTTAGGTCTCTGATATGTTTTGATCCAAGATGGTAACCATAGGTTCTGTGAGAGAAATGATGATCTATGAAAATAAATTGAAGTTCATTCCAAAAACAGGAAGATTAAGACACACGAAGGTGCCTAGTTCTTGAGGCCTGGGCCTTGACTTCCAAGTTTAGGCAGTTTGGGGGTTTTACAGCTGTTGGGAGGTAGGATGGGAAAAAAATCTCATTTAAAAACATGGTTTTTGTGAATGTCTTTACTTTGCAGGCAAAGCTCTTAATTGCAGGCAAACAAGGAGTCGGGTGGCACTTTTAAAGACTAACAACCTCCTTTATCATATGAACTTTTGTGGGAGTGTCGGATGAAGTGGTATTTTCTCCCATGGAGGCTCATGCGATAAATAAACTTGTTAGTCTTTAAAAGTGCCACCCGACTCCTTGGTTTTTTTGCTGAACTAGACTAACATGGCTCCCCCTTTGAAACTTAATTTCACACCATAAGATGTTGTGCAGCCAAAATACCTTGCGTTCACAAACAAAAAAGAAGAAACAAATCACTGTTAAATAGTTTCAATTCTCAATTACTTTGAATGACTGGAGAATGACATTTGGCCTGTTAGTGAAAATCCAGAGGAAAGATCATCTGAAGGGTGGCAGTTGTGGGAAACAAGTGTTAAGACTGGATGCTGCAGGATGAAACCAAACCTGAGTTTCCTAAGAGCTAGATCACCTAGCATTAACCTTTCTGCTCCAGCAGAGGAAGCTCCTGGGTTTATGATGAGTGACGATGAGAAGCCGATAGGTACTCTGTTATTCAAAGAGAAAATCTAATTTGTAAACAGTCAACATCTTAACAAACTATAAACAGCTGTCTTGACTTTTCGCAGATTTACTGATGCTTGAGAGGCTAAAAATCACTGTTTTTTTCCAAAACTTCCTTCATTCATTTGTGCCCTGGTATTCATTAGGACAACAAGCCTCCGGGGGCTTCTTACAGCTTAGCTGCCTCGTAATGACGTAAGCCAGGTCCTAGACATTTCTAGTGTGGGTGCAGTGTGTGGTACACTGTGGTGTACAATTTTTCCTCACATCTTGGGGGGTGGAGGCTGTATAAAGGAAAGCATATCTCAGCATTTAAAAAAATAAATGAACCTTTGTATTGATTTTTCAAAAGTAACCGATCATTTATTGCTCACACTTCTAGACGCTATCGTCATTAATTAGATTCCGCATTGATGCGTCTATCCTATCCATCTGGGAAATCAAGGAAAACAAGACTGTGCTTGTCTTAACCAAGAGAGAATTTACGGAATAGTTGAATTGTCCCCGTAAGTCGGAGTAATAAATACCTACCACATAGTAAATATAAACTGGTCTGTGGAGTGGAAAAAAATAATGAAGTAATTAGGTGAATTATTAGAGGCACCTGTGACACTGATTAGCACAAGTGCATTTCAGGCATGTGATTACTGAGTGCAACAATATATGGATTTTGAAGCTACCCAACTTACAGTGACTGCATCTGACACACTGGGAGAGTTCAGCTCTTATAAGCCTCCCCCTTCAAGCTGTTCCAGTAAATCATGAATTGGGGGGGTACGTGTATGAGAGTGGGGGTCCAGGATGAAGCCTGGCATCCTTTGTTATTCCAGCCTGCCTTGTGTAAACAGAAGTTTTCTAAATTAGATTCCTTCTTTCCAATCCATTAAGGTTAATGCTGTTTTAATTAGCACTAGATTTGCAGCCTGTGAGATACCACTTGATGGGCCTTTTAGAGATTCCCAACCACAGTACTGCATGCAATTAAAGACAAAGACACAAATTAAATCTTTTCCATAACATTTTTTTTATTTAGATGATTTTTTTCCTGCTTCTTATTTGAATAATGAGGTTTCGATGAGGGAGGTCTATGTTTCTTTACTGAGGAAATGTGTAGTACAATATATTCTGCAAAACCTTGTTGGAAATCTTCCTGCTTTCTCCTCTGTAGATACTGTACGTAGGGTGCACTGCTCCGTCTTGCTACTAACGGATCTGATCCAGTCCTCACTGGAAGCGGAGCTGGCCAAACCATTTACAAGCTATGCAGTAATTATCAATTTAGCAATTGAGGGCAGGATCAAGGCCTAGTAATCTTGTCCCTCAGTCCTCGTGAATGCAAAAAACCCACTCTGGGAATTCTGAACTTGCAGCAACTGCATTTAATGCAGTCTCCAAAGGTTACTCTATATTGTTATATTGCATGCTTATGATGGTATCTGAACTCCTACAGAGGCACATGACTGAGTGAGAGATTCAGTTTCCAAAGCGATAGCCGTGCTAGTCTAGTCCAGCAAAAAAAACAAGGAGTCACGTGGCACTTTAAGACTAACAGATTTATTTTTCGCATGAGCTTTTGCAATTTTCTCCCACAAAAGCTCATGTGAAAAATAAATCTGTTAGACTTGGATTGCCACACAACTCCTTTTTTTTTTTTTGAGAGATTCAGGTTTACCTGAGAGAAAGCTAGCGTGTGTATGTATAGAACCTCTTTTTGCTACAGAAATCACCGTATGGAGCTGCATTCTGTGATTCTTTTGGACCACTGTAGTCAATGGAAGTTGCGGAAATGTGTGAAGATTGCAGGAGTGGCTTTTTAAAATGAAAATGCAATCTTTTTTTTTAAAAAAACCCTCAAAATCTTAGAAAAACATGTCATCTCGAAGCATTCATTTAATTGGGTGTACAAGAAATGATTCACTCCATTCCTTGACGAAAAGAAAAGAAAAAAACTGTTTTTGTGGTTGTGACACAAGTCCAGAGAGACAGTATAGCAGTTTGAAAAGGCTGGCTGAAGGCTGAATTTTACCTCAAATGTAAATGTCAAAGTAGCAGCTGAAGTTCTGTAAAAACAACAAGAGTTCTGTGGCAGCTTAAAGACTAACAAATTTCTTCAGACATAAGCTTTCATGGGCTCTAACCCACTTGGGCAGATGGAGCCCATAAAAGCGTATGTCTGAAGAAATTTATTAGTCTTTAAGGTACCACAGTGTCTTTGCTGTACACCAGGGATCTCAAACTCACAGCCCACTGGCGCATGGGGCCCCTGAAGTTATTTCTTGAGGCTCACAATGACATTTAGAATTTCTTAAATAATAGATAATGCAAAATTTAAATTTTACTTACTTACTGTTTTTCTTCCTGATGATACCTCCATCTTGAACGGAAGTAACTCTTTCTTTCTTGCTTTTGGCATATATATGTTACTCATCATTTTTTCCTTTTGACTGTACTTTGTGTCGTGTGAAAAGGTTTTAGTAGTGTGGCCCTCAGGCTAACATACTAGTTGTCATATAGCCCTCATGGTGATTTGAGTTTGAGACCTGTGCTATATACAGACTAACACAGTTACCCCTCTAGAACTTGAAATTGCACAGTTATCTTTCCTTCAGTATTGGATATGGACATCAGAGGGGGCTGAGAATATTGATGCTACAGTACATAATATCGAGCCGGTTCTATAAATGCACATTCATAACTCCTATTCACATCTACTAGAGTGACACATTCATATTGAAAACAAAATATATTCCTCCTGTTATGGACACAAAGTTTTGGCACAAGAGCACTATGTACAAGTGGAGTTCAATGGCTGAGTTTACTTTGGCCAGATTGCATTGTAGTCGTAGTGTTGACCAGACTAGGCTGTATTACAGATTATTGATGGAATGTGGCAACTGACTGCACATGGAGCCCTCTTAAGTTTGAAGGGATGCTAAACCAGTGCAAGGATCTCTTTTCATGGATCCAGTCAATTGCAGGATCCAGATGCATATCTGAAGATAAGATGAATTAGATTTAGAGAGATATAGGGCAGTTCCGGCAGATGAAGGCTGTTTCAAAGAAGGGTAATATTATCCAAATATATTTAGATTATGTGGCTGAATGTGTCTTACTGTTTTCCTGTTGGCCTCTACAGATTTCAGGAGACATAGTGGTCTAATGGTTGAGAAGTATCTTGGGATGCAATGTAGACTAAACTGGGCAGGACTTGTGGGTGACAGAATCTACTCTATAGGCAGCTCAAACCAGACAGCGGCCTTTATGCAGCTTTTCTTCCAGCCCTGTTCTCAATCCCCACATTCACCTGTGGGGAGGTTTGTGACCAACTGAGTGGGTGCAATCTTTGACTCACTGGCCTCTGCACAGAAATCAGTGTCTCCAGGCCAGTTCTCTGATGTCCTCTGTGGAGCTGGTATGAAGCCTAGTTATGTAGCCTGAAGGAAGTAAAACTCTCTCCTATTCAGCAGTTATTCCTTGTACTATGGTGCTTTTACTCCATTGGGGCCAAACCACAGATCCTATGTCATCTGGGGAAACCTGTGCCCCGACCGACCATGACTTCGTTCATCGCATACCTGCAACTTTCCTTGACTTCTCCTGAATGATTTTGGATGCACAAGGACCAAATGCTTGGGCTGTTAGAAGGTTAATTTGCACACACATTTAATAGCCAAAGTTTTGGCCTCATTCTATATTTATTGCATAATAAAATCTTTGATTAATGCACTGAGAGATTGTGTGATTGGTCACAATAGAATTTCCATCCTATTCCTCCTCTCTCAGTAAAGGGATTTTTAGTGAAAATGGAAAAACCATTGCTATAATCTCTTCACCACCATTTCTGCCTCATAATGAGGTGCTGTATCTTCTTCAGCTCCCATTGCTTGCAGGATTAGGACTTTTTGTACGTATGTACTGGAGAGAACCAATGCTATCCAGGTCTGATTCTCCTCTCATACCAGTTTTACATGGGTGCAGCTCCAGCAATGTCAATGGAATTGTTCCAGAATTACATCAGAGTGGGAGTCGAATTCAGATCAGACCTTTGGTGCTGTCAATTTGTAAGCAGTACTCTCCCCCGAGAGCTGCATACAGCCTTCTAGCGCAATAGAAAGCTTTACACAAACCCAGCCCTGTAAGACATCAGTAAGAAAGGAGAGCACTGAACACCTTGGATAGTCTGTGGGACTGGAGGGCACTCAGCACCTTGCCAGATCAGGTCCTCAGTCTCTATAAAGGCAAAGCTCTCTTGGCTTTTAATGGGAGTTTTACCCAAGTAAGGGCTGCGGGGCCATCTATGCATATTTTATGAACAGCTCCTTTCTCCATTGCTATTGGATTTAATTAACTTTTGGGAAGATTGGTTGGAAAACAAATTATGGTCTACCCCCACCCTTTTATTCGTGTAACTGTTGCAAGCTCATGGGCTTCTCATCAGAGAACTTCCAGTGTATCAATCATCGTGGTTTCAAAATATTTAGTGATACTGAGTACAGAGGGGAGGCATGACAAGAGACATACGATAGGCTTTCTCCACTAGTGATGATCAGTTCAGGTGGCAAAAGATTCAGCCATATAAATGCATGTTTCTGATCTGCAACAAGCTACTTAATAGAGGGGGAAGCCCTCCTCCTTTGGCATGGAGGGCCATAGATGCAGCAGAACCAGTACAACTCTGCAGTACAGGGTAGAACAGGATTCATGTGGATCCTGCTATTGACATACCTGCTATGGAGCCACAAAGGGGATTTGAAACCAGGTTTGATCCCTGATCAGGGCTGGCCCAACCATATAGGTGGACTAGGCAGTTGCCTAGGGTCCCAGGATTTAAGGGGTGCCAGATTAGATGGAAGTGAAATTTTTTCTCTATTTAAAAAAAAGGAATTAATAAGTCCTCTCTTATAAACAAAAATATTGTCCTTTGACAGGGGCACAAAAGTCATAACTCTCCAAGGGTGCTAAAACCCCTTGGACCTGCCCTGTCCCTGAGTGGGGGTCCCGTTGGCATTCTGTCTATGTTCACAGCAGCAGGCCGTTGGTGATGCAATGGTGGATGCTTCCCAGATTTCAGAGAGGACTCTTTTTACCCTGGACCTCCACAACAGTCAATGTAGCCCAGGCTTGTCCAACCTGAGGTCCAGGGGCCAGACTCTGACCCACCAAGGGCTTTTATCCAGCCCACAGAGTGCTGCTGCAGGAGCCTGGGAGCTGGGGCTGACCGGAGCCCTTGTTAAGTTCTCCTCATGCTCTGTCTTGCCCCCTCACGTGGGCATCCTGCCCCCCCTTGTCCTCTGTACACGATGCAAGCAAAAGCAATGCCAAATATCACATTAATCATTAGTTTATTAAAGTTTATTAATACGATTGATCTGTATATCTTATCTATCAAAATTTTCTCACTGGTCCCCAAACTGAGAAAAGAATTGCAATGCGGCTCCTCACCCAAAAAAGTTGGACATCCCTGGCTCTACTTCAGACAGGGTTTGATGCAATTGCAAGAGTCAGCCTCTAGCCTAGTGGGTTTCTTTGTGACAAAATGCTTGTACTTTTCTTCAAAGCCACTAGATGGTGTTTGGCAACCGTTTCTGTTCACTTCACTTAAAAAGCCTGCCCTGCCAAAATAATCCTAGGGATTTCTCTGCAGCTTATGAAACTCTTCCAAAGACTTCTACATTTTATAACATCATTACAACTACAGTATGCAGGAGAATGGTGCTCCTGCTTTCCCCACAAACTAACAGAAAATTCTAAAGGTTGCTATTTTGGGGGCTGTTGCTGCACCATCCCTCACGAATTCCCGCAGCGGATCTAATCACATGAGTCAAGGCTGCAAGCCTGGGACCCTCAGCATTGCTGGTAGCACATCATCGTTCTTCACAGAGATATTTTTGGGAGCATTCCTTTAATTAAACACAGACTGCTCCTGATATACTTGCTCATGCAAAATTCCTGTTTGTTACCCATGGCTTTCAGTAAAGGCTACAGTGGATATTCACACTGATGTGTGGAATAGAGAAACAAATTCAACAGAGCTCAGAAAGGCATTTAAGGATTCAGTCCTACCGCACTCAGGTCAACAAGGGACTTGCCATTGACTTTAATGGGAGCATGATCAGGCCCTGACATTCTAACTGTGTAAGCTAAAATTATCCATATTAGCACAGACGGGGGGCTCACACTGGGCTCTCAGTTTCAGTGCCCTGTGCACAATTCTTTGGTTTTAAATAAGCATTTTGGATTTTCTGTTGATATTTTAAAAGACATGACTCTGACCTAGGACCTCAGACTTGATCTCTCCTGTTTTAATTGAGTGGTTAGTGATATCTTTCTTTTATGAAATAATTTGCAAGGAACTGCAAAGCAATCCATTCTGTATTTAAGAAATTTAATCAATTCATTTGAAATAACTGTCGGTGACAGGGAAAATATGGTAATTCATGTTATTTTGCAGACAAAGCATCAATAGAAATCACAACATAATTAAACATGCCCTCTTCACATATTTCATAAAAAGCCACAGTCTTTGGGTCTAATAAATCCAAACTTATTTCTCTGATCTTGGGGCCTAAAATATGTTCCGTGAATTGTTACTTCTTGTCGAAAAACACTGATAATATTTGCCTTGCAGGCAGCATAAAACACAGAAATGTAAAATAAAAATAAGTTATTAAGCAGACTAACGGGCAACTTAAATGGAAATCTGCCTTCTATGTCATGTTAAAAATGACAATGAGAAACATTTCACGGGGCAAAATCTTAAAAATAAAATCCATGTCACAGAGAGACTTCTCAATCTGTATCCACCTTGTATTCTCAAATAAACAAACTATAGGGCAAGTTTTGAAGCTTGTTACCATGGCTGTCTTGCCTGAGGAATGCGGGCATTTCAACAAAACAGGTGTTGCATCTCGGTAGCTAATGTAGCCCTGGGACAATAGCGATCATGTCTTTACAAATATTGCATGTTAGTTGAAACAAACTTTTAGCTCAATTAAATACATGTCATAGCTGGGGAAAAACAGCAGAAATATGTTGTGAAACAGAATAATGGTTTGCAATTTTGAAGATTGTCTGGAAATATCAGGGTTGGGGGCTTTTTTGCTATCCAAGAGAAAAATAAACCGGAGGACAGGTATACTGAGGTTTGTTTTCAACTTGGAAAATGATCGACAGATTATTTTTGAGTATATTACAGAATGAAGCCCTGTGTTTTGTTTTGTTTTTTTTTTTTCTTAAGTATGATGTAGCCTATCTTGCATGCATGGACACTGAAGTCATTATTATTTGCTGTGGACCAAAGTCGTCTCCCAACATAATCTGGCATGGAAAACTGTTAGCTAGCTGAGGAGACTTTCATGTCACATAAAAACAAATGAGTCTGGTGGCACTTTTAAAGACTAAGACTCCTTGCTTGTTTTGCTGGACTAAACTAACACGGCTACCCCTCTGGAACTTCTCATGTCACACAGACTTTTATATCACTCACTTGCCCCAGAGGTGGAGAAAGGGGACATAGCCTGGATGAGTTTGTGCCACACTAATCCTCAAGCATTTTTAGGCCCATGATACTTTGGCAACATGATGTAAATAAAGAGCAGCCCTCAGGCGTCTCTAATTTCGCTCAAAAGCTTTGGTCCAGCAGAGAGTGGCAGTGTAATCACATAAGTTCTGGCAACAGAGAGTGGCAGTTTAAGCCTCCCCTTTGCACAGCCCCACATACGTTTAGACTATAGCCAGGCTTCTGGGGAAAAATTCTAAGATGAGAAGGAATTGAATGTTTTTAAGTTACATGCTCAGAACTACACATAAAAGTGCAACCATTGCTGCATAAGAGAGAAAAATGTAATTGCAACGGTGATATAAATTAACAGTCGTCAGTTCTAGGGCACAGTACCATTTCAGCAGGTGAGAGTGTGTGTGCTGCACATTGAAACTATCCAATGCTCTTTCCCTGCTCTACATTTAAAGTCACTCACTGAACATGTATGAGCCTGTATTAATACTCAGAATTTATACAATGTGTACAATGTTTAAAACACTGCATAGGGAAGAAAATTGGGCTTGGGCTTAAGGAACTGGAATGGGATCCAGGAGATTTAGGATCATTCTGACTCTCACACAGACTCTGTGTATCATTGATCAAATCATGTACTCTTTCTCAGTTTTCCATCAGTGACAAGATACTAATCTTCCCTCTTTATATTATGAGTTCTTTAAGGCAGGGGCTCTCTCCTGTGTTATGTACAGTGCCTAGCCCAGAAGAGCCCAGATCTTGGTTAGGGTTTATGGGCACTGTTCCCTCTAAACTGTGCCCATGGGCATGCACATGTAGGTCATGAAACCTGAGCACACAACAAAATAAAGCACCCACAAAAAAAATCAATGGTGCTAACATTAGGACACACAAAGAAATTTTTCATGAACACAAAGAAATTTTTTGTGCACACAACCTACGAAAAATTAGAGGGAACATCGTTTATGGGTGCTTTTGTAGTATAAATAATAACAAACTAACCACCAAAATAACCCTGCAAGGCATTTTTTTTCAGTTAAAATAATGCACTTGTCAAAAATGTTGTAGGCACAAATACAATTCCACGCTATAAATATTTCAGTACCTAGATCTAAGCTGCTGCAAGCAAGTCTTTCCAAACGGCATAAGACATATTCTCAGCTCACTCTTCTATACATTAAAAATTTGAGTTAATTAGCTAGGAAAATGCCCAGAAGATCTAGAGAGGGTTTGTCTGAGGTATCTCCAATTGTTTATTACCATTGGAGCTAAGCAATGCCTTCAAAGCAACAAAAAGTCCAATGGATCTTTTCTTTCCTTCCAGTTTGATCTCAGAGGGGAAAATGGGTTTGTTAAATACTATCCTCTTCCTGAGGCAAGGAGGCCAAGCAGTACAGCCAGCATCAAAACTTTAACATTCATTTTTCAGCTACAGGCTTTTGCCATCTCAGCTATTTGAACATAAAATTCCAATCTCCCTATTCCACGCAATATACTCCATCTCCCCAGCTTTCCTCCCTGATCTTCCACTTTTACCAGGTACCATATTAAGAGCAACATATGTATAGTCAGGCTGCCTATGGGAGGAATATTGTAAAAATTCTCCTGTGGCTACCAAACCAGTGAGCAAAAATGCATTATTTAAGGTGGCACCTTGGAAGCTCTTGAGAAGTGTAATTCAGTTTGCAGGTTTCAGAGAGATTAGCTGGAGCTGGTAGTATCTCTAAAAACAGAATTAACTTTTTAAGTGTGCTTTCTGTAGCTGGGGGCATCAGTAGGGGTAAGAATTTGAAAATGTAGGTTGAATATAAGAGAAAATGTCCTGACAGTGTTTATGTATTAGGCTGTGGAATAATTTTCCATGGGAACTGATGGATGCCCCATTGCTCGAGGCATTTAAAGCATCACTGACTAGACCACTGAATAAATCACTTAAAAGGGAACAATTCTGCATCGATGGCAGGATGGACTGTGCGTTCTTAACAGTTCCCTGCACAGCCCTCCCTCCTCCTTTGGCAGTTTCCTCTGCAAACATATATCACTGTTACAATTACATTTTCCACCTTACGCAGCTGTGGATGCATTTTTAAGTGTAACAGCATGTTTCTTACTGTTACTTGGTTCCTTGATGCTCGATTCCTTCCCATCATAGAATTATTGAGCAAGCGGCTTGCATGAAGCTTAATAGCACACAACACAAGTTGTGTAAGGCAGGGCAAACAAAAGTTATATACCAGGTGTGGCCAAACTGTGGCTCGGTAGCCGCATGTGGCTCTTGAATGAAAAAGCGTGGCTTGTAGAAGAACATCAGCAAATCGATCTATTAGGTAAAAGCATGTGACTATATGCCTCAGTGCGGCTCTTGAAGGTTTAATAATAAACTTTTGTGGCTCTCGAGTTCCATAAGTTTGGCCACCCCTGTTATATACAGACAAAGCAGAGGCTTATGGGAAGGGAGAGGTGGGGTAGCCATTTTACCACTAGGCCTAATGGGAAATGTGAGACAGGCTTAAACAGACGGCCTGAGTGTGAGTAATCTTGGAATATATGTAAACCTTGAAAAGTTTCACTTTGAGACTGGAGCTTGAAAACATGCAAGATTGTCTGGTTTGAGGATTGATATGTCACAAATCTTTCCCCTCATCTGCTATTTCACAAAATAGTGGGACATTATTTTTTTCTGTATTTCTGATTAAATGTCTATAAGGATAAGAGCTGGTCAAAAACCGGTCACCTAAACTTTGTTTTCCATTTTGGTTGACATTTTCTACTTTTTATTTTTATTAAAAAAAACACAATTTTTGGTTTTAATGGAAGCTTTCAGTTTGGGGATTTTGAACATCAGTGGTTTGTGGACACATAAAACAGCACAAATCTAACACATTATGAGTGTTTCTGTTGTTTGTTTGGTGCGGATTTCCTTACTAATCATGTCCCCACTGAAAAAAAAAAAGGCAAGATACTTTTAGGAAAACAAATAAAACAAAATTCTCCAAAATTCCCACAAAAACACTTGAGATTTTTCAATCAGTTTTAATAGGGGATGGTTTTCTCCCACTGGTGTAACTTGGGAAGAGCTTTAAAGCCAATGGAGTTACATTGGTATAAGTGAGAAAAAAGAACCAGGCCCATAACAGGTACATTAAGATGCTTTAGCTCAATTTGTTTATTTTTATTTCCAGTTGGTAATTCTTTTTATATGTCTGTATGCCATTAAAGCATTAAAAAAGTTGACAAAAATTGCTAGCCACTACTTAATCCCCCCCCCCCCCCCACTCCTTACCTACTACATGAATAAATCACCAGGAGATAGATAAACTTTACAAGTAGGGTACAGAGCAATGTTACTCAATTTAGTGAAAATCAGCAGTACAGAATGGTGACCCTGTGTCAGAGAGAAAAAGACTGTAAAAATGGGACTGTAAATTCAGTATCATTCTGTTTTAAATCCCTGTATTACTTTTCCTTTCCCTCCAATGTTATCAATTATCAAAGGTTCTTTATTACGAGGTTCTAAGTACTGCTCAGATCATGGCATATTTTTCCTTTGTTTTTTAATTATTATTATTATTATTATTATTATTATTATATTATCTTAATAATAATAATAATAATAATAATAATAATAATAATAATAATAATGGTGATGTTCCAATGCTGTCTGAGAAGGTTTTTCTTCCAAGGCAAGATAAGTTAATGTAAAAATCATTAAAGAGGAATGAACAAAGATGGACTGGTTTTATGAAAAGAAAGAGACAACTTTTACTGAAACATAGAATCCATAAGTGGACCTAATGCAGGAGTGAGGTATGGCTACAGAGAAGTGCTTAAAGAATGAAAGAATTAAAAGATATGGGAAGACTCAGCTCTCAGTCTCTTGAGGACAGGAACAGCTGAGGTGCTTGAGGACAGGAACAGATTAAGTCAGAGGAACTTTGCAGGAAAGTACATCAGGAATTTTTAAGCAGCATTCAGTGTACACCATTTTATACTGTCCCCACGCTGCCATGAGGTTTCACTGGGTGCATCTGAAGCCCTCTTTTACTGTTTATATGTAAAAATCATTTGTACAGTCAACAGTTCTTCTTCATAAAGAAAAAGAAATAGTGACATTTGAACCCTGTGAAGTGTCCAGCAAAAGGAGGAAATCCAAATAATTGCCCCTCTTCTTAAAATAATTTCCAACTCACTTGAATGGAAAATCTACTAAAAACAGGCGATTATTTATAGGGAACAGCATTTGTATGACACAAAGCATCATATTTTTCATGCTTGTATCCCAGTTGCACCTTCTCTTGTAAGTTGGCATTAGTTTACGATACCAGTTACCAAGGTTGCAAAACTTATGTATATTTTACAAATCTCTCGTCCACAGGTGTAGAATAGAAAATGATTCCTCCTGCATCCCCATCCTATAGGTACCTTGACACCCCATTCCAGGAGTTCCTGGGGTCCTGGTCTCCAGTACTGAGGTCCTTCTGTAATCCTTTGGTTAGATAAATCTGTTTTTTACTCTTCTCAGTGGTCTTAGTAAGCAGAACTGTGCCAGGGACCAGGAATTGTTTCTGAGCTCAGGAATCAGTCACATAAGTTGTACTATCCAGACAAAAATCCTGAACAAACTCCTTGAAGTAAAACGTTCTGCAGAAGTGTCTCAGTTGTCTTAGGTGTCAGTGTGTCGAGCGTGTGAATTACAGCTCACCTTCGACTATACATTGTGTATGGAATAACACATGCGAGGGCGTGCTGTCAAAATGAGACATAGGGTAAGACTATCTGGTGTGTTGTGAGACATGAGGCTAAAGGCCAGAACTTGGGAAGGAGATGGGGGGGAGAGAAATGAACAAAGAAATGGAATCTTTTTTAACAAAACCAAAACTTCCACACACTTAAAGAGTCTTAAAACACGACACAAGCATTAGCGAACTGCAATATGTGTTTTTGTATCTCTGCATTGTTAACTGTACTACGCTACTGTGATGTAGTGGTGTTCTGGATAAGTTACTCTGTTAGGGCTGTTTAAATTAGCATATTATGATTATGAGACAAAACTCAGCATTTAGTTCATGTTTGGAAGCATTTATAAAATAAAAGGAGGGGAAAGAGGTGTGCTTCGTATTTCCCCGTTATCTCTCATTCCCGAACTCATGAATCACATTTTATCATTCAGAATGGAATTTGTAAATATCTGAGAATTTCAGCTTCTAATGCCTGTCCCTGCAATGAACTTTTAAACTATTGGGTACTCATTTGTAGAACCTGCTCCCCCCAGCATTGGGAGTGGAACTGCCTCTCGGCTGATGTGCACCAGCTCTGTAACAGCATACAGTAACATTACATTGTAGGATGGAGGGAATGGAGTTGTTCAAATTGGAATTTGGCCAGGAACACTGTGTTAGCCCTTCAATTGTCTCCTATTTTGCTAAGAATGCTATGAGATCTTTGAAAACCAAAAGGATCTAGGGCCTCAGTTTTCCCAGAAAAATTAAGAAAGATTAAAAGAATCTCCTCTCTGTTCAAACAGATGCAGCTCATTGCTGTGTTTGCATCTGGATTCAGATTGTCAGAAAACATGTTCTGCAGAGAACACACGTCTTCTCAGCTATAAAAACTAAGTAACAAATCAAAATCTAGATTTCAAATTTAATTCAATCTTTTAGTTTAGTCATCACAGCTGCTCTTTCATGCTCCCTTGTAAAGGCTCTGATGAATTTTCCAGTGCTAGAAACCCACCTGTTTTTAAAAGGGTATTTTAGTATATTTTTCACCACCTTAGATGTAGTAAAAATCATTGTCTAAATAAGAGTTAAAATATCACTTTTTCTACTTCACCAGTAGCTGAGCACTTCCATCCTTCTGATCACTCCATTGACAAGTTCCTAATTGCTGTGCTCAGGCAAATGAATAACAGCTCAAAGTTTCAAAGAAAAGCTGCAGAGCTGGAATTCATTTGCAAAATTGTCTGTGTTTCTTCAGGGCTAAATAAGGACTTTGGATTTTTCTTCTCATTACAGCAGGTGATTTGACCTCATCTTCTTCTATATTCTATATCCCCAGTGTTTGAATCTTAACAACAGCTTTGATTTGCTGTTACAGTGGGACCTGATCCCATGACTTACACCTCCCTGCATTTATTTCCTCCAGTTCTGTTAAGTTCCCCCATCTTGAAAGTGTCTGACAAAGCTGGATTTTCTCCCACACAAGCTCATGCAATAACTAAATTTGTTAGTCTTTAAGTACCACAAGACTCCTTGTCTTGTTTGTTTTGCTGAACTAGAGCACCAAGGCTGCCGCTTTGGAACTTTTATACTTTTGACTCATCTTCAAAAGACAATCAGGCTTCTCTGGAGACACCTTCTGAGCAATCATAGCACAGAAGTAGGATTTTGGGGCCTTGAGTTCTAGTCCAAGCTCTGCTGCTATATTTCTTGGTGATCAAGTGCAAATCCCTTGATTTATCTGCACCTCAGTTTCTCCATCTGTAAAATGGATACATCATGATTACCTCCTTGTAAAATGCTTTTACTTCTTTACACAATAGCTAGGTGTGATGATTACTCCTCATTTGGTTTACACTCTCAGCAAGTGACAATAAAGAGTGACTGAAGTTTTAGAATTCTAATGCTACTGAATTGTCTCACTAGCACGTAGTACAAACCTGTTTCTGCAGAAGAAACGTAAAACAATTTCTATTGACTATAAATAAGAGTTCCAATTATAGAGCAAAAGGTGCATCTTTGGAGACCACAGGCTTTGCACCATACTGGGAATATTGGATATTCCTGAGCCCCTCTGTTGCTAGGATCTTTCCTGTGGAAGAGAAGGTTTAGAAGGTTTGAGACATCCGACTCTATGATGGCACCTAGGGTATCTCTGAAGCAACAAAGCCACTCAAAGGCAGACCAGTCATATGTTTAAAAACAGCAAGAAAGAGGAAAATTACAACACAAACTGTGTTAGGGACCCAGGAAGAAAATCAAACAAGGTCACCAGGGCATCTGTGCATAAACACCACATCACACACCAAGACTTAGTTAACTTTTCTTCTCTGTTAATGGATAGGGCAGGGAAAATAAATTGGGGGGAAATTCCAGAGGAAAAGAGAAGAAATTGGCCAGGAAGCTAAAGGAAATGATGCTTGCCACATCAAGGGTAATAGTAGCCAAGTGGGGTTTATCTACCATAAACTCTTGAACTGATCCTAAAAGTTTGGAGGGAGTGGGGCCTGCTGCGTGACATCTCCTATGTGGGGATAAGCATGTCATCATCTCATGAGAGGGATGAATAGTTTTAGAATTTCAGGGCATGGGGAGTTCCTGCCAGCCGTGTGCTGAAAACACAGAAACAGAAATAGGAAGAACTCTTACAAAGCTTAACGTGAAGAGAAAAAAACGCTTTCTGAATTACATGAGGCAGCTGCTCTTGTCCCAGTGCACATCTTTATGTAACTGCTATAGAGAATAAATATACTTACAGGAACTGGAAGTTTCTGCTGGTTAGAGAGAAAGGCTGTTTAAGAGAAAAACAAGCATGGAGTCCCATGGCATTTTTAAAGACTAACAGATTTATTTTTCACATGAACTTCCGTGGTCGAAGTCCCACTTTGTCAGATGCCAGAAAATAAATGTGTTAGTCTTTAAAAGCACCACAAGACTCCTTGCTTGTATTCCTGAGCTAGACTAACAGGGCTAACTGTTTGGAACTATTTAAAAGGTTCTTCTTCAAAATGCAGAAAACCCTTTTAAGTATGTCCATTTGATATCACATTGCTATAAAAGCATGTGTAATATCGTAGGGGGTCATACTGTTGTTAGAGGCTGTACAGAGTTTATAGCTTAAAGATATAAAGTTTTGTTCTCTCATGTTGATTTACTTCCATCTGTGTTAGTATAACTCCTGCTGATTTACACCACTCATAGGAGAATCAGGTCTATATTTATGTGTGTTTAACCACTGGGTGCTGATGAATGTTTGTGAGTCTAATACAGGCCTTGATAAATATTTCTGGTCACCATGGTGGCCAGTTTTAGCAGCCTGTCACCTAGCTCCACTGCAGAAATATAATGGAGGAGCACCCTCTCCAAAAGTAAAATCGCTGATGCCTGTTTGTGAGCTAATTTTATCCATCCCTGATTTAATATCTAACTATAAAATGTGTATTACACTGTAAACCTTTTGAGGCAGGAGCTGTCATTTTCTGTGCATTTGATACAGCATCAGGTGCAGTGGGTCCTGACTGGGAGACTCCAAGTGTGACTGTATTACATATAAGAAAATCTACATCTTGACTCTTTCCATTCTTGTTTCCTCGAAGGCAGAACCCTGAGATTTGCTGCCCTGAAATTTATGGGAGTAGTTATAAGTGATATTAGAGCCCCAGTAGCTGTCCATGAACAAGTCAAGTTGCTATCCCTTCATTAGGAAAATAAACCTGGAGGGATGGTCTGTATGACAGCGAGCTGGTTTGAGTCAGACCAAAGACAGGCAGCCACTATGTTTATTAGTCCTCATCTACTGTATATACTTCCCCTGATATTCCTTTTCTGTGCCTCTCCTGAGCAAAGTCTGCTGTTCAAGCACTAGTTTTGTATGTACTGTGTATATGTGGGGACTGCAGGTAACCAAGTAGCAAAAAAAATTGTCAGGGTGGTAAGGGAGCATTGCTACATATATCAGACAAACTTCCTGATATCAGTACATCTGATCACCCGCAGGGACTGTCACCTACAGTAAGTGTACAAAAGTGCACAGCACAGATGGATTTCACTTCTCAGATCTGAACAAAGTACTAGCCACTAATCCCAGCAGCCAGGAGTGGTGTCACACATCTTATTCCCACAGCTGCCTACTATAAAACAGTAGAAGGCTAAAAAACAATAAACAATAATGATCAATTACATTTTTCTCATAGCTTGATATCAATTAACCGGAAATGTTTCTTTGTTTAGGTGATGGTTTTTGTAAATAAATATGTAAACACGACTTAAAGCATTTAAGATCTAATTATACTTATATGAATATTAATAGACTCAGGATGTGTTTTGATTGTTGACATTTATGGTAAAACATGGAGTTGGGCATTAATTTTTTCAGCAAACAGATCTAGAGTCTAAGAAAATTAGATATTCCAGATGAATCTGTCAGACCAATGGGGAGAATGCATATGGCAGATCCAGTGTGTTTTTTCAGCCAGTTCAAATCAACAACGATATCAGACTAAACAACTAAGCTCTAATTTATACTTGCCAGATGTTTCGGTGGCAGTTAATGGGAGATATGCAAGGTATCTAAAATACCTTGCATATCTCCTGATGATTTACTAATTCCTTGATACACACTAGGCTAAGTCAACTGGAAATGCCTTCCGGTCAGCTTACAGCAATTCCAGTTCCAGTGCAGGAGCTGCCATTGCAATTTCCGGAGTGACCGAGTGGTTCTACGCAGACCAATCAATAGCACCCTGAAGATCATGCTGATGCTGCCGTCAGTATAAACTAAGCCTAAGGGTACTTCAAAAATAATTTGAGGCATCTATAGTCTTACATTGGCATAGTTCAGTAATAACTCAACTGAAGTAGTTTACACTGGGATAAGAATGGTCCGAGTGAATCCCCTTAGACATGAATTTCTCTATATTTCAGGTTTTGCACTTGTTTGCTTTTGATTTCTCTTCTGCCAGTCCTCTATGCAGGAGGAAAGGAAGATACTATTGTTCATATTGCCACAGCACCTAGAGGCACCAGCCCAGTTTTGCTACGCACTGTCCAAACATAACAGATGGGGGACAACAGGTGTGTGCAGCAAATGTATTGGGCAGCAGGCGGTGACAGAGGTGCTGATGATCAACGTAATAAGAAGCTCTCTGCATTGTCAAGTCTTTTGTAGGCATTTTGGGGGAGGTGAGTTTTAAAGAAGAATTTGAAGAAGGGCACTGTGGTTGCTTTGTTGATTTTTACAGAGTGCACCTCCTACATCTAAGGGGTGGCCTGGGAGATGTGATCCATTTTGTTTGCCACTCTGTTCCCTCATAAAAAATGGGAATAGCGCTATGCTTTTGGCGTGGGGAGGAAGAGTCGCATTAATAAGTGTGTATTTTGAATATGAACATATGGGATTCCTTTTTACCAGCTGTATAAAGATAAGGCTCTGACTTGCAAAAGAAGAACAATTATAATGCTATTTTATAATATAGCGGATCAGCTGACTAAAACTCATCCGTTAAACTGAGCTCCCCAACCACATATGACCTTGAAGCACTTTACAGTCTCCCTCAAGACTCAGAATGTTAAAGGGCCAGGGCAGCCCCTGCAGCATTTCCACAGCTATGCTGGTCAGGTGGGGTGGTGTAAAGCTGGCAGAAACGTAGGGCCTATATTGTTGGGACCTCTGAAGCCAGGAAATGGTGGAAATGCGTCTTCTGGAGAAAAGTGGGATCTTAAAACAGTGGTTTTCAACCTTAGGGTTGGGACCCAGTACTGGGTCATGGTCTCTCAGGCACTGGTCATTGTACCACCTGCTGCCACTGTCAAAAGACTGGAATGTGTTGGTCAAAGATGTAAGTTTCGCATCGTGGGCATAATGTTTTCAATGGGGTCCTGAGGAAAAAAGTTTGAAAACCACTGTCTTAAAAGGCCACCAGGCTGCTACCACCTGATATCATTCCAGGGGCTGAGTTTTTTCACCCCCCTGAGGTTTGTGGGATTATTACCATTGTCATCAATGGGTGCCGGATGGGTCGCTTCCTGTGTAAGCCAAGGAAAGTGAAAAGATTGCCTGTAAACTACAGTGATTGGCATTCTATGACTGTCTTAAACACTATCAGTAGATGCCCAGGCCTATTGGGAGAGAAGGATATCGTGACAAAGGGGGCAGAACCTATCATTAACTTGTTATGGGAGGAGTCTTGTAGAAGAGGCCATTATGATTATCTAGTCTGACCTCCTGTACAGTGCAGGCCATAGAGCCTCACCCACCCACTCCTGTAATAGACCCCTAACTTATGACTGAGTTACTGAAGTCCTCAAATCACAGTTCAAAGACTTCAAGGTAAAGAGAATCCACCAGCAAATAATCCAGGCCTCATGCTGCAGAGGAAGGGAAAAAACAAAAAGAAACGAACAAGCAAAAAACCCTAGGACCTCTGCAAATTTGCTCTGGTGGAAAATTCCTTCCCAATCCCAGATATGGTGATCAGCTAAACCCTGAGCCTGTGAGCAAGGTTCACCAGCCAGACACCCTGTAGTAGCTGAGAACCCACCCATCTAACATCCCATCACAGGCCGTTGGGCACATTTACCACTAGTAGTCACAGGTCAGTTAATTGCCAAATTGAGCTGTCCTATTGTACCATCTCTATAAATTTATCAAGCTCGACATTGAAGCCAGCTAGGTTTTTTGCACCCAGCTTCCTTTGTTAGGCTATTTCAGAACTTCACTCCTTTGATAGTTAGAAACCTCTGTCTAGCTGCAAGTCTAAACTTCATGATGGGCAGTCTATAGCCACTTGTTCTTGTGTCCAGATTGTCACTGAATTTAAATAATTCTTCTCCCTCCCTGGTATTTATCCCTCTGATGTGTTTATAGAGAGCAATCATCTCTCCCCTCAGTCTTCTTCTGGTAAGGCTGAATAAGCCATACTTTTGAGTCTCTTCTCATAAGACAGGTTTTCCATTTCTCGGATCATCCTAGTAAGCCCTTCTTTGCACCTGTTCCGATTGAATTCATCCTTCTTAAACAGGAGGGCCAGAACTGTACAGAATATTGCTGATGAAGTCTCACTGGTGCCTTGAATAATGGCACTAAATCCTTCCTTCTCTCCGCTGGAAACACACTGCTTGATGGACCCTCGCATTTTTCACAGCCACATCACATTGGTGGCTCATAGTCATCTTGGGTATGGCTACACTACAGGGTTCAGGTAAGTCGACTTAATAATAAGGTCGACTTAAAGTCAACTCTATTAAATCAACTTAGTGAAGCCCCGTTTGCTTAAGCTGACTTTATAAAGTCGACTTAAATGGCTCTAATAAACTAAGTCGACTTTAATAGACACATTGTGTTAAGTTGACTTAATAAAGTTGACAACCCTTAAAGTCAATTTTAAGGGTGAGAGTTAAGTCAAGTTAATCAAGTGCTTAAGTTGACATAATGAACTCTAAGTGTGGCCAGGGAGTTGCTTAAGTAGATTTAAGCCTCCAGTGTAGTCATAGCCCTTGTGATTAACCAATACAGCTAGGTCCTTCTCTGTCACTTCCAACTGATGCATTCATGTTATTAGTCCTTAAATGCGTGACCTTACACTTTCCACTATTAAATTTTAAACTACTTCCATTTTTGCAGTTTATGAAGTCATTAGAATCTTCTTGGATGATATCATGGTCCTCCTCTGTATTAGCAAACTCCACTCCTACTTTTTGTGCCAGGAAGGATCAATAATAAAAAGGTTAAATAAGATTCGTTCCAAGACAAATCTGTAGGAAGCTCCTCTACTAACCTCCCTCCAGCCTAACAGTTCACCATTCAGTATAACTCATTGTAGTCTCTCCTTTAAGCAACCTCTTATCCACCTATCAATTTTCATATTAAGCACTACCTTTTCCAATTTAACTAAAAATTCCTCATGTGTAACCATGTCACATGATTTATTGACATTTAGATAAATTAGATCCACTGTCACAGAGACAGATATTCAAATGTGGATGCTTTTTAGGGTGCCCAAAGTGTCTTCTAATTAGTAAAACTAGAGGTGGGCTTGAGCCACAATAATACGTCAGGATCTAAAGTTTATTCCTTGTTATTTGCAGTACAGTAGCATCTAGAATTACTAATGAAGATGAGAGCCCCATTTAGCTAGATGCTGCTCAAGCTCACAGCAAGAGACATGCACTGTCCTGGCGAGCCTGTGATCTAAATAGACTAGTCAGAAAAAAAGGTGGGAGAATGGAAGACTGACTATTACTATGTGAAATATGCAGATGTATATGGGTAGTCAATGAAAAGAAAGAGGCAAAATTCATTACACATATAATTTATGGTATAAATTCCTTATTTAGGATTGTTTGCCAGACTTCCATAGTGAGCAGATGTTCCAGATACAGAAGTATATGAGGTCTCATGCTGTGGGAAAGATTGTCTAGACTAGTGGATGATACATTGAAATAGGATTCAAGGGAGCGGCATTCAATTCCTGATTCAACCACAAATATACTATGTTATCCTGGGCAATCACTTATCATGGCAAGCCACAAAGGGACATAAGTATTACAACACCAAACCTGGCACCAAACTTTTAGGCACCTAGAAAACCCAGAAACAGCACTGTGAGCCACAAAACCAAGGTGGGAGCCTGGACTCCATGCAACTCATGGGGAGAGTGAGGCATCAAAGAATGGAATCCATAAAAGCGAGCATGGAAGGTGGGGAGCCATCTAAACTAACCGAAAGGAAGCTGCAACCAGAGTGTCATATCTTAATCCCCATTTTTCTCTCTGAAGTAGGCATCTCAATCAAGGCTGTAGGGTGTGCCTAGTGGTTCACAAACAGGCACCTGCCATCTGGAAGCAGACAGCTTTGGTGCCTAAATTGTTCCTTACAGGGGTAACTTAGGTGCCTATTTCATTCCACAGAACGTGGCTAGAAGAGGAAACAACCTTATCACGTTTAGCCCTGTGGTGGGGGAGACCAAGGTTCACTTCCCTCAACTGGGCCTGCAGAAGAGAACAATTTGAACAGGGGTCCCCTACCCCTCAGGAAGGTGTGTCAGCCACTGAACTCTAGGATATTTTGATGTGAGGTGGAGATCCCTTAATCTCTCCTACTGAAGTTCTTTCATTGCGGATAAATAACAAGCATGGTATTGGAGCAGGGAGACTGGACAACAAGGTGCGTGCCTTCACCAGTGGACTACAGACTCATTCCTATTTACTCTTTCTCCAGCCCATTGGCTGTTCCACTGTGGATAAATACTTAAATAGTCTGTGGGCCAGAGAGAGGGGACAGAATGGGAATGACTCTGAAGTCCAGTATTTAAGGAACCAGGGAGGTGGGATGGGAGACTGTGGATTCAGATCCCCTGCTCAAGTCACTTTTTCATTATTGTTACATGAGTCTCTCACAACCCAGGCAAGTGCTCTAACCAGTGCCTGAAGAGTTATAAGGTTGATACCTCCATTTCCGCCACCAGCTGCATTTTATAATTGGACATCATCTGGTAGGTCTTCTCTGAGCATATCTGCTGGATTGGGCCTGCATGTGATTTCAATGGTTGAACATCTTTCTTCCTCTGGTTTATAGATTGCTCTGGGACTTAGGCAGGAGGTAGGCGTCTGGATGCCAAAAGGGAGGCAACAGCGTACTCCCCTAGAAGGAGGCAGAAACCACTGAGGGAACTTTTACCCTGAAAAACTTAGGTGCCTCACGAGATTAGATGCTCTCAGGGTACGGTGGGAATTTTGTGGATCACAGTGGAGCCAAAACAGGACTAAGGCATCAAAGTACTTTTGTGGATCCCACCTTTAATCTCACTCTCTGCATCTCAATTCCTATTCTTTATAATGGCGATAATATACAGGGGTGCCTCACAGGGATGTTGTGAGGATGAAATTCTGTTAATGGTTGGAAGATACTAGCATCAAGAGATCCATCTAAGAAGATAGACTAGGAAGGCCTTGGTGTGTCCATACATAGGGACTTGCAGGATCTGAGCCCAAGCTTCTATGGTTTTTTGTTTGTTTTGTTTTTGTTTTGTTTTGTTTTTTAAAGATTTTTAAAAAGCTTCCATGTATTCAAACAGAATTTGTATTTCTGTGTATAAAACATTTTCTAGGATCGCAGTTAAAAAAAAATCATCAGTTGCCAAAAAAAAAAAAAAAAAAAAAAAAAAAAAGAGCAGCAAACAAGCTTTGTTAATGCAACCATTCATGCATTTCCTTTTGAGAGCTACAATATTAGGCCAAGTTGTAGGTAAAACAGGATTCTGCTTCGATCAGAGCCACAAGTTATGACTCAAACTGCAGTATAGCAAAATTAAGCCAAGCAGTTGTGAAAAATAAGATGAGGGCCATGCATATTATTCTAAGTGAGCATCCCCTCTATCATGATTGAAGCTGCTAGACTAATACCTCTTTTCTGGCTAAAATCTGCAATTCAAACCTAAAAGCATGTCATCATTAAGTACAGTGCTTAATATAAGTTTACATTTTAACTGTTTTTCTTTGATATTTGACAAGGATGAAGGTTCTCATGTCACCTAGCCTGGAAATAGCCTCAGAACTTTCTTCTGGGCCAATTTGCTCAAGGTTGCTGTGGATTGCGGCAAGCCCAGGCTGTCTGCCCTCGGGACCACACTTGAGGACTAACACCTGTTAGCAGGATGGAACAATTAATTTAAAAAAACACCCTACATTATGCTGCAAAATCAAAGCTACAGGATAAAAATATAATTTTACCTTTTGAGCTTCCAGAAGTCACCTCTGACCCTGACACTTGTGTGGTATGGGGAGGAGCAGATTTTTGCTTTTTCTTCAAACAGAAGTGCCTTAATAAACTGGAATGATAGCCATGAAAGGTCAGCTGTGTTACATCCTTTCTCGTAAATATCACTCGAATGTAATGACACCAGCCAGTGTCTCGCTGAAATATTTTAACAGCGAAGGAATTTGAGAAATATTATACAGTTCTTTCTGGGAAGTGATCATTTGAAACTTTCAAATTATACTGCTTTATGTACTTTATAGGATCAAATGCATTATGTCTTGCTTGCTGGTATTTTCATTTGCTAGATGACAAGTGCACTGTGGCATTTTTCAAAATATAGCTGTACATTAAGATGATAACTGAACTTCAAAGGACTGAATACCAATCAGAAGATGGAACATGGCCACACATAAAGCTCTGTGGCTTCTGCAAACCCCTTTGGTAGCTAGACAAGGTCACTGATCAGGGTAATTTTCAGGAAAAGTCAATTTCTCAAGTACCCAAAGCAGGTGTTGCACCATTCTATGACAATTTACTGAAACTAAATTGAGGAAGTTGAAAAAAGCAAAGGTCATGATCCACAGGAAGAAATGAGGAAAGCAAATCTCTTTGACTGTGTTTTTAACTCCTTTTCAACCAAGGCATATTTACAAATTCTGAGACTGTTTCCACTTTAAGTAAAATCACACTTGTGTAACTTAAGAGAAATATTTATGAGAGAAGTAAGCTGTGATACTGAGCCGTTGTTGCACAATGGAAAATAGTAGGGGAAGGAAGCCACAGAGCAGCCCAAGAAAGACATACAGTTCTGACCAAAATCAAGGCAAAAGAGGAAGCTATTCTTTTGCAAAAGTTTAACCCCTTCATAGCTATAATATTTTACACCAATGAAAAAGTAAAAACACAAAGGGTGGGGGTGGGAAAATAAAAATAATTGAACAATAATTTAAAATACCCCACAAAGTTCACATTGGAAACCAGGATAGACTATGAGAATAAATAAACTGGGGTGAGTAAAAGGGAATCAAGGCGATCATGATGACTTCTTGGATTTAGACCTTTAGTCCTATTCACAGGATCTGGTCCAGGAGGCACACAGAGCTGAACCTCTAACCTCTCAGTAATGGTGAGCATAATGTAATTAAATTTAACATATTTTGGAGGAGGAGGGGAATACCAAAGAAACTCATCACAGTAGTATTTGACTTCAAAAAGGGGAGCTACACAAAAATGAGCAAGGTAGTTAAATGGAAATTTAAAGAAACAATCACAAGAACGAAATGTCTGCAATCTGCATGGAGACTTTTTAAAACTACTGTTAAGCTCACATTGTGTGTATATGCTGAAACAGACAGTAAAAGACATGGTTAGAGACAAAAAGGCATCTTTAAAAATTGGAAGTCAAATCCTAATGAGGAAAATAGAGAGGCATATAAACTCTGGCAAGTCAAGTTCCAAAGGGGTAGCCCTGATAGTTTAGTTCAGTAAAATAAACAAAAAAGGAGTCCTGTGGCACATAAAGACTAACAAATTTATTTTGTGCATGAGCTTTCATGGGAGAAAATTCCACTTCGTCAGACACTTTGAAGATGGGGGAACTTAAAGAATGGTGGTGTAAAGGTATAATTAGGCAGTCCAAAAAAATAATTTGAAGAGCAACTAGCAAAAGGCACAGAAACTAAAGCTTTTTTTTCTTTTTAAGTACATCAGATGCAGGAAACCTACCAATAAGTCAGTAGGGCCACTGAACCACCAAGGTGCTAAAGGAGCAATTGAGGAATTCAAGGCTGTTGTGTGAAAGCTAAATAAATTCTTGCATCAGTCTTCTCTGCAGAGGATGTGAGAGAGATTCCCATATCTGACCCATTCTTTTTAGGTCATAAATCTGCCCCAGATTAAGGCGTCATTAGAAAAGGTTTTGGAACAAGTTGATAAATTAACAAGTAGTAAGTCAGCAGGGGCAGATGTAGTTCACCCAAGATTTCTAAAGCAATTCAGATATGAAATTACAGAATATTAACTGCGGTATGTAACCTCAATATCATCCTGTGTACTAGATACCTGGAGAATAGCTAATGGAATGCTGATTTTTTGAAAAAGGCTCTGGTGGTGATCCTTACAATTACGGGCCATGTAGCCTAACTTCAGTACTTGGCAAATTGGTCGATACTGTAGTAAAGAATGGAATTATCAAACACAGATGAGCACAACAGGCTAGGGAAGAGCCAATGTGGTTTTTATAAAGAGAAGTCATGCTTCACCAATCTGTTAGCATAGGAAACATCAATAAACATATGAAAAAGGTGATTTGATAGACATAGTGTACTTGAACTTCCAGAAAGCCTTTAATAATGTCCCTATTCAACGATTCTTAAGTCATGACTGCCTACTTCACTTAAGAAGGATGATCTGATGGATCAATAACTAGTTAAAAGATTGGCAACAAAGGGTAGGAGAAAATGGTCAAGTTTTCACAATGGAGAGAGGTAAATAGTGAGGTCCTCCTGGAAGCCGTACTGGGAACTTTGTTGTTCAATACATTCATAAATGATCTGGAGGAAAAAAGGATAAACACTGAGATGGAATGTTTGCAGACAATATAAAATTACACAAGATAGCTAAGTCCAAAGCTGACTGTGAAGTGTTTCAATGGGATCCTGCAAAACTTGGTGATGGATCACTCAATAGTTGCCTTGTTCTGTTCATTCCCTCTGAAGCTTCTGGCATTGGCCACTGTGAGTGAAAAGACAGACCCAATGGTCTGATCCACTATGGCCATTCTTAAGTTCTCATTAACTGTGCCTCTGAGTCACAATAGTTCCTTGATTTGCATTAGCTGATGCTCCTCTTCTTGTTCAAGACCAGGCTTAGCAACACAATCTAGTTCTGAGGGAGGGAACTTAGTGGTCTGTCTAGATGTAGTTGTGGCTGTTGGGACAAACGGGCCAGAGGTTGGGAACCACTGGGCTAGAGCTCAGGGGCTGTTTAATTGTATTGTAGATGCTCGGCCTGGAGCCCATGTTCTATGGCACTGTGAGGTGGAGAGGGGTCCTAGAATTTGGTCTGCAGCCCAAGCCTAAACATTAATTTGGCAGGCCTGAGTCAGCTGGCCCAGGCCAGCCATGACTATCTAACTGCTGTCTATACATACCCTTAGTCCTTCCATCAGCACCCATTGAAGAAAATGAGAATTTTGCAGTCATGTAAACTACAGATGTCCATGTGACTATTCTCTTGTGTGAATGAAGTGATAACTTAAGGCATAGTGTTGTCATTTTGAGGACTGTATATCAGACTTAGATCTTTAAATAACAATGGCCCATTCACTACAAAGAGGGCAGCAATGGGCTCAACCTTATTTCCTCCTTTTAAACACAGAAGATAAAACAAGTTTAACAGTGAAGCACTGAAACATGCACAAAGGAAATTCAAGCAATGATAAATACCCAGTTAATAGTGTGAGGCTGAACAGATGCGAACACACAAGTAACCATACATGCACACAACAGGGACACTAAAATCCATGAAAAGTGCCCAGTGAAGATTTGCCTAGAAGATTGAAATGACTGAGTGGGGAAAAACAAACAAGCAAACAAAACCCTAATTTTAAAAATAAATCTATCTAGTTTTAGATAACAGAGACTCACGTAAATAATCTCTTTATAACATCACACAGCTCAGACTGTATAACATGAATACTCTGCATGCATGTGAAGCTGGAGGATTCACAGACACTACAATGGAGTTGTGAAATGTACCCGTATTCTAGAAGGACCTGTTGACCTACTGTATAAATAAATATATGAGAAGAGTAGAACAAAATACTGCCCCGGGCTGATGGCTGTAAAATATTGTTTCAAGGCAAAGCCATTGAGCTTAAGTGTGCATTGGGTGATTGTGTGAAGTGACAACACTGCATCAGAAGCCCAGGGAGGATTCTTGCTGAATCTGCTGCTGGGAAATCACTTCTCCCCAGTTTGGAGAGGTTTTTGGTACCGCTGGAATGGAGCAGCAGTTCCAGTTCCATCTACATCCCAGCAGGGCCATCCTTAGGTGGGTGCGGGGCCCTGGGCAAATCACCCTCTGTGGGGCCCCCTTTCCCACCCTCAGGCACTGGGGGGACGGGGCCAGCCGGCCCAGGGGAGGGACAGGCCCCTGTACTGGCCATCCCATGCCAGGGACAAGGTGAGCTGGCCAAAAGCAGCAGAACAGGGGTTCAGGGTCTGGTTTCTCAGCCACTCTTAAGCCAGTGATTGTCAACATTTTTTCCTCAGGACCTAGCTCCAGACCCGTCTGCCATGCAGCAACCCTCCACTGAAAAAAAGCAGCCACCACCAGAAAATTGAACAGTGACCATGGCTGGGGGGGGGTGGGGTGGCAATCCCTCATGGCTTTCATCCTTGGAGGCTTCTTTTGCATCTCTGAAATCTACACATCTAATTTGAGATCACCTCCGTGGAACATGCAGAGAGTGATCCCACATGCCATACACTTGTCTTGAATCAGGAAGTATATCAAGTCTCTAAAATTGCATGTAGCAGCCTGGGTGTGGAGTGTGTGGCAGCGCCTTGCAAATGGTGTGTGTGGGGGCACGACTGGGTGGAGAAATGAGATGGAAGTGTTGAGACAGAGGAAGAAGAAGAAAGCCAATGCTAGGCTGGAAAGATAGGTCCTGGAAAATCCTGTCTGCTGCTGAGCCTGTCCAAGTCCCTCCAGGTCCTGGTCCCTTCTCTACTGCCAAATCCCAGGAACTGAAGCAGCCCCTCTGGGTTCCACTTTCACGTCTGCACTTCATCTGCTCCCTGAGTCTGGATGAGTTTTCATGAACACACAATTGTCCACAATATTGTGATTGGAGGGGTGCTAGCCCTCTCTGCGTGATCTGGTGACCCCTGACAGTGTGCATAAGGCAGCAACACAATGGGGCTACCCACTGCCCCCTTCAGATTAGGACCTTGTTATAACTTCTCCTTCCAGCAGATCCATTCTTGAATTGGATTTTATTCTGTTACTTAGGCTTTCTAATTGTAGAAAAAATACCATCCTTTCTAAAAGAGGCTCTTACTAGAACAGTTTCTTTTTCTCTTCTCTTTTTAATTATCCCTCAGAAAAATCTCTGGCGTTTTTATTAAAATCTACAGGTTATAACTTTTTTTGCAAGCGAGGGAATTCTCAACCCACTGAAAAAAGAGGCAAGTCCTAATTTGCAAAAATAACTGCAATCCCCGGATCCCAGAAATGGTGGAATAAGTGACTATTCACAGTTTTTTCTTTTCTTCATTGGGTCTATTGATAAAAAAACCAAAAAGGTTGCTTGCCAGTGACCTCAGGCCTTTTCATATGAATGAGAGAAGCCCAAAGAGATACTGACTGAAGAGAGGAGGTATAGAGGCTGTTTGAACAATTAGCACTTCATTGTTAGTCCTAATGACTCACCTTTGTTGTAGTGCTGATCTACTGCCATAAGCAGCTTTCCCCGCAAGCCACTCCTCTAGCCTCAGAGCTGGCCCTGTGAACTGGGCTGCCCTGGCATAGGGGAGAGGCAGCAGTGCAGCCCTGTGGGGCCCCCTAAAGCGCGGGGCCCTGGGCAGCTGCCCATCTCGCCCTACCCTAAGGACAGCCCTGCATCCCAGGGTCCAGGAGATACAGGCGGAAGCTTCTTCAGGGTCTGTCACTCCTGTACACCTGTATAAACCCAGTCACAACATGGCCCTCTTTGTCGTCAGTTCTTGCAGAAAACTCTCTAGATGTGGCCCCACTGCTGTGTGTTTAATTGCTCCATTTCTTGTCATCCTTTTATTCCATCACAGTAAGGAAGTCTCAGCAGAAATGTTCCTTTTAGTTGACTTCAGCCAACTTAATGCATCAATCAGATTGGCTAAAGGTTTTCTTTTACGATGTCAGTGAGATCATTTTATTTTTCACATTCTGGCTACCTCTGCATACTGTTGTTATGTCACCCATCCAGCAAGACATTAAAGAGAAAAGAGTACATTCTGTGAATTCCTAATTAGCAGTACAATATTTTTATTTGGACATGTTGTGGCTCAGTTGCTTGAAAACCAAAACAGCTGTTTAATTTTAGAAATAAGTCATACTCTGTTGCTTCTGTCCTTTCTCTTCTACATCTTAAAACAGGAAACAATCTGTATTCTAAACGCCAAAGATTTCGGAATGTTAAATCAGAAGACTATAGCTATGATGAGTACACGGACTTTAGGTGATTGGTCACACAAATAAACAAACACTTAGACACAAATAAAGCAACCACACCTGCAAGAATATTAGATATGTTAAAGGAGGTTGCATCCCTCAGCGAGCTACGCTGGTTCATGTTTCATTGCCAGTGACCATGTTACACATGCAGCTGGTGACTTTATTTAGCCTCCAGCAAGGTCAGAGCATGGCGTAAAGTGAACAGAGGAAGAATTGTTCCTATGTTTGTAGCAAAAACATGGTCAAATGTGATCTGAACTCCAGCTGCAACCTAGCCTTCTTAATGGTAACTAACTATTACTGCTACTAAGGACTGGCTTCCTTTTTTTATCTAGGCGTCACACTTCCACATGGCCACCTTAAAAACTGGAATACATTGAAATATTTTTTATCTCATAAAATTAATTTTTATATCTATTACCAAGATGCAGTGGAGGGGGAACAATTATCAGTGATACCTTGGAGTTTAGATTCTGGCTATATATTGCTGACACTAAACTGAAGTCATCTGGCTGGTCTGTGTAGCAAACTGGACTTAAGGGGCCAAATTTTTTAAGGTGTTCAGGTACATAAAAATTCAGAGATTTCCTTAGTGGGAATCTCAAAAAGGCCTGATTTCCATTGAATTAATTTTCCACTAGATGCTTATCTTGTTCTAAAGGGACAGCCATATGTTAGTCTAGTTCTGCTAAAGAAGCAAGGAGTCTTGTGGCACTGAAGGACTAACAAATTTATTTATCACATGAGCTTTTGTGGGAGAAAATCCCACTTTGTCAGATGCTTTGAAGATGGCAGAACTTACAGAATGGGAAGAAAATAGGTGCAGGGGAGTGTAAAACATGGGATCAGGATTATCTGAATCTTTAAGTGCCTAAATACCTTTAAAAATTCTGGCCAAGGATCTCTTCAATTAATTAAAATGATAATCTCCCAAGATTCTTCATTAGCAGAGGAATTAAAATATGGACTAGTGAAGCCTTTGCTAGTCAGAGAGATGCATCAAGTACAGAACTTCTAACATCACTAGCAATTTACCTTCTGTCCATAATGGACTTGTCTAGAAATTATTGCTTGAGTAACCTGAACGTTAGATTTGAGTACAAGTGTAGTCTGAAATACAGAGCTCATTCTTCAACTCAAAACTTCATCTTACCTGATTTTTAAAGGGGTTAATAGAGGTTTTGCATGAACAAGATAACCTAGGTTTAGAAAAACTATGGTCATCATAGTTCATTTATTCTCTTTATTGAGGTAATTTAATTATCATATAGACACAAACATTTGCTCCCATACTGGGCTCTTCACATCTGTTAGTAGAGATTCGATTAGGTCTACACAAATGTGCTAGATTATACCATCTAGTTGGTGAAATTCAAGCCACCTGGATATTTTAGCAACATCAATAAGAATAATTCTCTTTTTTCAAATCAGTAAATCCAAGCTATATTAAAAAGAATTAATTAATGAGTACCAGATAGACAAAACAAACATTTGACAATGAATCATATTATCAAAGGTTTTGTGGGAGATCCCTCTCAGCTTATGTTTAGATGTCAAATTATATTACCAAAACTAAACAATCTGTTAAAACGATCTCTTAATGCAATAAGTCTCAGCACCATACTCTTTTTTTTTTTCCATGTCCTTGGTGATAAATAACAGTGCGGCTCCTAGCCATAGCAATAGTTAAAGCATTAAACAATGACATTACATGGCAAATCATTTGCATTACATAGCTTACTTTTGATATGTTTGAGTGCCAATAAAGATTTTTAGTCACTTAGGGCTCAGTTCTGCAAACTATTTTTCACCTAAGGAGTCTTTATTCTGCAAGTAGATTCAATGGGACAAGTCATTTGCTCAAGGGCTACTCATATAAGTAACAATTTCAGGATTGGGTGCATCTAAAATAAAGAATTCTCTTAAGCCACCTAAGATATATACTGAATTAGTAGTAAATACACCCATAAAACACATAGCATGAAATTAAATACAAAGAGGAAGATAAGACAAGCAGGAGATCACAATCCAAGATGAAGAGAAAGCACTAATTCCAGAAGAAATATGAATGGTCCTCAAAGTCAGCTTAGTAAATTCTTTGCATTAAAAACCGAGATGAAATAAAGTTAGTGTGCTTTGCAAAACGAAATTACAGACAATCTTGATTTAGATGTAAGACATTTTGGTGGAAGTAGCATTCTAGTAGGAGCAGGAAAGAGTAAGCCCTCGGCCTTGCAAACACTTTTGCTCATGCTTGTCTTCACTCATCTGAATAGTCCCATCAATGCAACTATTCCCAAAGCAGTTTTTGGTGCATGGGTTCATTTTGAACAAGGTTTGTAGGTTGGAAGATTGCATTATCTTGATCTGTCTACTTTATAGGAAGTTCAGATCTGCGGTGATCGGCATGACATTTAAACCTGAACAGGAAGGAAGTAAAATGTTTTTGGGGTTTTTTTAACTTGCACAGAATGAGCTGGCAGGATTCTGTAGATGGCTGACCCTGTCAGTAGGTCTCAAAAAGTGACTGAAGTTCTGTTGACTTGTTAACTCTGCTCTGGATCTACACAAGGTAGGAGTTGATTTTACGAGAAATGGAAACAGGGATGGTTGGGAAGGAAACAGTACATATAACAACCCTCACAACTGAAGCTTAAGCTGGTGCTGTGTTCTTGTTATTGATAAAGTCGTATCTAGGAAAGAGATGAATTTGGATTCTAATTCATGCTCTGTTCTGCCGAGAACAGTGTAGCGATGCAGCCCATTCACATTAGCTTATCTAGTTTTTACATCTAACTTCTATCAACTTCCTAAGTAATCAGATAAAAACAGAATTTGTGTTGAAAAGTGGAAGCTCTGTTCTTAGATATGCTGATGTCCTATGCACGAAAGAACATGCACCTATATGCCAGATAACCTATGCTAAATGTAACAAAGATCTCCAAACCAATCCATTCCTGGGAGTGAGTTCATTTTTCACATGTTAGTAATGACCCTAGAGTTGATGTGTGTTCTGTTAGTTTTTATGTAAGGTCTGTGGCACTGAGTGATCCATAAAGTATCACTGAAAGTTCTTCTCCCAAGTTCATCAGAAGTTGGATCTACAGATAGTTTTTCAGTGTCATCAGCTGGCACTCAGATCACATTAATTTCAATGAGAATGTCACTGGGAATGGTGTTAGAACCAGGATTAGATAATGAAAAAGAGGATCTTAGAGTCATGTGGCATTTAAACTAACAAATTTATTTATTGCATGAGCTTTTGTGGGAGAAAATCCCACTTCATCAGATGCCACCATGAAACCTCATGCAATAAATAAATTTGTTAGTCCAAGTGCCACAGGACTCCTTGTTTGTTTTACTGAACCAGACTAACATGCCTGTCCCTTTGGAACCCAGACCTTAGAGGACATTTCTAATGTCTTCCATGACTGCACTGAAAAGAAAGCCTTTGTTTGCTGTGACCAGGTTGCCTTCTCATCCTGTCCAGATAAAACCTACTTATACTGTATATGATCAAACTTGCCTTCCTGAAGTATGACTTCAGTGGTGATCTAAATAACACAGTAACAGAACATAGCATTATCCTAAGCTTTCTCTCTGGATGTTCTTAGTGTTTATTAGGGACCTCCCTATTTCAGGCCCAAGTTCTCTCACACAAAGGGGAACCCCACCTCTCTTGTGTACTGCGAGAGCTGAAGTAGCTGCATCTGCCACAATTAGTCACCAAAACTTACTCAACAGCTTTATGCTGGGTTATAGTTCCTGTTTAGAGAGTCGGTGAACAGCAAAGCCCTGCATCCTTATGTTATGTGCACCAATATTACACAACTGCAAGAGATCGCAGTGAGTATTAAAGAAAGACAGGAATCATGTCTGAAAGTAAAGGAACAATCCTTGCCAGTCTGGTTCAAGCCAATGAAACTGTGTGATCCTAAGGAGTTAGGAGGAAGGGACATACTTTATAACATGAAAATGTGAAATTGATATTTTTTGGATGAGCGCTTGTAAAGAAATTAATCAGTTAATACCTAAATGTGCACATATGAAATACAATACAAAGTGTTAATTTGGGGTCTCATTCAAAAGTGGCATAATTATTCCAGTACATGAACCAGTGTCACAAAACAGAATGACTGGTGAGATATTAAAGGACAAACTTATAAATAACAAAGGGTATGTCTACACTGGAGTCTTATGTTGACTTAACCTTCCTTAAGTTGACCTAAGGAAAGCTCTGTCCACACTCGGAATTTACTAAGTCAACTTAAGAGCTTTCTGAAGTTAACTTAATAACTCCACCTCTTATGGGCAACTTAAGGTTTAAGCCAAACTTATTAAGTCAACTTGGGCCAGTGTAGAGGGGGAGTAGCTCTTAAGTCGACCAAGCAGCTGCCAGTTTGGACATGGGCAGTCTACAGGAGTCTTCAGTGTGAATGAGCTAAGTCAACTTGACAAGATCAACTTTAAGTCGACTTAAAGTTGACCTTGTTAAGTCAACTTAACAGAGCCTCCAGTGTAGACATAGCCAGAGTGCTTAACTTTCTAGACCAGCCTTTTCTGTCCTAATGCCACAATAGGGAGACATGAGACTCATTTAAATGTTTTTATGTTTGTAGGATTCTTCCAGATTCAAAAATCTTACATTTGAAATATGGTTGCTGTTTGACACAGCAGGTAGGTAATTAATGGTAGCAACCGAATATCTGGATTTCTTTAAATAGGTCTCATACTGAATATTTACAGAAATCTGGTTGTGTGACTGCAGAAGATCAAAGACTAAAAACAGACTGGAACTTTCATAAAGATGATTTTTAAAAAGATTTCTGCCCTTATTTGGGCCTTTGGAATAGCAAATGAGCAAGTGATTTCATCTGTAGAAGGCACACATTGTGGTCAGTTGCTGGTCTTGATTCTAATGTGTGCTATAACTAAAACGTGAGACAACATAAAAGGTAATAGCATGGACTCATTACAGGACAACTGTGCAGGAAAAGAATTTAAACATTTGTTAAGACACACTTTAACAAGTTATATGTGAAGCATGCACTAAACATGCCCCACCAAATCAGCTCCCTGGATTTAAGGCTACAT
This sequence comes from Podocnemis expansa, assembly GCA_007922195.1. Taxonomy (NCBI): domain Eukaryota; kingdom Metazoa; phylum Chordata; order Testudines; family Podocnemididae; genus Podocnemis; species Podocnemis expansa. The sequence continues at coordinate 3,456,106 of ML682056.1, forward strand.
TCCAAATATTTTGGATAATTTAAACTGCATATTTATCCACAGAACTGATTTATATTAAATGTCTTTTATAGTTTTTTAACTGTTTTTACAAGTGAACTTGAGAATGGCCAAGCTAACTTGATAATAATATGGATAGACAGAAAATGGGCCTGCTTGCCAGTTTGTGGTTAATTATGGTAAACTCCTATCTGTAATTTACTCCTACCCACAATGGAAAAGAGAGGTTAGCTGAAATGTGTGTTACATTACATTTGGTTACATCCCATGTGGTGACATCACACATTGTAACTTCACATAACCAGATAAAATGCAGCACATTATTTCAAAGTATTTGAACAGAACAGAGCAACATGTTCTGTTGGAACAAGAGAAGGCCCAATTCTGCAAGCCTTTCTCAGGTTGAGACGCCCTTACATGAACAGACAACACTGGAACTTAGTGAGAAAGACCTACTCACCACCAAAAGTTTCCAGAATTGAGCACTAGTAAGGACCCAGTCTTATTATCCCAAGAGGGATGTAACTCAGAAGTGTTTATAACGGATCCATTTAAATGCCCAGAGATATAATCCATTTAGGGCTGGACTCTATACGCTCTAAGTTTTATTGATTTCAGTGAAAGTTAAAGCAAGCAGGACTGATCATTATTATTAATTTATTTGAAACTTATCATTTATGGTAGATGACATTGATTCCCACATAAATAATTCTTGCTGTTCACAGACTGAATAAATGGAGAGTTCATGAGGGAGTTTTGCAGTAGGTCTAAGGAAAATGAATCCTACCATTGTGAATTCTATTGTATATAGAATATACTGGTAGGTTCTTATACCTGATCTTTTGCTATAGTACCTGAGTGCCTTCCAGCAGCAAATGAAACATGAGTGGCTAACCACTATATTGTGTTTACTCCATCACCTTCCCTCCAAGAGGGAAATATGAGTGCAAAGGAGTGGTTTGTTATGGACAGGGTAGTTTGAAAAACCATTGATAGAACAGTTTTCCATCAGAAAATGCAGTTCCATCAAAAATGAAACACCATAGAAAGTCCATTTTGCAGAATTTTTTTCTGGGGGAAAAAAAGGAGGGAAAAATGGTTCTGCACTGAAACGCTGTTCTGACTTTTTGAATGAAATGTTTCAATTTTTCCTTTTGACAGTGTTTTTTTTTATTTTGTATTATGATATACCATTTATTTAATGTTGAAATATAAATGAGATGTTCCATTTGCTCCAAAATGATGGGTTTCTTCAAAATTTTTTTTCATAGAGCATTTAAAATTAGAATGAAAACAAATTTTGAAATCTCATAATCCGCTAGGAGATGGTATTTTATTCACATTGTTATGTTTGTATTAAATAATATAAAGTCAAATAAATGTACTATGTGCTTGGTGTGGAAAGTAGTGAAATTTGTGATTCCCCTTATTTAGCCAGCGTGTTCATTTTACTGCTTCAGACCCATCTCCCAAGAGAGTCCTGTGTCTCACACAGGTGAGCTTCATTCATAGGGGTAAAAAGTTACATTGTGCCTGAGGAATAAAGTAGTTGACTGCGGATTTCATCCTAGCACTATAGGCAATCTTTTAGATACCTTGGCCCAACTTGAATCAATACAGTTGCTGCTATTACAAAGCCGAGGTTACAGCAGTCCTTCCATCTGGTTTGCTCCCTTCTACAGATCAGGAATGGTGCCTAAGACTAGTTAAATTTCCACTGGTCTGGCTTCTCCCAGTCCCTAGCCAATCACGTCCAAAAATTCCCTTGTGGGGAGGCGCTCCTGTGAAGAACAGAAGAGGGTGTGGAGCCCCTGAGTCAGGCTTTTCCTGCCTCTTCTTGTTTCTAGGCTTCAGTCCGATTTCCTGTTTAGCAAAAATAACACCAGTTCCATGGCGAGGTTCTTCACACCCACAGGGGGTGAGTAGGATAGGTGTATAATGTATCCCTTAGGGGTTTCCTCTTGATCCTATGGCTCAGTGTGTGAATCACTGAAATTTAACATTGTCCATGGGCTTTATCTCAGCTTCCATGCTAAATTTTGACTCAGCTAGCATAATCCTTTCTTGCCAAGCAAAAGGAAGAGATCTGTAGACTTACATGTTGTCTGCATTTAGGCTGGGAAAGCTCCCATAAGAGGGATATAAAGTGACAGGAGTGGGTGGTGAAATCATAGCTATTCATCATCGTATACAAACAGAGAAAGAACGAATGATCAGAAAGACAATTTTGAAGTGTAAGTTAATGCCGACCCTAGCTGGAATAATTTGTGCCCTTCAGCATCTGCAGCTGTGTAAGTCACTAGGGTGTTGCCTGACTCTATTTTTTGAAAAAGAAAACATATGTCTGCTACATCAGAGATCCAAATGCAACATGCATTACTAGGGAACAGCATATGTATTTGTATCTCTCTCCCTGTAGGACACTGGGTGCAGAAAGCAGTCAGATATAGCATTTTCATCTCTGATGGGCATAGATTTTCTGCACCGTTGTTCATATCAGCTAAGAGATAATTCCTGCATCTTCAGACCTGCACTGCAGAATTTCAATAAAGGGAAAAATCTCTGAACGTGAAGAATCAGAGGAACAGAAGCAGGAATTAATTAGGTTCTATCTTTTAAACGTGTATTTGATGAGTGGAACTAGTTTATAACCTTATGTGTGAACAAACACACCTGAAAGGAAATTTCATATCCAAAATGTTCAGAGGAGTTTCAGTGTAATGTAATCTGTGTCATTCATGTCAGTGAAAGGAAAACTATGAGAGGCTAAGTTCCAAAGAGGTAGCCGTTTTAGTCTAAGCTAGTCCAGCAAAACAAACAAGAAGTCTGGTGGCACTTTAGTCTTTAAAAGTGCCACCAGACTCCTTGTTTGTTTTTATGAGGCTGTGGGTTTGGATCAAATTCAGGCCTGGTGGTGTAACTACATTGGCTTCAATGGCTGACTTTAGTGCTGAGATTTACATATATGAGAAGTGTTTAGAATGTCTGGTAGCTTGTCACAGTTAAAGTCATTACAATAATAATGAAAAACATAATTTTTGATTTATGTGTTCAGTAAGTGTAAAATTCACCTCTATGCAAAGAGCCGGCACAGGCCTGTGTGGCACTTAAGACCCATTTACACCTTCAAAGTAGGTCTTAAGTAGGACTTAAGTAGCATGTAAGTTTTGTCCTGGCTGCCTGTGCAAGGGTTGAAGTTTATCCTGAGAACCCAAATATGGTGACCTCTAGAGAAAGAAATCTAGATACAGGCCTTGCCTTAGACAGCCTGCAATCTAATTGGCAGAAGATGCAACAAGAGACAACACAATGGGGTAAAGGCTGAGAGAGATTGGATAGTCAACAAGAAACCTCCAAAGCATGGCTGATTGATTATTTTTTTAAAAAACAACGTTTGTTATTCTTCCTTTTTGTAGATGCTATGCATTCCATTACAGTGACCTTTCACAAAATGCTGCGTTCCATATTGCATAATGTTGCAGTATTTCTGAGCTGAATAATCCACTCTTTGGAAACATCCTAACGGCCAGAAGTTGAAAAAGTGAATGGAACTTTATTCTTTTGCCCCGACAAAGTTTGTGCAACCCTGCTAATAGCATTAGGTTCACAATGTCAATTTCTCTGTTATTAAGCTGCCTTCCTGCTACCTATACATGTTGCTGGTTTGTGTTTGTGATAATTGGTACTCATGTTAAGTACTTCCATATCATCTGTTGAATACTCATTTTTAGCACAAACATGAGTATGCTATAGATTGTGGTATTCCTTGTTTGCAAATTGATCCATTTTCTTTAAAGATGGCAAATTACTGGGGAGACTTTTGTGTACTCTGATGCCTGAACAAGTCACCTTAAGTGATTTTAAAAGAAGAAATGAAGGCGCGGGGGGGGGAGCTTGAATCCAGTGCCAAGTATAGGTCTAGCTTTTGAATGAATACCAATTGCAGGCCAGGTCCACATTTGCTGTAAATAAATGTAAGTTCATTGGACTTAGTACCACTACACTGATTTAGACCAGCTGTGGAGCTGGCCTCATGTGCCTTTAAAATATGGATCAACAAGTTACTCATTCTTCTCTCCTCTGTCTTTTATAGACAGACATTTTCCAATTCCATGCATTAGCCAAGAAAGATAATTACACAAGGTAACAGATTGTCTATGCACGGAATCCTCAATCTTATGGCCAAATTTTGCTTTCAAAAGCATATATAAAGTTTTGCGCACATGTGATGGAAGATTTTGGCTTGTTGTATATTATATACAATCCAATATAAATATGAAAGTGTGTTTCTTTTTTCCTGATTGCACTTGTGATATGAAAAATCATAAGAAGGTGAATCACTTTTGCAGCGTATACTTGCCAAGACATGAAAAAAATGGGATAGCATGTGAATTAAAAGGCAGTAGGAATGAGATTGAAGACAAAAGAATTGTGCTGAAATATAAGGTACTGCTGTGTGATAATAGAAAATAATTGCCAAAACCCCAAAATGTAGTATTTGAATTGCTGTCTGGCCTTGCGCTGCAAATGGTCTGTGTGTTTTAAAGTCTTACTGTGTAAATTAATGAAGATAAAATTAAAACAAGTGTAATGTAAAAAATATTACGTGCCTTCTTATAAGACTGAGACATAACTACTTACATACTTTTAAAAATCAGCTAATCCTCACTTGTGGAAGAAATATATTTTAAAGAAATTCCTATAAGCATATTAACATAAGCATTTCACTAAAATTAAATTAGTATTAAAATTAAAATTCATTTAGTTGAGTCTTAAAAATTTCCTTTAAAAAAAATCTATTTTAAAATCAATAGCAAATGTCCCAGTCTAAGGGCAGGTCTACAGGGCCTGTCCTTTTCAGCAGATATGTAAAGTTATTTAAAATAATTTGCATGTCTGTGTTCCTACTCTCGGCACATCCGCAGCCTTTGGCTTGGTGCTAACCCAGTTGCCAAGGTGGTGTTTACAGATCAACCTCCTGGGTGGCTAAGCAGGTCTTCACAGACCCAATCAGTCGCTCGGGAAGTTCAAACTGACTGCGGCGAATTTGACTTTGTCTGTCAAGATTAGCCTGAATAGGTTTGTGATGCATCATCATTATCTCTGCATCAAGGTTTGGGTGTATATTTACAATGCTATTAAGCTTCTACAAACGCTGTTTGGAAATGAAATGAAATGTATCAAAAGTATCAGGGGAACTGACCTCTTCTTCACCTTCAACCCAGTCTTTGTTCTCATATGTATCTTCTTTCCATTGCCTCTTAATTCGCATGCATGTCCAAATTTTTTCTGCGAGAAGATTTTTGAAAGCATTTAATTTCCATTGGCTTTCGATGACAAATGAGCACCTAACTATCCTGTATGATTGAAAATTTTCCCTTTCATGCCACCTGCAATAGTAATTCAACTTCTGATGATTTTTCACTGTGTTTCAAAGGGAGTTAACTGTGAAACTCACTGAGGCATCTTTGAAAATGGACCCTACGTATGTGAGAGCCTAAATTGCAAGAAAATTATTGTAAATGGGGAGTCATCATCCAGTGCTGACATATCTAGTGGGGCCCTGCAGAGATTTGCTCTTGGACCTGTTTTATGAGCTAGGAAAAAATACAAAAATTGTGTCTGCTGAAGTTTACAGATGACATAAAAATAGATGGGGTGGTAAAATAACAGGTCAGTTGTCCAGAGTGACCTAGAACACTTGATCAAGTGGGTGCATTTGAACAATGTGTGCTTTGATACAGCCAATTGTCGGTCTTACCTCTAGGAACAATGAAAATAGGACCAGACTTACACGGCATGGTACTGCTGTATATCCTGGAGTGCAGCAACTCTGAAAAAGATTGAGAAGTAGGATGACTATAGTTTCCAAATGAAAATGCCCCCCATCTCTGCCACTGCATGGCGCTCACCTGGTTTCCCTCCAGCATGTGGTACTGTCAGCCCAAAATGCCTGGCATCGAAGCTCACTGACATCTTGACCTTTTGGACTCAGCTGGGCATTTGTCCCTTTTGCTTTTGCTCCACTCCCGTTCACCCTCCCCTGCATCCCTCAGGGAAGAGCAACCAAGAAAATGCCCAATTTTGCATGTGCATAACACACTCTCTCTCTCAAAAAGTCAGGACGTCTGGGACAGGGCTTCTAAAGGGACTGTTCCAGCCAAGAGTCACCTTACTGAGGGGCAGTGGTATATAACAAATGAACATGAGTCTTCAGTGCAATGCTGCAGTGTAAGGATGTATAAGCAAGGACTATAAAGTAGGATCAGGGTAGTAGAAAAAGTTCTGTAATTCCTCTATGGCATTGGGGAGACCATTACTGGAATATTGAGTCCAGTTCTGCTGTTGGTCCTTCGAAAAAGGCTGTTGACAAATGGGGAAGATTTCAATAAATAGCTGCAAGAATGATTCAGAGTCTGGAAAAAGGACTTTATAGTGAGAGATTTAAACTCAATCTGTTTAGTTTATCCAAGAGAAAATTAAGAGGTTTACTTTTTCTCTGTCTATAAGTAACTGCATGGGAAAGCAGTTTTTATAGTAGACAGCTCATTAGCAGAAAAAGGCATCAGGATGTTGTACTATATAAATTCAGACTAGAAATACGATGCAAATGTGTAACTGAAAGGATAATAAAACATTGAATACCCTGCCTGAGATATGGTAGATTCTCCTGCCCTTGATGTCTTTAAATAAAGACTGGGCGTCTTTCTTAAAGATATGTTATGGCTCTACAGAGGTCATGATGCTGAGATTACTGAGTGAGGATCAATGGCCTGTGCTGCACAAGAGGTCAGACTAGATTCTCATAATAGGCCCCTCTGGCCTCAGAACATGCAAGCATGAAATTTGGTGCATGCAGAGCAGATGCACCTCTTCCATCTATGTAAATGGTGTGCCCGTCTTTGGTGTATTATTTTTATTTGTAGCAAGTGCCAGTGTATTGATTTAAAAGTATTATAAAATCAACTATTAGGTGATTTCTAATGTGTAGGAAATATGCTACATATAAAGGTTTTATTTTACATTTCAAAGCAACTTTAGTTACTAATTTTGTTCATTAAAAATAAATGAAATTATTGATAGAGCAAATTATTTTCTTACATAAGTGTTAACACAGAAAGAAAGAAAACTATAATAATTAATGAGGTATGAAAGTCTAGAGAGATCAGAATAAAGCTATAGAAGAGAATGTATTGAATTTGAGTCAGTGTGGACTCTAGTAAGCATGTATATTTTCAGTTCACATGTTTGTTTTTGATTCGTCCTCTCATGATAGCACATCTATCAATGACATTAATAATACTTTATTTCACTTGCTTCATCATTTCTCATCTGTTAATTCAATCCAATATAGGATAAAAATGTCATGCATATCAATCCCCAGCAGTCACAGACAATTATTTTGTAATTTGTCAGTTCTATTTCACGACAAGACCACTTCTTTATGAATGAAACAAAGTTCTTATATATTGTATACTATCCTTAAAACACATAGAATTTATATTTACTTTTTCCCACTTATAATGGTAGCCTTCAAGGTCGATAAAAGACTCTCAGTCTCCCTTTTGGCAAAGGTATTCTCTAAACTGATGAGTGAATCCCATAACTGGGTAAATATTTTATTTTCATATAACATCACTAGCACTGCAATGCAGAGATTTAAGGTAAATAGCTGTAGAAATTGCAATTGTGTTATCAGAATGACATTCCTATCCTTTGAAATCAAACTTCGTAGTGTACACTCAAAAGTAAATAGTGAAACCAAAAGTATTTTATTTTTTTTATTAACTACAGGGCTGGTTTGACAGGCCTTGAAATCCTTTGTTTATCCACAGAATGGAGATAACATGGGCAGCACCAGAGAAATCATCTCCACACCACAGTGCTAATACGCATCAACTCTCACTGGGCTTTTCTCATCGAACAGTGGCTTAGTTCTCAGTGGAGTGGTGGATTATATGATATGGGTTCCTATCTGCTATGGAGTGGACAGATGTCACCCGGCAGTGTTCTTAAATGGTAATAATTTTTTCTTGACTACTAGCAATACGGGCTGCATTTGAACTTGTCTTATATCAGGGATCCAGCTACACAAGGCAGAATACTATGTACCAAAATTTAAGCTATTAGAGCTTATGTTTAGATGTGAACACACTAAGATGAAAATGCTCAAACTTAAGCGCAAAAAGGTTGTCATCTACATCCATTTTCAGCCTCTGGGAAATGGCCTGATTTTCAGAAATATTGAGCACTTGCATTGTCTTGGCTTCCAAGGGAACAAGGGCTGCTTGGCACCTTTGAAAATCCAGGCCCTTATAATATAAAAATGGATTTAGATGGCTAACTATAGGGACCCCTGTTTCAAAATGTTGCCTCTCACTAATCCCATGAGCCCAACTTTCTGCTCATATGTAGGTAGAGTGACTTCAGTTCATTTAGTGTCTTGTGTGATGGGGAATGCTATGCCTCCAATTCCCCATCTGTGAAATGGGTATAATTCCTACTTATCTCACAGCGACATAGTGAGGCTTAATTTTTTAATGTTTATAAGGAGCTTGAAACATGGATGTGGATGGAAGATACTAGTGAAAGGAAAGCTGGGACTGCTTAGTTACAGTAATTGTGTGTTTAATAGAAAGTCTTCATTCTAAAAGCTGATGTTGGAATTAGACGTTCCAGTACTGTAGGGAACAGAGAAACTCCTTTTTGAATCATTTGTCCAGACAGCACAGTAAGTAATCACACATTAGAGCAATTTATGGAGAGTTGGTGTATATTGTTACATTGGAAAAGAAGGGCTATATTTCACATGCATTCCCGTAGTGGCAGCGGAGCCAAATACTCACAATGATTAATGTTTGGTTGGTTCGTGACACTAGAAAAAAAAAAAAGAATCTCATTGCATTACATCTAAAAGTACAGCTACCTCTCTTGTTGCTGAACATGCTGTGGATAGAGAGAGGGTAGGTGAATTCTGGTAAAACACTTCTGAATGCGTTCGGATATTGAAAAATGATGTTTTCTTAGTGGATTCCAGCTTTCACATTCTGTCAGTTTTATTAATGAAAATCTAACTAATATGGATGAAGTATTTCATACCCTCTATGTCAGCACTGATAATGAGCTTTGCTCTGCTCCCCAGGAAGGCCATGGATATCACTAGAGCAGGATTAGACCCATTATTACAGGAAATGGATAGAATTTGAATTCCTAGATGTACATCTGGACTTGGATTGAGCTGAAGGTTTGGTGGGTATTTTGACTATTTGACCGATCCTATGTCTGCTACACATGCTATCCTTTGAGATTATACCCTTGCTTCCCAAAGAGATGTGGGACGTAGATGTTTGTCTCAATTTGTAAATGATAACGAGTTAGATTGTGCAAACCCTTTTGCCCTCCTCCCCTGAAATCATGTTTCTGAGCACTTACTTACCCAGGTACTTGCCTTGATTTCAATAGGACTGTTTGTGTGGGTAAAAGCTCACCTACAGTAGTTGTACAGAAAAACTCATACATTTCAAAATGGCTGTGAGAAGACATGTCATGGTGGGGCACTGGCCCTTTTAGAAGAGGGAGCGGCCTACAGTGCAATTGTGACTCATTCAGCTGTCTCTAGGTTAGATTTAAAAGAGGGCACCTAAGTCGCAGAAGGGAGAGAGATCCAAAGTGTCATGAATGGAATAAAGACACCTTAGAATAGAATCAGAGGGATGGCAGGGACCTCATAAGATCATTGAGTCCAACCAGCTTGAACCCAGGACCATCTGCATATTAAGCAGAGGCGTGAGCCACTACACTATTTGCAGGGCATGGATGTCAGAGAACACATATTAGGGAACAAAAGAAAGGGCAGGTAAGTGCTGCCTGGAGGAGACAGAGCATGCAGAGAGAGGAGAGCTCTGTAGGATGTCCCATGGAAGATGGACAAATTTGGCTAAGAGGTCTGCAGACAGGCTAGTGTGCTGACTGTCCTGAGTTAGCAAACCAGTCCAAGAGGCTGAAAAAGGCTGAGATCTGCAAGCCAGCAGAGGGGCTAGCCTATGGATTTTCCTGAGTGGAAGAACCAGTGGCAGGGAGGCTAAAAAGGTCATATAGCTGAAGGAGCAAGTTTGCTGATTTTCCCGAGCTGAGGAGCCAGTGCAAAGGGCTAAATTGGCAGGCTGTGTTTGGGAAGAAGAGTCATGAGACTGGACCACTCTCAGAGGAATGGCCTGAATAATGGGGCCTGGAAGCAAAGGTACTGAGAACAGAGTATTTGTGGATTCAGTGGTTGGAGATATGGAAGCGAAGCCCATGGATTAGAGAATGGAAAATCTGTTATGTCTTTATATTTCCAATGGGTTTGTTCAGAATGATTTTACTGCCATGGTTTTGGGAGAATTATTGCACTAGTGGACATAAATAAGCGATGCCCTGAGATGGAGTTTTATGTTAAACATCGAGATATTTCCCTTCAGGTCAAACAAGAGGAGAAACATAGGCAAGTGTGCCTATCATGCCTATAAGCAGGGCTTACCTCATCACAGTATGAAAGGGATCAATAATAGTGAAAAAATGATTTTTTGTAAACTAGGAATCAGCTTGTGTCTTTGGATGCTGGCCAACAGCCAACCCCCACCCCCATTGCTTTTGCTCCCAAGGTCAGAACTTCAGCAGTAATAAAGAGTTAGTCTGTATTGTAAAACCAGCAGAAGTGTGACAAACACCCCACCATTCATTTAATACTGACTTTGCACTATGGATAGAACGTCGGTAATGTGTGTTTGATTAAAACCAACATCTCACTATTCTGTACTCACTTGCTGGGAAGAGCTACAGGGAATGGATGGGCTCCTGCACAAGTTCCTAGGTCAGTGGAAACAACCCAGTTTCTGTGTGGCTTTCAGGCAAAGGAAGTGAAGAATTTAATCTTGAAAGAAGCAGGTTAAGAAGTAGAGAGCAGAAATGCTCTTGACCCCCCAAATGTTCTGTGGAAAGAGATCTTGTAAGCAGTAACTAGGCCCTTGCAAAAGACCTGTGTCACAGAGAGAGGACATGACTGAGGTCCTGAACTTGTGTTGCTCCGGAGAAATGAAGATTGAAATTCTGTGGTTGGAAGGTGTCTTTAGTGCATTGGCCATTGAGTTAGCCCACCAGCTTACACACCCATTCTGAGAAAACCTCACACTAAAATGCAGAAGAAAAAAAGGTAGGCTGTGGGAAAGAACTGTTTGAGGCAGTTGAAGCATTTGAAACGTATATATAGATTGTTGAATCCTACTGTGGTGTATATGCTTAAATACTGACATACGTCAAACCATGTGACATAGAGAAGATATCAGTGTCAAATGGCAGAGTAAACAAGAAAATGACTTTCAATATCTGTCCAGTTCCACACAACAAATCATTATTCGAGACTTTAAATGAAACTATGGTGATGAGATGTTAATACTAACATGCCTTCCCACTCTTAATTTAGTTTCCATTATTATGAAGTTTGCTATTTCTGGGCAGGGGGAGTTTGCACAGTATCTCATGCTCTGCTTCTGTCTGATTATTTGTATTCACTTCATGATGCTCACTGTGCAGAAAGCCTCTGGACCACTGGTGTGCCATGAGAACTATCCAAGCGTGCCATGAAATTTTGCACAAAGGAAATGAAAATTGATGTAAAACAAACATTGTTTCATCTTAAACAATATTTTGTCCAACCAAAATTACAACTCATAAAACTCATGAAAATTAATCATCAAATTAAAAGTGAGGTATCGGTCTTTCAATTCTAAACCATGGATGTTCTAAACACAAGTGGTCAAAGGGTGAAATTGAGATGATGTGTACTTTTTTCCTGGTGGATTTGAAACATTAATGCATTTGATCCTTCTCTAGCTTGTTGCATGCACTATGTTATAAACTTCTGTAGTAAGACCATAACATTAGTAAATGTGACATTTATGAGCAACAATTCAGCTGAAAAAAGGGGGTGTGCTATGGAATTGTTTGTCTCATTGAAGTGTGCCGTGTTACTGAAGAGGTTGGGAACTATTGCTTTAAATGGTGCAACAGATGGGGAAGGAAGGACATGTAAAAATAATAAGGATTGTTGCTCTAGAGCCTAGAGCTGAGCCAAAGTGACAGATATAGTTATTCTTTTCCAGCCTGAGTGAGCATTTCAGTGAGGAGTGGGGAGATGGCACAGGGAGAAGTCCCTTCTGAGGACCCATCTGTAATTACAGTATGGGTTATTAAAACAGTAGTGATTTAAAAAAAATACCTCACTTGCTTTTCATTGTGCTGTGCTGTGTTGTTAGGCCCTTCTTGGCTCTCACCTTAAACAGTAAAAAATACACTGTTTGATTTGGTCCGTGTGTTAAATCATGTAGGTTTACCCATTTCAGGGTTTGGGAAAACCATCAGTTTGCACTTTCCTACTCATCCCCTTGGGTGAAGAGGATGGTATTGCTGTTCCTTTGAAAGACCAGGGAATTCAGTTGCCTAAACTCACAGGTTTCAGGGCACACACAAGTGAAGGAGTACCCAGAGGACCCAGGCATACCCTTAACTACCTGAACTTACTTACTTCCCATGGCTTCAATGGGCCATGCAATCCTCAACACCATCTGCTCCAGAATCTCCATCAGGAGTGGATTACAGGTGCAGAACTGAAATTACTTCTGATCTGGCTCCATGCTAGGTTTCTAATCAAAATCCCTCTTAGGCATAAGGAGAATACGCCGTGGCTACTGGTCCTCCCCGACTCCCTATATCAGTGGTTTCAAATCATGGGTTGGGACCCAGTACTTGGTTGTGGACCCTCAGGTACTGGGTGGCAGTGCCCGCTACTGCCACCACCGAAAGACTGGAATGCATTGCTGAAAGATGTAATTGTTCGGTCGCTGGCATAAATGATTTTTTTCATCTGAATCCCAAGAAAAAGAGTTTGAAAATACCTGCCCTATATAAATGTACCCTCTTTCTTGATGCAACTGATTGTCCTCAGCACAATGCAGTTGACCGTAGCCATGGACATTTAACTCTAGTTTCTAGTCAGTTCTTCTCCCTTTTATGTTCTTGCCTCACAGTGAAAGTGCAGGGGACCAGCACAAGGACTGTGCACTGTTGAAGTCCTGCTTCAGTATGCCCTCGGTTAGCTCTGTGCTCAGATGTCAACTTTACCCCCACCCATATGCAGTGGATAAACACAATGTTATGGCTGCAGACATTTCACAGGGAATTTTATTTATTAAAAATCACCTCTTCTGGATTAAAAAAAAAAAATCAAATCACAGGGATCTTTCTCTTTCTTTGTTCTTTAAGCACATGTGAGCTATTCTCCTTTTGACAGGCTTTGTTTCTTGAGGGCAAATTTGACCTGCCAGTGTCCCTTTAAAATCTGCATATTAACATGTCAGTATGTTTAATTAATTTGATGTGGCACAGAAGAATGTGTTTATATTTATTTGGGGTCACACCTGCTCCTATTTTAGTGAATTTTCTTAGATAGAATAGGGATCATAGCCTCTCCCCTTAATTTTCTTCCACCATGTGACTCCAAGTGTGTATCCATCAAAACTTACTCTAAGAGTAAGAAGAGACGGTCTCAAAGTGAATGATGATTTCAGAAAAATGATGTGCAATTGTTACTGCTTAACTTACTTCTGGTGGTTTTCTTTGTAGACACAACTATCAATATTCATTTATCTGACAGCATCTATGCCCGATACTATATAATAACTTTTGCTATTCAAATAACAAAAATCTTAGATTCCACCATGATAAATTCTATATCCAAGTAGGATTTTATTTCCCAGTATGTGGTAGAAGATGTTGCATTTCTTTCAGCATTAATCAAATAATGATAAAAAGAGATGCACAACTTTAGAATTCACTCCTCCCTTTTAGTCTGGGATTGCTTGAACTGGATGACACTCAGGCATGTTGGAAATCTCACTCCCCCCGCTCCCAACCACGTAGTTTATGAGGAATAATGGTAAGCAGTGGGGAACTGAGTTTCTACATTACCTGCCTTACTGGTAGTAGTTTCTGTTAAATATTATTGCTGCTTTTAGAATGTTGTTTGCATTTTTATGTTGTGACAGGGGTGCCTACATCTAATGGATAGGTGCCCTTTTTAGCCTTTCTATAAATAAAATAAAGAATGCATTGCCAAATTGTGGAATAGCAGTTTTATTTTATTATTTACATTGCAGTAATGTGTAGGAACCCCAGTTATGGATCAGGACTGCATTGTGCTAGGTGCTGTGCAAATACTGAACAAAAAGAAGAGCTCTGAAGAGCTTACCATCTAAGTGAAAAGGAAAAAAGAGAAAATAACCTACCGCAGACAGACAGGGAAGCACTGACATCATACTGGTCAGTACGAAAAAGCCATGGTCAGAGTACACTCACTGCTTAACTACTGGTTTGTGTGTGTGTTTGTGTGTGTGTGTGTGTAGACATCACAGCAGAGGAAACATTTAACAAGTGATTTGAAAGAGAACAGTGAGGTGGCTTTGCAGATGTCAATGGAAATACATTTCATACTAGACATCAGCATGGGAGAAAATGCAAAGATGTTTGTCTGTAAATCAGATATATGGATAATGAAAGATAGCATCAATGGCCAGTCTGAGGTGTTAGTCAATATGTTGGTAGCATAGAGAAACTAATTGGTCAGATATGGATAGGTCATCATGGGCCTTGAAAATGAGGAGAAATACCTTGTGTTCAATGCACTGAACAGTCTGCAGATGATTCACAATTTTTCTTCAGGCCTAAAGTTTCACTTCTCGGTTAGATTAATGTAGAGAGCACTTCTGATTTCTTTATTTTCTCATAACACATGCATTCCATTCATTCTTACAAGGAATCCATTCACAATCCCTGATGGAGTCCGTGAACTCAGCCAGTTTACAGTCATAACATCTTGATATATTGCAGCACAGTTAGTTAAAAGGGCTCCAAGTACAATCAATGCCCTCTATATTGTTTAACATACATGATTTAATTGCTGTTGGCTGCAGCATATCAAACAGGTCATGACATGAAAAGCATATTAGCAAGGAGATTTTAAATCACCAGTTATGCAGATTTTATAAAATAGCTCACGATGAGCCTGCTACTCAAACCTCTTTAGATGTCAAGTGGTTTGAGCTAGCGTCACTGGGGTGCATTTGTTTTTGTTCTGTAATATTGTAATGTAGATTTCTTTCTGTAAGTTCCCAACAATTAATGGAAAGGGGGTTGGGGGTGGAAATAAGAAATTAACTATGAGGTGCAGTGAGTGTGGTGATGATGCTGAAGGTGTAGATAATAAATATCAGTGAATGTGAATTCCTGACTCTTGTGTTAAAAATGTGCCCACCATCACTAAGAAAAGACAACGGGTGCAGTTCACCTTACACTAAGTGGCTCTGCTCCAAGTCTCATATATCCTAGAAACAGACATGGCTGAAGATGTTCAAGAGTAGCTCGTAAGTATATTTAATGCCTTCATAGCACCATAGGATACACCATACAGCAAAATAACAAAACCAGCTGTTAGGGACCAAGGCTATCTTTTTGTTGTCAGGATTTACAGTGGGGCGTTCAGCCCCTGCTGGGTCTCTAGGTGCTGCTACAATATGTATATTAAATAGTAATAATAAATACACATGGGGATTCTGGGTTCATTCATGCCCTGGGCTTCAACTAGTGTCTGAATATGATCAGATAGAATTTCTTTACTAGTGAACAATGCTCTCTTTAAGGCCCCAACGCAGCTGAGCAACTGATGTTGCTCAGCTGCATGGGCACCCTCCCCGCAAGGCCGATCCTGTCCACCCCACCAGCCTGATCCTGCCTCCCCTGCTCTCCCAGTCACCGCCACAGTTGGCCGATCCCGCCCCCCTCAGCCGGCCCATCCCTGTCTTCCCTCCAACCCTCCACCCCTTTCACAACTGGCTGTCCCTGCCGTGTTCCCAATCCCCACCCTCATCCCCTTACCCGGCCACTGGAGCAGCACGACCTGGCCCCCATCCGCTCCTCTGGCTGGAGAAGCTCTCATTGAGCATGTGAAGAGACTCTGTTCATGCTCAGTGAGAGCTTACTCTGAGCAGGAGTTTTAAAAACTCCCAGCTCGGAGCCATTCTCAGCCAGGACTGTGGCTGCCGGCTGTGCACGGCCAGCAGCGTTCCCTGCACCAGGCCGCAGCAGGTGCGCCCACGCAGCTTAGAGCGAACACTGCTAGCGAACAGCAGTTGATGTATGATCAAAGCCGAAGGGTAAAATTTTCAAACTGTTGAAGTCTCACTGAAAATCAGTGGAACTTAGGTGCCTAAGTTACTTAAGCAGTTCTGAAAAAGTTTCCTATTCCTCTTAAAACCAGATCAAAATTCCAGTTAACATCCATGGTGTAGGATGGATTAGCAAAGACTGCTGGCAAGCTAGCATTTCACTGAGCTGTCGAATGAAAGCTCATGAGAATCTTGGTGAGAACCACCCTGTCAACATTTCCACTGTGACAGATTTTTCAGCGTAGGCCATCAGCTGGAATTCTACCCAAGAACCTTGTACAGATTTATTTATTTAACAAAAAGAAAAGTTGCCTGCACAAGGGAGCCCTGACACTTAATGAAACGTTGCAATATAACATGCCAGCAGCAATAAAAAAAAATTCAGGAGGCTTCATTCATTCTCCATAGAATTTCAAATCTTCTAACCATCAGTTGCTCAGAAACAAAAGCCTGAGTTACTTTTGCTGCCACTTCCGTATGTGCAACCTACAGCTCATGCGAGTGGGGATCATGGGTACACCACATCCCTGAAAATATAGGAGAGAAAGACGTAAACGCTCAGTAGCAACAGGTTGGAGTTAAGATTGAGGGCAATGAACCATTGAATGGGTTAACAGGAGAACTGGTAACATCATTATCACTTGGAGACTTCAGCTTTAAAAAAGCCCAAGTTATTGAGCTGGAGACTGGTCGTTGAGTAGGGAAGAGTAATTTGCCCTCAGCGAAAGAACTACTGGGCTGAACTCACTGCTTTCGATTATGCAGGAAGTCAGACTAGATGCTCACGTTCATTCCTCTGGCTCAAAAATCTGTAGGCCCAGGGAATCTCCTACCGTAGAGGCCACCTAGATGGTCGCCTAGGGCGCCAAACCCTAGGACGCACCACCTTGCTGCGCGCAGGCACGTAGCCCAGTGCTCACCAAGGAGAGACCCTTTTTTGGCTGACTCCGCTCCCCAGTGGAAGAAAAGGAAAGTGCTGGAGGGGGGCTAGGGATGGGTTTGGAGGGGGCTAGGAGGGCTGAGTGGGAGGGCAGGGGCAAGAGTCCCTCTGTCAGCCTGTGGCTCGACTGGTTTGGGGCCAGCCCAGCCAGCTGCTCACCTCCACTCAGGCCGATGCATCAACCAGCCCACAACCCGGTTTGCCTCCCCCCACTTGGTCTGGTGCACCATACACCGCCTCTACAGCCCGCAGGCTGCCGCTCAGCCCACCCCCCTTGGCCGGCCCCTGTTCGACTGCCCCCCACTCTGCCTGGCCCTGTGCGGCTCATCCCTGCCTATGTAGCCCATGCCCCTCAGCTGGCCTGGCCCTGAGCACCCCACCGCTTGTCCCAGCCCGCATGGCCTGCCGCCAGCCTGCTAGCTGCTGCCCCCTTCCCGGGCTCTGCCCAGTTCTGCATGGCTTGTCCCACCCTGGCGGTCCACCTGGGCCACCGCTTGGCCAGGCTTGGGGGAGACGCCTAGGAGTGGGAGAGAGGACCCAACGCCCAGCCTGGGCCACCATTGGGTTGGGGGGCGGAAGGTCACCAAAATCACAGGTGCCTACAGTGTCAAAAAACCTTGGGCCGGCTCTGTGTAGGCCAGATCCTCAGCTGGTGTGAACTGGCATAGTTCCATTCAGTAGAACCACACCGATTTCCACCGGCTGAGACTTGAGCCCTGTGAAACTATGAAATCACGTCCCTTAACCGTATGTGCCTAAGTAGGTATGTAATTAACAGGCCTGATCTGGCATCGGGCAGAACATTATAGAGATACAGAACACACGCATTGGCTTTACATGACAGTGTGAGAGCTAACCATTTATAGGCACCCAAATTTTAAAATTTTGGCATGTACCTTCTTTAGCTTTGAACTATTTACCCCTTCGAACTCCAGGAAGCCCCTTCACTCAATGCTCTGAAAAGTACTGCAAGATTAAGAATTTTTTTAATATTGTTTTTATAGGGGCTTATGTATAATCCCTTTTAAATTGCAGTGCCTATGGATGTTTGCATGATAAGGCACTTTATAAATTAGACTGCATTATACTGTATTGAAAGCTGAAATCTGAGGCAACACTGGCTAGATAATCTCTTATCATTAGAGTTTGGTTTCACCATCTAAGGGGAAGTGTTGACTGCTTCTCAGCCTTCAAGTATTGCTCTGTATTTAAAAGTACAGTGAGTGGATTACAGTATCTCTGAACACCACATTTTATATAGAAAGTTTCAAGTGTTAGGTATTTGATTGGTTACTGTTTATTTTTTAGGAAAAGCATTCTTTTTAGGATTGAAATCTGGTGTTTAATTAGTACCAAGATTTAAAAAAATAAAAGTCTAAAGTTAGGCTTTCAGAGCCTCATTTAATCTCCTATATAACTAGGCTGACTTTCAAAAATGCCTAGCACGCCACAGCCTTTCTTGGACAAGACTTATTCAGTATTCAGCATTTTTGAAAATCAGCCCATTTTGGAGTCTAAATATGCACTCAGAAGGCTAAATTTACCTGTCTGCTATTGAAAATCTTGGCATAGGTTTCCTTTTGATGAAAAACTAGCCCTTTGTAAATCCCCGAGCTTCTAGAGATACGTTCCCCGTGACCACAAACGATGGTTACCTACTGACCCATCTGCAAACAATTCCCATGCTGCTAAATCTGTACATTTGGGGCATATTCATTGTTTGTGTTATTAAACTATATATACTTAATTTTTTGCTTCAGTGTTTTCTTAGCAGTTTTACCCTAATTTAGAGATACTAATTATATACATCTCAGACTTATATCAACAATAGTGTAAATGAGGGGAGAAGTATTAATTAAGAGCAGAGAGTAGCAGAAGATACTCTGAGTTTACTCTCTTTTTTTTTTTTTCTTGTTATTGAGGGATGGCTCTGTGCACCTTGCAACAAATGAAACTAGTTTAAACTATACACCTGTAACCCTTCTGCCAAGGTGAGATGGCAGAGCAAGGGCCAGGCTCTATATCTAGGGGTTTCCAAATAATGTTATAACACTGACCAGCTCGAGCCCCCACCCAGTCTCCTGGGAAATCAAGCACTATTCTCTGGGCATCCTTAAAGCATCCAAGCTAACCACCTAAGAACTAGAGCCGGTTGAGAAATGTATTGGTTTCAATGAACCTTTTATGAGAGAGGTCCCTCTGGTGCAAAGAAATGACCCCAGCATAGCCAGAAAGCCACCGGTTGAGGCAGCTTTCCAGGGCATGGGACAGAATTGGGCAGTATGGGTCCTGAGTCTGTTTTGCTCACCTTCCAGATATGACCTCTCTAGTCGGACCCATTGGGCTACAAAATCAGTGATTCCTTCTCTCTCTCTCTCTCTCTCTCTCTCTCTCTGGCCCAATAAATACTTAATTATAGAGCCGTATGAGTAATAGATTTTGTAAGCACTTACAAAAAAATAATCATTTGCAGTTGAACTGACATCAGTTTTTTTCCCAAAACTTTCAACACACTGGAAAGCAAACAAAACCAAACCATCATTGTTTATAGTTGAACAAAATGCTTCATTTTGACGAAATCTAAATGCTTTTTACCAGTTTTATATGGTCTAGATTTTTTTAAACAGAGTTGGAGGAATTTTGAAACAGAGTCATTTTAAACCAAAATGTGAAAAAGTTTCATTTCAGAAAGGGTCAGCTATTTAGTGTTAGCCTATCAATTATTTCAATGTTTTAGGCTTTTTTTTGTTTAACTGAAACAGTTCAGCAAAACTGACAGCATCACTGAATCTGCGTTTTTTTTTTCCTCTGGAAAAAAAAAAAGCTTCTGCCCCAAAATTTTGCTCAGCTCTGTTGCCCTGTTTATTCACGATAGAACAACTGCAGCAGGAGATATTGAGAGACCTCAGAGCCCAGTGTTTAGGGCACTCCCTGGGGATGTTTGGACCAAAATTTTGAATTGGACAGGAGGGTACCTGAACTGAACACTTCCACATCTTGAGTTCATGACCTACTATTTTGGAGATGGAAAAAAAAAATGAAAGTTGTCATTTTCATTTTGATGTGGAGTAAAACCAAACTGTAAAACTTTGACTATTTTGTTAAACAGAATTCTTGTTTTCTGGCCAGCCCTACTAAAAATCAGGTCATATGTGCTTTGAAGCATTGGGCAAGTGGTAAAGTAGTGTTGCAAATGTTCATTTCCATAAAGCTAGAGGATATTGCTTATGTGATCTGCCACTCAGGGTATTCACACCTTGAACTGTAACGTGAATGGTTAGAGCAGAAACGGTCATTGCCAGCACTGGTTTGCTTGTAGTGTAGATAAAGGACTATAGTATTCCTTTTGTATTGTATGTACAGTTCTCTGATGTTATTCCATCTTCTTTTCTGTATCACAAAGATCATTCCGTCAATGCTTGAAGTCCCTGGCATCTTACTTCCAATACCCTATGGCATTAACATATTGCATGATTCTGTTTCAACATCCTTTGCTTCTTGGCAGAATGTTCGTTCTACATTCCAAGCCCAAACAGTAGATAAAAGGGTTTCTGAGCTTTTCTACAACAATTCTGTCTTTTTCTAGGTAAGCGACTAAGCCAGTGTCTGTCCCATTAGCAGTAATTAAGCTTTGAGTTAGAGCTGAAAGGGGAATGCGAAGGGGATGCGTTAAATATCAACACACATGGCATCAGAAGTAGTAAGAGCCAGAACAGCTTTTGGTATGATCACTGGCATTCATGAAATCAGTCAGAGGATATTTTTTGCCAGGCCTCCCAAAGAGACTCTGACAAACAAATTGTCAAGCTGGCTTCTGTGGTTGGAAGCATTCATAAGTGTAAAAGTTCTCCCCGCAAAATCAAAACAAAAAAGCCAAATCAACAACAAGAACGAAAAGATCACGCCAACCCAATGCAGTGCATATTAGATAATATAGCAAACAGAAAACACACGTGCACCAAGATTTTCTAGAGTACATAACTGCATTGTCACCTAAATGTTAATCACAAGCTGATACTTGCCTGCATAAATCTAATCAGTTTCCTTTAGAATTGCATGAGAAGGATACTGCAGGTGATGCCTTTCACTCACATGGGAAAGCATCCAAGTATCCCATCTGTGTCCTTTACTAATCTTTTTTCTATGCCATGTGCTTTACTGCACTTTACTTCCTACAGGTGTATTGATGGCACAAGCTCATATTAGTTTACACATCCAGATATCGAGATAAGTGGTCTATAGAAATACCTAGACACGGAGTCGTCTTCACTGACGGCAGCAAATTCACTGTCTTCAGATTCATCTTTCCAATCGACTGATTGGGTCTATGAAGACCCGCTCAATAAATCAGGAGGTCGATCTCTGAAAATCAGTCTGGTACGTCAAGTAGCACTTAGTTAAAGGGTTGCCATTTCCCTTTGACCCAGCATGCTAAAGACACCATAGTAACTAGGTGGTAGGCAGTCAAAGGGAGATACACAAAGTATTTGATGTATTTTGCACATTTCCCTTCGGCTGCCATCAAAATCCTGCCACCCTGTAGACCTGCCTAGAGATGTTGCCGGGTACTGAGGGCATTCGCTGTCTATCTTACTAGAAAGAGAGATGAAGGTGATCAGGAGTTTGGAATATGTATTGAAATTGGAGAAAGTCCAGGGAAGAGCAACATGAATGGTTAGAGGTCTGGAACACTTGGCTTATGAGGGAAGATTGAAAGAGCTGAGTTTATTTAGTTTGGAAAAGAGGAGGATGAGAGGGGCAGGGCTGTACCTATGGTGGGGTGAATGGGGTAAAGCCCCAGGCGTAAATTTGAAAGGGTGCCACGCCAGACCCTTCCTGGCCCTGAAGAGAAATGTACCTTAAAGGCACATTCCTTTTGGAGCCAGGGAAGGCACTCCCCACACGGCTCTGGCCGCGGCGGGGAAGGGACGCCCCGCCTGGCTCTTGCCACGGCTGGGAAGGGACGCCCTGACCGGCTCTGGCTGTGGCGGGTAGGGAGCCCCTGCCCGGCTCTGGCCAGTGGGGGGGTAGAGACTCTCCACCTGGCTCTGACCGCAGCAAGGTGGGGACCCCCTCGACCGGCTCTGGCTGTGGAGGGGGAACAGATGAGCCCCAGGGGGTGCCTTTGGGGCTGCTTGCCCCAGGTGCCCAAATGTGGAGTTAGGTCCCTGGAGAGGTGACATGATAACAGTTTTCAAGTACTTAAAAGGTTGTTGTGAGGAGAAGGGAGAAAAATTGTTCTCCTTCACTGCCAATGATAGGACAAGAAGCAGTGGGCTTAAATTACAGCAAGGGAGGTTTAAATTGGACATTAGCAAAAAATTCCTAAATGTCAGGGTTATTAGCCACTGGAATAAGTTGCCTACACAGGTTGTGGAATCTCCATCATTGCAAGGTTTTTAAGAGCAGGTTAGACAAGCAATTGTCAGGGATAGTTTAAGAGGGTATTTGGTCTTGCCAGGAGTGCAGGGGACTGGACTCAATGACCTCTTGTAATCCCTTCCAGCTTCTATGATTCTGTATGTATGCAGTTAATAGAAAAAAGAATGGGGGCAATTCTCAGCCCCTCGGGTAATTCAGACACATCGGGCTTGTGCTATGGGGCTAAAAATAACAGAGTAGATGCAGGGGCAGGGGTGTTTCCCAGTTGGAGCTCAAGCACTGACACCTCTAAGTTTAGTCCCAAAGCAAAGGATTGGTCATAAGTTCTGAGACTCCTGCTGCAGTGGTTGCTTTTGTTGTACAGATGCCCCCTCAGAAGAGGTGCAAGTCACCTTCCATGACTGGACCCTATGTAAGTGTTAGACTTAAGTTGGATGCATAGGGGTAGATTCTCATTTGGTGAAAATTGGCATAACTCTGTTGACATCAGGCCCATTATATCACCAAAGTATAAATATTGCAGTAAAATATCATTGATAGAAGACAAGATAAATTTAAAAGAGGAGGTTCACAGGAAGGGGGTGCTTAGTAGCTCACAGCATAACAACAGTTATGAAAATAGCCCATTTGTCAGTATCTTCTTACAGTATTTGCACAAAATACTGCTCAGGTTTTAGAATATATGTTACATATAGCAGTAAAATCTTCCCCCTTTTAATTAAATTCAGAACTGTCACATTCAGCCATTTTATCTTTACTGTTTCTCTTTTCTTCTTCTTAGTCTTTTTTTTAATCCCATCCTTGTCAGTAGTTTTTTGTCCTCTATGTTCACAGTGTGCATGCAGAGAAGTTAAACAGAAATAGAACGCTCCTGCTGGAAGGTTGCAGCATAACGCTACTTTCTATCTTAAAGTCCAAAAACCAGACACAGAAAGAAACAAAGCAGGCTGCTCCCTAAAGCAAACAAAGCATGACTCATCCCAACTTACTGAAAGTTGTCTGGCTGTAAAGTGACTGCTAGGTTTTGATCTGTTTTTCCCAACCCATGGCTTATGGTTTAAAGACTTCAGGCTTACACAGAGAAAACAAGTGACCCATGCTAAAGATCAGTGAGGAGGGCTGCTGGCAGAGTCTGGTGGCACTTCAGGGTTGTAAAAATGAGATCTGTAGTCCTCAAGCTAAAAAGGTTGGGAACCATTTGTCTAGATCAGACCCTTCCCACTTGCAGAACACCTTCCCCTGAAGGCTGGACCAGGATTTAAAGTGACAGCTTGTACTTTGTACAGTTCTCGATCTACCACAACTACTGCATTAGGTTGCTTCACCATCAGCTACGTTTGTATTTTCCTTTCTAGAATCCTCTTGGATTTTGCTCCCATCTCTGTCTCTGAAAAAAACTGTGTACATGGAAACCTGAGCGCAAAATAAAATTAACTAACTCCTTCTCTCATCACCCTGTAGAAGTAAACGTTAAAGGTGGCCAACTACTCCATTTTCACTTCTGCACAAAACATTTATAAGCAGGAAATTGTATGTGAAAGTTTCTTGTTGTGCATGATTCAATGCAAAATATAGACAGTCTTGTACTTGCTTAGAAATTGATACTGGAGGAAATGCAAAATATCCCCAAAACAAAAAGGAGGTGTTTGTTCATGAAGTTTCACTCAAAAGTTTAGTTAATGGCTCAGTGTTAGGGTGCAAGCAAGCAATTTGAGATGCCTGGGTTCAATTCCTTGTTTTGCCACAGCTTTCCTGTGTGATCTTGGACTACTCACTTTCTTTTCGTGGCTTGGCTCATCATCTGTAAAATCAGCTAACAGAAAAGAATGGAGAAAGTGTGGTGGTTGTTTCTGCTTAATATTAGATGTTCTTTAATATGATCTTAAATTTATCAGACAAATAAATTTAAAATTAACATTGTATAAATAACGCTTGAAACTTAGAAAAAAGAAATCTGTGCTGTGCCTTTTCAGTTACACCAGTTTTAAAGTTTTGTGGATTGTCCACTACTCATTTTTTCAGTCCCTATTACTAATGAATCACCAGTGATGTTTACTTTCATAAAATGAAAATGATTTAGCATTGAGTTGCCTCTGAGAGTGCAAAAGAATCTGTATCAAATCCAGGCTTCTGCTTCTCATTCGCCCTTGGATGTCTTAAAAATAGTTTAAAAGATTCTAGCTAGATTTCTCCTAAAGCTAAGAAAAGCAGTTAGTAATGATGATTGCCTGTCTGTAACTTAATTGGTGCTATTGAGAGGGATTTAATAAACCACTGCAAGCAACATAAACTTCAGCTGAAAAACAAACTGATTTCATATCTACCAGATAAGCCTTGTTCCTAATGTTTTTAAAACTAGAGCTTCTTCGGTCTGAACTCTGACTTAGTGCTTAATGCTTTAAGAGAACTTGGAAGAGGTCACATTTTGAGCATATGTGAAAAACGACATTCCATAATTGATTTATTAACATATGAGGTCATGTTTATGATTTTCTTTCTGAAATATATAAAAGCAAACTGTAACAGAATAATCCTATATGATCTATTCATCAAAACTCTGCTTCAAAAGTTCATAAAGAGCAAAAAATGCAAGCATATTTTATTTAGTTACGGTTGAGTTTTATACTCCAAAGGATAAATTAATACAATTTGTATTTATTATGTTCAAACTGTAGATTTTATTCACATTGTATTGCATCTCAGGAGACCCTTTGCTAAATACGTCCAAATGGCACAAAAAGTTAAAAAGCAAAATGCAAACACTGCAGTTCTTAGACTGCTATGGCAGAAGAATCTCCAGTTGGATTTTCAGAAAGAAAACATTTGAGAGTTAAGATTCTCAATGGTCAAAACAATGCCTTGGACCTTTGTTTTTTATCCTTTTTCAACTCACCGTGCATTTGTGACGTAATTTTAGGAATGTGCAGCACGTGCTTTGCTGAATATGTTTGTTCTACATCACAGGCCTAACTTCTGCTCATGCTCTGTTCAGGTGAAAACTCCCTATGTAGCTGAGGGTTCTCCTGCATAACGAGTACAGAAATAGGGATGGGGAGGCTCCAAATATGGGTTTTAAACCGTTAAAACATTAAACCTTTTAAACTTTGAAATTAAAGTCAGTTCAGTCACTGTAAAGTTGACCCAACACCTCAGGTTTTTTTGTTTTGATTTTGATCTTTTAAATAATATTGGAATTTTGGGGTGAAAAAGGACCCAGACCATTGACCAGCTCTACTAATCAGGATTTTGGAATACCCAAAGGAAAGATTACCCTCAGAGAGAACCCATCTTTGATTTTACACTGCATCTCATACATGCCAGATCAGGATCTTTAGGATGTTTTTCACTCAATGGATAATACCATACATTGCAGAAATAATAAACTTCTATGAAGATAGTGATGTTCTGTAGCTTAATCTGAAGAATACCTTGTCCCTAATTTGAGTTCTTTGTACTGAATTTCCTTCTCCATTCCCAGGAAAAGATTGTACTTTCTAAACAGTGCACATGGGCTGACTTTATAGTAGAGAGGTGTGAATTAACTCAATGGTAATTGAGAAAATACTATTCTCCCAAGAATTTCTGCTATGGTTGCTTGTCTCAGTAACAACAGACACCCTATTTTAAGAAGAAATAAAAATAACTTGTTATATTTAAATTTGTCCTATGGACAAACATGCTACAGAAAAAGAAGCATCCTGATAAATAAGATATATTACCAAGATATTAAACTGTAATTACTGCTCAGAAAATACACATTCATACATTGTGAGGAAGCTAAATTACTACACACAGTTGGTTTTTATAGCTCAGCTGGTCAGCTTAGTATTAGAAACAGAACTTTGGGAGATTCTTGTTCAACAATTCCTCACATCATCGGTGAAGAGTTCAACCCTATCTCTCTGGGGGAGCATATTCAAATGTTACAATGAAAGAAATTCTTTGTGGGATCTTCTACAAGAGCTCATAAGAGCAAATTGTACTGCTGGGAATCATATTTCCAACTTTGCTTTGTTTTTAGTATTTATTATTACCATTGTTTGTTTATTATTTCTATTACCCTAGCACTTACGAGTCCTAGTCATGGATAGGAACCCAACTGTGCTGTGCACTGAACAGACACCTGACAAAAAGATGGTCCCTCCCCTAAAAGGTTTACATCTAAGTATAAACCAGGAGAGAAGAAACAGACTACAGACAGATTGATGGGGAGTCACAGTGAGAAAACAGTGGTCCACATGATGGTCTGCTGTCTCAGCACACTCCAAGATTTTTGCGGGCATCATGGCTAATGAGCGTTTTATGTAGGGTATTGAAGGTGGATAATGAATTCATTTGCAGATGTTTTCAGGGACCTCCTCCCAGATGTGAGAAGCAGCATAGGAAAAAGCATGAAGCTGCTTCTTTGAAAGCAATGGAGGCAATGGACCTATGGGTGTGCCAGAGGCAGGTGTCACCATCTCAAAAAAACAAGGAGTCTGGTGGCCCACTTTTAAAGACTAACAAATTTATTTCTCACATTAGCTATTGTGGGAGAGAATCCCACTTCTCTCCCACAAAAGCTAATGCGAGAAATAAATTTGTTAGTCTTTAAAAGTGCCACCAGACTCCTTGTTTGTTTTGCTGGACCAGACTAACACGGCTGCCCCTTTGAAACCTATGGTCTCGATAGTGAATGAGAGATTGTACTTAGGGTGGGCATAGGGTGTGAATGGCCTTTGAAGGTAAGTTTGATACAACAGAGAAGAGGGAGACCATGGAAAAAGAAAGGTGACATGGTCACAGTGGCAGGCTTGGAGGATGGTCCTTGTAGCTGTGTTCTGAAAAGATCTGAGCAGGGCAAAAGTGCGCTTGTCAAAGCCAAGGAAACATGTGATGAGAGCCTGGACTGGCATTTTAGTGGTGTGGGTAGATAGTAAAGGCAGCATCACAGAAGCACTGTACAGAATGAATTCATGTTTTCAGTAATGACTGAAGATCATGTATGTCTTGTACAGTTGTATTTCCTGTCACAAAGCTGTTATTGCTTCAAAAGAACACAGTGAGGATTGAAGGCGTTTGTGATATGTGGCAGGAATATCACTGATACGAAAGGCATGTCACACATCTGTCTCTTTGCTGTGGCTTGTCACAAGCTGGAAGGGGCATTGCACAGCTTATGTGGTGTGCCGCAGCTGAAATGTAGGTTTGTGACGTGCCTTCTGTTTCACTGCCATGGACCATAAAACGTTGCCTTCCTTTTTTACATTTTGGATACACATATTCCATTCATTTGTGTCACAGATCATACCAAACAAGAAAAAGAAAAGCCCAATTTTGCACTGCTTAGTTGTATGAAATTTCAAACGATTTTGTGAAAGTAACGTTCACATATTTCTGTCTCTGTTTGTTCATGCTGCTTATCTAATGAAATTACAGAATGTTAGTGGGAAGAGTCTCTATGTATGGAAAATAAACCATATGGAAGAAGGATTATGCTTGTCACATAGTGCCAAGATGATTTTATGGAGCAAAAAATCTCTCAGGAGCAGCTTGCTCCCAATAGAGCTGTGGTTACGACACCAGACCGAGTGCGGGAAAGCCTGGGTTCCATTCTTGGCTGTGCAATAGGCTTCTTATGTGATGTTGGGCAAGTCACTTAAACTCTCTGTACTTTCATCTTCATCTGTTTAATTGGTACAACAATGCTCACCCAGCTCCCAAGGGGTGCAGGAGGATTTAATCGATTAATGTCTGTAACGTTTGAAATAATTGGATGAGAAGCCTTAAGCTGTGGTGTTGATGTTTTTGGAGGGCTGCTGTTTGCAAAGGGACAAATATGCTAACAGACGTGGAACATGGATGTTGATAGGTAAAGGCTAAGCCAAAGACCATCTAGGCTGTTGGCTGTCAAACTGGGGGCCACCACAGAGTTATGTAGGGGGTAGGAGCTGTGAGCCCTGACCCCAACCAGCTGCATGAGTACTGGGCTGAGTGGGTTAGCACAGGCTGAGGCAAGGGAATTGACAGAGAACATCTTCACGGCAGTTGTACACCCATGGCTGGCCGCGACAGCTGATTCAAGCTTGCGGGGCTTGGGGGTAAGAGCGGTGTGGATGTTCAGCTCGCACTGGAGCCTGGACTCAAGGACCCAGTGTGTGTGTGTGGGGGGGGGGGGGGATCCCAGAGCTCAGTTTCCTGTCTGAGCCCAAACTTTTAAACAGTTAAATGGCCCCTTAAAGCAACCCCCACAAGTCAGGGTCAGCTGGCATGACAAGCTGCAGGTCTTTAATTGCAATGTAGGAGTACATTAGTGGGCTCGATGTGTAGCCAGGGCCTTGCTATCTCCTCCTTTCCTTGGTTCATGGACTAGAATATGATGTAACCTATCAAAGGGCATATCATTCACCTCTTCTGATTGTCCATCCCCACCCCTCCACACTAGGCACACACAGTGCCTTGGGTGATTGTTGCATAGGCAGTACATCTCCACACCCCATGAACACTTTTGTGGCTAGGTGTATGAAAAGACTCCAGTCTGGGTAACGGACAGGGCTTGAATGTGGGACCTTCAAAGTAGCAGCTGCTACAACGGGAGCTGACTAGCATATTGCTTAACAGGAGCTCTAACAGAGTCATTTATTCTGCAGATCAGGTGCAGACAGGCCTGCATGGCACATCCTGTGGAGTGGGCTAACCTTACCTTTGACTGCACTGCCAAACCAGTCTGGCATTGGCATAATCACTGTGCAGACTGAGCATCCCCATTTAGAGGGTGCAGCACAAATATTTCATGTAAATCCATGCTGACCTGAGGACAAAGCTGCTGATCTGATGGGAGGATTTGACCTGCAGCCTTTGAAATGATCTTCGTGGCTTTCCTCCATCCCCTGCCCCCAAAAAAGAAAGATACAAAAACTGCAGCAGCAGAGGGAGTTTTATTGGCATAAAACAATGAACAGCATGGATGTGTAGATACCTAGACACAATTTTAAAGAGCTTTCTGCCACGGACCAGGAAATTTACACTGCAAAGCCCTCTGAGATCAGTATATAACCAAATGAATAACTCGTTCCCCAAAACAAATTCTTTTTGTTTCTGTGAGACAGCAGGAAAAAGGAGACTTTACTCTCCAACTTGATCACTCAGTGCCTGCGACCTTTGATTTTCTGATGCATCTTGCAGCCAACTCTTTTTCCCTTTAGCAAAATCCCATGAAACAGCTCTTGCACAAGGGGGAGGAACAGAATCGTCTCTAGGCTCTAGAGCTGTTGCTACAATCCACCCTTGGTAGTGGTGGCTGCTGCTTCTGTGTTCTCCATGCACCAAAGATTTTGGTCACTACTCCTACCATGAACTCACTAATCTTTTAATTATTTTATGTATTTACTTTCAAGTAATATGCACTCCATACACAGGGGAGTCAATACTTGTCTCTGGGTACTCCTTTGGGCAGATGACTACTCCTGGAGTAGTCCTCCTTTGTCCCATCATTAGCTAAAATCATAGCCCAGCAGTGAAATGAAATTTCCACTAGAACTCTCCCAGATTTTCTCAGTTTGGGAAAACTGATGTGTCTGGACGATTGACAAAGGAGCACCGTTTCAGGACAGTGAGGGGAGTGAATTCCTGAAGCTGAAGGACGGTGAGGGAGAACATCTTGGGATTTCTACTGTGTCATGGCCTCTCTCCTCCTCCTGTCCCAAATTCATGCTTCCTCTCCTTCCTGTTGTAGAGGCAGTGGCAGCAAGAAGTGAGTGCAGAGTGCTGTCATGACCAGTCACTAGTGTGAATGATCAACAATACATTTATTTGAATAATTTTCACCTTTTTCATGCCTCATAATGACCTCTGACTTATTCAATATGAATAGCAATTTCAGTCAATGATTCTGGGTAACACTGGTGAAAAAATATAACTTCGTTTCTGTGAAAAATTTCCAGTGAAATTATTTTCTCTTGAAATTCTCATGAAAAATGTTGAGGTTTTTTGGTTTGGTTTGGTTTGGCTTTGGTTTTGTTTTGTTAATGAAAAGAAATCTAAAAAAAAAAATCTTTCAATTTAGGAATGTTTTTCATTGGAAAAAATGAAAACTCTCATCAAAACGTAACAATTTTCCTCAAAGGTCTCGATTCCAACAAAAAATAGTGGAAAAAGCTGGTTCCTGAGAAATATACTGTAAATGTTTGAGACTTGAAATTCAACCTGTTTTGCTGAGATACATGCCTCCTGTGTTCCAGAGGGGTCTGTGTTAGTCTAGTTCAGTAAAACAAATAAAGAGTCCTGTGGCACTTAGACTAACAAACTGATTTCTCACATGATCTTTGATAGGCATAATCGCACTTCATTAAATGCATGCAATGGAAACTGTAGCGTGTTAGGTGAATCAATAAAATATAGGCATTATTTATTTATTATTTAAAATTATTTATTCGCCTGACACGCTACAGTTTCCACTGCATGCATTTGGTGAAGTGGGATTACACCCATGACAGCTCATGCAAGAAATCAATTTTTTGTCTTTTCAAGTGCCACAGGACTCCTAGTTTATTTTTCTATACCTCGTGTGCCCCCCCCCCCCCCTTTGTTCCCTGGGCCTGTGACAGGTCAGTCTAGGAAGAGGAATTCTCTGTTGGGTTCCTCTGAAGAAGTTTTTCCCAGTTCATGGTGATGAATGAGCAGGGTGTACCCTTCATGGAATAAGCAAGGGGTCTGATCCACGGGCATAGGGGATGGCTTGATATTTGTAGGAGCCTTCAGAAATGTGCAAGCTCTTTGCTCCCTGTGGTACCAAGACTCGCTGCCAACATGGCTTCCTAGGCCTACTGTCCCCAAAAACCCTGAATAGGCCAACGCAAGAGATGGAAAAGCTAATGAAATCTGAAGCAGCATTCATTTTTCAGCTGGTTTGCTATTGTATTTCAGGGGATAATGGGCCTTGCCCATATTTCCCTGTTACCTCTCCATGTGAACGTGCCTCTGTAAAAGCCACATCTCTCTAATGTTTCCTATCCCTTTGAAGGATGCAATGGAGGCAGCCGAGTTCTGCCTGCATGGAGGAGATCCATAGACATAGATCCTCTTGCGTAACTGAAAGAGTTGGGAGCAGGGTTCTGGGGCAAATTTGTGTGGTTATGAATTTCACCTCGCACAGTGCAGCTCCCAGCCTGATTGGGGTCTTTGGGTATTTCTGTAGTACAAATAATTATTATAACATACATAAAAATAATATTCTGCAATATTTTCCACTTCAGAGACTATTCCTTCTTATAAACTCACTAGAATACTTTGGGGGGGGGGGGGCGGAGCAAACACCTGAGGGATGTAAACCATGTAAATTCATTTCAATATTCAAGTGGATGCTTGTGGAAAATATGTTGCAGCTTCACTCAACTCTATAAAGAGGGGTACACAAATAATCTTCAAATACAGTAAGAATGAACCGTTTGGAAAAAGTTCCAAATGGTTCAGGTACCAGCAGGCTTCCATTTGCTATGATACATGCATGCTTTTCTGGCTCACCTTTTTTACGCTGTACAAAATACAAGGAAAATCTCACTCTGTATTAGTCTGAATTTGCCACAATCCTGTTGAACAGTGATTTCATAGATGACCTTAACATATGCTCAGTTGTGAGCTTAGATTTCAGTGTTTCACTGTTGTCACAGGGTAACATTTTCAAAAGTACTTAAGTCACTCTGAAAGTCACCTACTTACTTAGGCACTTGGCACGTTTCACCCATAACATAGGTGTGTCCAGCTTTTCACCAGCACACCTAGCCAAGAGATCTAACTTCAATATCGTACCCCCACTTCCATGTTGTATGGTCCTAAAGTTTGTCCCACGCTTTTGCTGTGTAGCCTGAGACATCCAAAGCCTGCTTAATAGGTGCTTAACCCTGCAACTCCTATTGAACCCATTTGGAATAGAGTTGGCTTAGCAATTCTGAAAACCAGACACTAAAAATATGTCTACACTGGAAACTGTTAAGTCAACCTTGTTAAGTCGACTTAGAGAGTCCGCATTGAAAATGCCTGTTGACTGCCTGTGTCCACACTGACAGGTGCTAGGCCAACCCTTCCTGGTGGCCAGGAGCTCTGGGAGGGGGTCTAGCAGCCAATTAGGTTGACTTAAGGGCTTTCCCCATCTACATTGGCTTAAGTCAACTTGACTTAAGCTTTAACTTGACCTTAAGAGGTGATATTATTAAGTCAATTTAAGGAAGTGTGTAAGTCGACTTAATAAAAGCCAAGCGTGGCTGCAGGAGTCTGTAAGTTGACTTAACCTTCCTTAAGTCAGCCTAAGGCTCCAGAGTAGGTGTACCGTAGGTTTTCACACCGGATGTCCCAACATAACATACTTTTGTAAATGTTTGCTATTATATAGTCACTAGACAGTTGTACCAAGGTGCAATTATTCTGAATACTGCTTCTGATTCATTTCTAATGCATGCTGTTGTGATCACCTTCCCTCCATTCACACCAGCCTACTGGTCTATTTCATCCACCAGTCAAGCTTTGTCTTCTAAACTGTCAGGTCTCTGAGCTTTCATTCCCTACATGTCTACATGTGCCTAATACAATACGGCTTCAGCTGGGTTGATGATTATAGGTGAAACCACAGAAAGTCATAATAATGTACTAATATTCTGCATGCTTTTCTTTCTGTACACAAATAACTGAGGTTACAACTGTACATTCACTGGGTAGAAATCAAGTCTGGGTTAAGGTGTTTGTTTTTTTTTTTTAATCAGTCAGTTGTATTGTGAATAGAATTTGATTCATTGCACCATTTTTTTAAAGCTTGTTTTTGAAAATGGATATTTTTGTCATGCTTTTAGAAGCTGCCAGACTAATTTAAAGTATGCACTTTCAATTATAAGAGACAGTTTTGAATGCTAAATCTTGGCTGGTATACATCTGAGGTTTCTGTTGAATAATATATTCAGTTTTTCAGTCCCTTACTCAGGAATGCAAAATGATGTAAAATAAAAAGTCAGTGAAAGTTAGTGCAAACCTTGAAGCCTTAGCATATGCACCTGCTTTCCACACAAAAATCTAAATTTTAATTAGTGATTTGGCATGGTCTGGTCTTTTTAACTAGCAGTGTCTTTTATTTCTTCATCTGACAGCCTTCTCACCCTGGGGGCATGATGGAAAATGAGTAATTTTCATATAAGGTAGAAGATTTCGCAAACATATGACCTAAAGATTTTCCTAATTTTTCATAATATAATGTACTTTGATGTGTTTCAAAGATAATCTGTCAGATGCTTTACATATTCCTAGTTAATTACAGTATAGCTCAAGCTGATTTAGTACAGTCAGATGATTTTGAAATAGGCAGCTTCATTGCTGTGGAGGGCATTGATTAAATATTATCAACAGACTGCTGTTAGCTAACCACAGTACTCAAACTGGGGGAGGTCACAGGTGATATAGATGGGGTTACTAATGGAGAATGATGCAGCTGTATGAATAATTGTTTTTTCAGTTCAGAGGCAGATCTGAAAAATTGTTTTGGTTTAAACCAGAACGGTAAAAATTCAGAAGCTTTTGGCAAATAAACAAAGTCCATTTTAGGTTGAATTGAACATTTTGTTCAAGCAGAAATAGTTTGTTTCTGGGCATTTTAAAAGGGTTAAGTTCACAACATGGGTGGTGGTGGTGGTGGTGACTGAAACAATAGTCATTAGGTATATCCATATTTGTGATGGATGATTTATTTCTTATTTTGGTTATACGGATTGTGATGCTGGATAAATGTGACACATTTATTTTCTAAGTATTTAACTCTCTCTGGGAACACGCTTAGTTCCAGTTCTCCAATCAAGTGTTAACCTTGCAAGGGAGTCATTCGTAAAGCTTGCTGCACATCTGCAAATATCAAATGTCTATGAACAAGCAAAGGACTCACTCCACTTATTTTTGAGTCAGATGGTTTCATTTAGGATCCAAAGGGTTAGAAGTCACAGCATGACCTCATCAAATTAGGCTCAACTGAGTGAGGTGTTTAGCACAACAAAAAGGAAGTAATCTGAAGGACATTTAAATGCAAATGAGACTGCCATGTGCAAACTTCAAAAACACCTGATCCAAAAAATCAGTGGTGACTGAGGTCAATGGGGTGGGAAAGAAGGTTTCATATTTTGTTTATTTTTTCAAGTACTATCACCAGTGTTGCATACTGTAGGATGGGCTGATAATTTCATAGCATGATGACAAGTTCCAAAGGGGCAGCCATCTTAAACTAGTTCAGTAAAACAAACAAGGAGTCCTGTGGCACTTAAAGACTAACACATTTATTTCTTGCATGAGCTTTCGTGGGAGAAAATCCCACTTCATCAGAATCTCTGCTGAAGTGGGTTTTTCTCCCATGGAAGCTCATGTGACAAATACATTTGTTAGTTTTTAGGTGGCACAGGGCTCCTTGTTTGTTTTTCATAGCATGAGATTACTTCTCTTGAAAAAAAATCCCACTTTTAGTGTATCCCTTGATAATTTTTCCACATAAAACTAGAACAGCATTCAGTCAAGTGACTAGGTTGGACAGAAGTTCAAACTTCATGATTACTCCACCCACTTTGATTGGTTGGCTACTAATCAAGTCTCGTCAAAGGGAACAGCTTGCCATGCCAAATAAAGCAATTATTCATTTGAATCCAGGTTTCATGGATGAAAATGAAGCTTTCTGCCCTGAGTTCCACTTGGTAGTGGTTATTTTATATATGGGAGAAGAATTTAGTTAGAAAGTAGCACATTTTCCCTTCAGGACATTTTTATGTGCCCCTATTGGCAGAGACATCTTTTGGCCATAAAGGCAATGGGGCAGTGAAGGTCTTGTTATAATGGAACAAGGCTATTTCCAGATAATGTGAATCAGATTGCTTGCAACGACATGTCTGTTTTCCAGATGTTGGAACTGGTCAAGTGGAGGAGGGAGCCAGGGATGACCGCCCACTAGAAGGAGAAGCTCAGGAGAGAAGTATATAATATCTGTGTAAATGATGCAATTTACTGTAAACAGCATAAATTTACTGTATTTTTCTATTTGGTGTTAGTTCTGTGGCACTGTTAGACCTCCTTGGGATGCTATGAGGCAGAGAAAAAGCTGCCAAACAAAGGAAAAGGGTTCAGCAATAGCTAGAAACTGTCACAGGCAGGACCAGAGGTAGCGCTATGTGAAGAGCCCTAATCTGAATATGCCTATAAGAGGCGAGAAGACTGCAAGGTAATTCAGCTGATGAATGGAATGAGAATGCAGCTGCTAGATTCAATCAGTGAACAGAAGTGAGGGAAGGTTGACTTTAGAGGACCTGGCCAAACAAATCTGGGAGAGGCAGACTGTAGTAAATACAGGAAAACAGAATGAGATGCACAAAAGTGAAAGTAATGTAGAGGTTATGAGGTCTGATCCCAAACCCATGTAGTGTGACTATTAATAGGAAGTGCTATAAAGTGCTGAGGAACAGTGGCATTAATAATACTATACTGGAAACTCCATGGGGCAGGAATCAATTCTCATCTGACTTCCATTGCTTTGACACCTACATAGTTCCATTAACTTATCCTTTATCTGGGTGTAAGTGAGAACAGACTTGGTCCTCTGGTCTTTGCATGTCTGTAAAGCTTCAGGCACACCTATGGAGTTAAAAAAATAAGAAGCATAGGATCTCTTCAGATATCAAGAAATGTGGGAATATGTTGAAGAGCCTGGTAAAGTGATATGGGAGAACTTAAGAGATGATCCACTCAGAAGGAGACTGTCATCTGATCCAGCACTAAGCAACCAGTAGGACTACCCCATCGCCCTACACAGATGTGTGGCGATGAGGAATTTCTTGCCATCCTCAAGATACTTCTTGTGCCTGGGACAGTCCCAGTGCCCTCTTCAGTTCCAGGAACGTGCCAGAGTTCACATTGCTAAGGAAGGCAATGAAGAACTGGGACCACATGCTCTGCAAGGATGGCCGGGCTGGCCAGCCCTGGAGAAGGGCCAATGCATGGGCACACATTTCCCCAATATGAATCAGTTCTTCAAGACACCTTTGAGGCCTCTGATAGGATGTTGCTTTTGGGGATGACACCACTCATGAGATCAGTGGCCTGCCTTGTGTGTGAAATCAGGCCAGCTGGTAACAAACTGAAGGCATTTGTTGGCAATCTAAGCAATCAGTGAAGGTAGTAAGAGTTTTGTAGAGTCAAGTATATACGTTCATAGCATGGGGGGCTCACATCTGGCTGCAAGATGCTTTGAACAGTTGGTTGGACAAAGACGCTTGGTCAAAGGAGGTCGGGGCAGGTTCAGTTGTACTGCCAAGGGTGAAAACCATAGTGAAAGTCAATAATAAAAGCTCTCATAGCTTCTAGTTTACCCAAATAAGAAGGGGAAAGAATTGTTAACAGAGGGTTTTCCTTTACCTTTTCAAGGTCACGGGAAGGTTAGTCCAGTTGCACATCAGAAATCAGTGCATTTGCTGTATAAGGTGGAAAGCAAGATTGAAAAATAAAATCTGGCTGAGGAAAATAGATTAATTTAAAAGTCTGTATTATTAACGTGGGGTATGCAGGATGGATAGTCACCAAGAGGTCAGGTGCAAGTAGATTTTGGAGGGATTTATATGAAAAGAATGGGTAGAAAATCATTTTTAATTTATGAGAGAAAGGCATAGCAAGAGCCAGCGACTGGAAGGTAAGCCGAATAAGTTTAAGTTAGAAATAAAGCATATGTTTTTAACAATGACATGGATTAACCATTGGAACAGACTATCAAGGGAAGTAGTCAATTCTCCATCTCCTGGTGACTTCAAATTGAGACTTTGCTGCTTTTCTGGAAAACACAGGTGACTGGGCAATGCACGGGGATACGCAGGTGAAATTCTATGGTCAGAACTACGCAACAGGTCAAACTAGATGCTCTAGTTAGTCTAATAGTCCTTTCTGGACTTAAAATCTATTAATCTATTTGTCTCTTGCCATACATAAAGGGCACCACATAAAAAATAATCTAAATCTTGCAGAATATTTTAGGCACTTTTGGTATGGCTCCTGAAACAGAGATTGTGGGAGAGTTGACTGAGACAGATCCTGCATTATCTTTGTGTCAGTGACTAACCTAATCATACTGTTTTGTTATGTTGTGTTTTGAACGTACAGGAAAAGTGTACAGGCATAAGTGCCTGTCTAGTATTTCCTCTTTTTTTGTTGTTTTTTTTTTGTTAATGCTTTCAAAGTTGCCTGAGGGATGTGACAACCAATCTCTCACTACAAATAAGCAGGGGTCAGGTGTCCAAATCGCTGAGTTATCTTCAGGAGGTAGGCAGTGCTTCATGTTTGCCTTGAAAGGAGGATTGAAACAGTGATATACCATGTTTACTGGGAAGTCAGCTGATGTCCTGTTGTAGTAAGATGCGAGCTCTCAGTGCAAGGTGCTGGTGGATTTTATGATGGAAGTCATCATTTACTGAAAAAATCTGTGATGCTACATATTGCACTCATGTTGCAGGATGAGGATACAGAATTTGTGAAAATTGCATTTTTACCAACATGGCCATGAACAGAGTGCCATGAACATCAACAGGGTGGCAATAAGTTGATATTTTGGGGAAAATGTTTCTGTCATTTATATACTCTCGGCCAATGGTTATCCCACATGTTGATATTGCTATCTTTGCAGATTATATGACAATAATAAGCAATAAAACCAATAGGGAATTAAAAGAAATCTCAGGAACAAATACCGTACAAAGTAATTTTTTCATGAGATTTTTGGGAGATGGGTGGGGGAAGTTGGGGTAAACTGAAACTTTGAACATTATATTCTCTTCTTCAGCACAGCAGCACCTCATCTGTACTCAGTCAACTCACAGATGTAAATGGCTTTATTAGGACACTGAAAAATAAATACAAATGTTTGGATGGTCATGACATAAAGGTCTGGAAGTGGTTTTAAAAGAAATAGAAATAAAAAATGTTTGTGCACAGAGAGCTAAGTGTAAATACATGAAAACTTCAATTGCCTCACATGATGTTTTTCATCTGTATGAAGTTAGGGAAAAGACCATGTTCTTGTGTATGTGTATGAGTTTATGTGTGAGCGTGTGTGTGCATGCACATGTGCACACATGTATATGTTTTGTGTGTGTGTGTGTGTAGTGTACTAAAATGTATATACTTTTCAAAAATGGTGACATTCATTCACTAACGAATTTATTTAATGCAAACATCTAATACTCCAACAGGAGATGAATTTCAACCTTCTAAACAACTGAGCTTTAAATACAGCCCTTTTACCATTTACTATAGAAAAACAACCTTTTCACCTGATGCACTGAGTAAGAGCTGTGGAAGTTTTCCATACACTTATAAAAGATCTGGCCTCTGCTTTTTGGAAATTGAATGAAATAACTCTTGGTTTTGAAAGACCCTAAGCAGACTGAAACATGATACAATGTTTGAACTTTAAAAGTTCTACTTATTTTCAGAGATGTTAATGGTTACAGCTGTGTTCTCCATGTTAAGCATAGGGAATGTTGCTCCATCTGGTAGAATCTTTCAAAATGCTATGAACTGTGCATTAAAGTAAAGGCTGAAGGATCAGACCCTGAAAATACATCAAAAAAGGTACAAAGAAATTTCTACTAGATACAATAATAAGCCAGAATAAAAGCAGCAGTAGTAGTCAAATTATATCATAATCTTCTGATATACTTTACCTCCTACATTCTTTTTGGGAACTTATTCCAGTGCCACTTTATTTAATAAAGCAAAATACTCAAATCTGTAACCTTTAAGATCTCCCTTAAAGTTGTGAGTGATGTATTTTCATCACTAAAATGTATTCCATCAGCCTCAGTAATTTATGTGTTTTAATTTAAAGCATCTGTTTGTAATTTAAATTTTTTAAACTTCGCTCCATCTCTCACACAAGATTAAGCATTTTCTCTTGCTGCACCTTTTTGGTTTGATATTTGTTGACTGTCTTCCCAGTCTGTGGATTTACTGTGGAGTCATTATCCTGTACAGGTCACATCATTGTACCAAAATCACAGTTATTCAAAAT
This sequence comes from Podocnemis expansa, assembly GCA_007922195.1. Taxonomy (NCBI): domain Eukaryota; kingdom Metazoa; phylum Chordata; order Testudines; family Podocnemididae; genus Podocnemis; species Podocnemis expansa. The sequence continues at coordinate 3,495,722 of ML682056.1, forward strand.
TTCATTGAGGTTGTTATTCTGAATTTCATTTAACTTGGATAATGAAAACCAACTACTCAATTTCATGTTTGATTCTAGTTACTCTCACTTTCCAGTCCTCATGTATTAGCTCAGTGTTGGCACACTGGGGTTGCAAACTGCAGGGGAGATATTTTAGTGCAATCAAATAATAATGAATTTTTAATTGATATTGATGTAATCACCTGGCATACTGGCTCCCATTTAAAGATTCCAGATTCTTTCTTTCTCACCAAACACATGGAGATGGCTATCATCCTCAGCCGCATCAACTTCCACCTGCCAGTGTTGCCAACTCTTGTGATTTTTATCATGAGTCATGTGGCATTTGTTGTTTCTCATAAAGCCCCAGCTCCTGGAGTCCTGTGAAAGTATGTGACTCTCTTATTTGTTTTTTAAAGCCTTGTGCTGTAGGGAAGAGCTTGAAAACATGGATCCTAAAAGGCTCGAAGGCCCAAAGACAAACAATAAGAACCCCAAATTTATCATTATGGAAATGTCATGATTTTTGAAAGATGGCCTCATGAGTTTTGAACATTTGGAGCTAGTAACACTGCAGGTCTAAATTACACTAGCTAGAACGATCACCTACTTCTGGCCAGAAGAACAAGTGTAAAGTGTTACAGACTGACTCCAGTCACTTCCACTGCCTCCAATACAGGTGCTGCAGTATAGGACTGGAGGCTGAGAGGTCTGGAGTAAATCCAGCTGGAGGATCCCCTCCTCTTGTCCATCCGCGCCCCCCAACACACACATACATGATGAAATCTTCAACGGCTCTTTCAGGGCTATGGGAAGGTCACCTTTTTTTCTCATAGTGTCTTGTGCAGTGGTTCTCAACCACTGTGTCAGGCAGGGCCGTCCCTAGGGGGGTTCAGGGCCCCAGGCAAATCGTCCTCTGTGGCCTCCCCCACTCCCAGAACTTGGGGAGGGGGGCTGGCCAGCCCAGGGGAGGGGACAGACCCCTGCGCTGCCCCCCATGCCGGGGACCAGTGGCCAAAAGGGTGGCCTGGATCAACGCTGCCGGTCCGCCCCCCTCGCCCCCAGGCCACACATGCTGCTCTGGGCTCTGTGCAGGAGCAGCGGGGAGGGGACAGGAGGCAACGTGGCCAGGGCGGGGGGGCAAGGATGTGGGCTCTGCGCTACCTCCCACCCCCTCCCCACTGCCACCGGCACAGAACCAGAGCAGCGCACGTGGCAGGGGTGGAGGCGGGGGTGGCCGGCAGTGCTGAACTAAGCCTCCTTTTTGGCCAGCTCACCCAGTCCCCAGCATGGGGGTCCCCAAAAGCATGAAGTCCTGGGCGGCCGCCCCGGTTGCCCTACCCTAAGGATGACCCTGGTGTCAGGACTCATTACTGTGTTGTCACCCAGTGATAAGTGTGTCATGGAAATCTGGGGTGACGGCTTGATTTGGCCTGGAGGGAGTGGGCTAGTGTGTCCTGTAGAGTTGCAATGTGCTGCCAAGTGTGTCGTGTGGAGCCACAAAAGGTTGAGACCCCCAGCTTTCATGGAGCAATGTGACAGCAAGGGGAGCAATCTGGATCCTGTGACTTCACTTGACCTCAATAAGAGCTAAAAATCCAGCAAGTCTCAGGATCCTGCAGTAGCCACATGTTGTCGTTACTGTTAATTAGTGTGGTTGTAATTTCCTTCCTATCTTCCAATAGCTGGGTTGTGGGTAGAAGTGGTTTGAGAGAGGCTAGTGGAAGGGGAGCTCTGTCGGAGAGGGGGCCAGAAGCGGGTGGTATTTGGGAACTGATCTACAGCAGCCACAGACAAAGCTTCCTTGCAACCCCGGACAGGGCTCTTCCTAGGGGACTGCAGAGCTTGGGGCCAATCGGCCTGTGGGGGGGGGGGCCCTGCTACCCCACCTGCACTCCTGCCCCTCCCCTGGGTCAGCCACTCTGCTCCCGGGGCAGAACAGGTTGAGCTGGGGGCTGGGCTCTGCTCTCCTGCCCCGCCTCTGGGCGTCTTCTCCACCCCCAGGGCAGAACAGCTGGCCGAGCGGAGGAGCAAGAGAATGGAGCCTGCCTCTGGGCTGGCCTGCTCCACCCCTGGGCCAGCTGTTCCCCCTCCTGCACTCCTGGCCTCCCCTGCCCACTGCCCGCAGCTCTGCTCTGAAGGCAGCGGGGTGGAGGCAGAGGACAGTGCGGCCAGGGACGGCAGCAGGGCCCATGGAACCGCAGGGCCAGGGGCAATTGCCCCTCTCTCCCCCGGACAGCCCGGACACTGGGAAGCATCACAACTCAATTTTCCCAACTATAACCACTTTCTGTCACGGAAACAAGAAGTTGTTCTGTTAGACTGGGTGGTTTTTTCTGTTTTGGGTTGGTATTTTTAGATATCTGCTTTAGAAGCTACAAATAGATTTCCAATTGTTGAAATGTCTCAGTCTTCTACTAGGAAGCCAAAGATGTTAGCAAGGGATGCTGAAGCCTTTTGATTTATTCATAGCATGGACCAGCAGATAAGAGATGGTTGGAAAAGTCAACAAGCTTCAGCGTAAAATATTGTTGAAAATGTTAACGTTTGTTGTTGAAATTCAGTATCTAAGAAACATTTAAGTAAAACAGGGAATTCTGAATTTTTTCTACCAGTTTGATGGTGGATCTATAATAGCTGTATGTCATTGGACAGGTGACATTATACTGTTGTGCTGCTACTCCTTTATAAATTGTGTTCTGATTTAAAAGATGAGGGTCAGGTTGATCGCTGACAATGAAAATTGCCTCTCACTGTCCTGGGATATGCTTCATTTTGATCTCAATGAAGTCAAAACTGCCATTGACTGCCATGTTGCAGAATCAGGATCTTAAGGAGGGATGCTGCACCCACCCAGGGATGATTCAATCCTCCACAACTAGACCCCTTAGGAGATCTGCTGAAAGCGGGTTGTTTTAATCTCCAAAAAGTCCAATTAGTGGAGGCTTCTTCAGTGACACACATCCTCCAGCTTCTGAGTCATATCCTGTTCCAATTCAGAGGCAGCCTTAGGGAAAATGGCATCTTTCTTTGAGTTTGAGAACAGTAGCATAGGGCACAGGGTATAAGGACCAGCTACGGGCCTTGGAGTCCAGCTGGGGTACACAGAGAGGAGTTTCTGACCTTGGTAACCCCCAGTCATATACTCCCTGACTATCTAGTAAGAGAGCATGGCCACTATCTATCCCCATTGGAAAGGGGGACCCAGAGACTTGCCCACTGGCTATGCAGAGACGAGTCCTACTGCCTGCACCTCCCAGCCAGGCTGACAGCTTATATTATAATAATATAAATTATAATTGGTAAGTTTGGTGGCCAGGGGTGAAGCAGCCTGGACTCTTCAGAGCAGGCCACTCCAGGGCCCCATCCCTGAATGCCACAGCTCCACAGCGGCCATCTCTGCCCCGTGGGGAGACATGGGAGGCTGGGGGCAGGCAGGGATCACTGCTCTGCCATTCCAGTGGGTCAGAGGGGTGGGCGGGTGGCGCAGCCTATGGCCCTGGCAGTCCATGGCCGCCCCCATGGGAATGCTAGGTTCCACCGCACTTTCCTTCAGACAAGGGAGCAGTGGAAAGCCGGGGCTACAGAGAAGGGAGCCAGAGGCAGAGAATTGGGACTGGGGGGGGCTTCACCTAGAGCCCCCAATTGTCTAAGGCTGCCTCTGACTGGATCAGTAAGCCAAAGAGAAATTCAAACTGTTCCAACTATAGGAGCATAATAAAACCATCATGAGTCTGTTCTAAATGGGATTGAGCAAAGGTGACTAAAATGTTAAAAGTAAGACCAGGACTGAACAAACAAGACTCCTGTTCTTCGAATCCGAGTCGCACTCAGGTATCTGTGACAAGTAAAAGAAAATTAACAGCTTTGCATATGTACTGTAAAGCTCTTTAGTTTCTTGCTTATAAACACAGTGGAGCAGGCTTTCAAAGCTGCTTCTTGAAACTGTACCCGTGGTTTTGCACCTGCAAATAATTATCCAGAAAAATCCCATATTTGCATGCTGAAAAGAACATTGGAACAATTTGGTTGGGCATCTGAAAGTCTAAATACTGCCTGACACACACACACATCTGCATGCAAAGGAAGTTGTTAGGGTGGGAGATTTAGAGCGCACAATTCTAGAGGTTAGTTAAAAATGTTTTACAGCTAGTGATGAGCTGTAAACTAGACCTCTGGATTTTCCACTGGGTTTTTCTTTCCACCCAGCACTCATCATAATCCCCCGAATGAATTTAACAGTATCTATCCTTAATTAATGCCGTATTATCACAATTATTTTACATCACCATTTGTTTGGTTCGGAGAAGATGTTGTACAAGGCAGATGTGTTGGCAGTTCGTAGCTTTTCTATTTTGATTCTTTGTAGCAGCGCATAGCTATGGGTGGGCTGGGGCCCACCCATTTGACCCTAAGGCTCACCCGTCTTAGCCCCTGGCAGTGGCATGAACTTTGTCACTGTGGATGTGAGGCCTCCCAGTAGCCGGTGTCCATGAGTGGGGCAGAGGTGCCGACACCAGTGCCTCTGCCCCACTTGTAGCCATGGCCACTAGCTCTGGCTGCCCCCATGGTTGCAGCAGCAAAGTTCACGCTGCTGCTGGGCTGCTGGCCTGGGTGTGATGGCTCTTCCCCTTCCTCAGGATGGGGGGGCAGGCTTCCAGTCACATGATCAGAAGCTGCCCGTGGTCAGGCCCACTCTACACTTGAAGGGGCCTAGCCAGAAAAACGTGCTGGCAACACATCTGCTTTGTAGACTACAAAAGATGCAAACACAACATATGGTGTTCCGGCTCAGCCTTCATTGTGTAGACACATTTCATTTCAGCAAATCACAAGCTACCAACACAATCATGTCATTGCAATTTTTCAAGCATTTTCTTTTTGTGTTGCATATATGTATTTTATATTTTGGTGAAGTCACATCTGCCCTGGGCTAATGAAACAAAGCTCAGCTGAGTTGCTAACATATTGTGAGAGAGGACATTGCAAAAGGAAAAAGTTGATGGCTGTGGCCCTTAGTCTGAGTACTACCCTCTCAGGCTCTGCAAGCCGTGTAAAAGCACCATGAGTTCCCATAGAGAGACACACTCATTCAGAAAGCTGTTGCTTTGTGCAGCTTCACAGAGAAACTGTCAACTAGATGGAAGCCTTAGGAAGAACAGCAGGGCATCCATAAAAACAAGATACTTTTGCAAAACACCAAGGGCACATTGACCCTTCACACTCCTCCTCCAGTGAACAAACTGTTTAAAGAGCGAGATGTGTCATAGAGATAACCAGAACTCAAGAATTTATAGCAGGTACTATTTGGAGAGGCTTTAAACAATGCAGAATTACCTGTGCCCATTTTAAGTCCATTAATCTTCTTTTGTGAAAACAGTAATAAACCCTGTGGTGATTTAGAAGCATGGGGGGAATGAAACAAGAAGCACTAAGGCTAATAAGGAGACAGATCAATGCCAATGGCCTAGTTTTCTTTCTTTCTGTGTAACCAAATGTGATTAGATTAAATACCCTAAAAATGTGACAACCAAGGAATAGGTTGTGTCCAAAATAGATCATCAGCATTATTATTTAGCAACTGTATTGCACTAACAGCAAGAGGATCCGACCAAGTCAGAGCTCCAATGTGTTAGACATTGTACAAACATGTGGTAAATGACACTCCGTGCCCCAAAGAATTTACATGCAACAGGTGGACAAGATGAGGAGGATGGTGAGGAAAGCTTTGGGAAGGGACAGACCAGCGAAAATAATGGGATGCTTTAATGCAGAGTAACTACTTCTGAAATTTGTAGCCAAGCAGTAACAGTTAGTCACAGTAATTACAGCCTGTCACCAGCATATCTGTTTTCCTAGTTGCTGTTACATCCCATGGTTCCTGTTGCACCATGAGCCTTACTATAGGCACCAGAAGTCATCTCATGGTGGATGCACTCCTATTTATAAAGTTTAATTTCATAGAAAACTTTGGGCTTGAAACCAAGATGATGGATGTCGAAGGGGCCCTTTCCCAGTGAACCAGGCATTGTGGTATCTAAAACACATCAGAAAAGTAATATACTTGAGTATGGTCATTCTGAAAAAAAATGAATTTGAAAAGTATTCATTAAAATGTTTGACTTGTTAATAAGCAATTTAAAGTAGACATTTCTATATAGCTTCTGTTCTATGTGTAGATTCTTACATTGTTATTTTAAATATATTCTCATTTTGCCCTGAAGGTTTCCAAATAGATACAATAACCTGGTATGTGTATATCCTGTTCCACAAGTTACCTGACTAAAGGGCTGGAAAGATGCCCAACCTGAAATGAGAACACTCCAGTGTTATCTGCTCTTTTTACATCTGTTGGAAGCACAGGTGTTTGTCACACTAGCATTGTTTCTGCATCAGTATCAATTCTGTATAACAATTCTTGATATAGTGTGACAGATCAACTTTAATCTACTCGTATTTGTATTAATTCATCATCCATATTTTCCATCCCTCTTTTACCAGCATGTGAAGAAAAATCATTCTGGAAAATTTTTTGTTTAAAAAAACAAGTTTTAGTACAAAAATATGGATTTTTTTTTCAGCACACCAATGAAAATAATTCACAGAAATGAACAATTGGCCCATTTTTACCCCAGGCAGAGGCTTTCACACTTGAATTGTTTTGCAAAATAGTTTCTGCATTTTTACACCAGTTCTAGTGTGAAATAACTTTATTATCTGGAAAGGTCAGCTGTTCCTCAATATAAATCATAAATGATGGACATAAATAGTAGTGTGGATCAAGAAACAACTGGTATTATTTCAAATATGTTTTAAGACAATAAATCCAATTCTCAAAAATAAAGTGACTGGCTAAATATAGATTTTATAAAACCCTCTGTAAACTTGAGCTAGTGGGAATATTTTCTTAGCAAATTACTCTCTCCTCCCTCCTTCTCCCCACTCCCCATCAAATGTTAAGTATCCTTTATTCCTGGACACGAAGCTACACAATGGAAAGAAAGACCTGAGCATCCAGGCAGAAAAACAGGCCTTGTAACACAGCCAGAATGAATTCAGAATTCCTGTGCAATACAATGTTAAGGCATGAGTGTTGAGCAGAACTGTGTAATGAACTCCAAGTGGCTGCCTTTCAGATCTCAAGAGCTGAAACTGATTTGATGCTGGCTACAGCTCCTTCCACAGTTCAAGTATTCAGGTGACTTTCACCTAAAAGTAACAGTGAGAAAGGTGCAAAAGCCACCATTTCTGCATATTCTGAAGGGGTAGCGGTGTTAGTCTAGTCCAGCAAAACAAACAAGGAGTCTAGTGGCACCTTTAAAGACTAAAACTTATCTTTTGTATGAGCTTCCGTGGGACAAAATCCCACTTCATCAGACACTTACAGATGACACTTCACTTCATCAGACACTTACAGATGTAAGTGTCTGATGAAGTGGGATTTTCTCCCACAAAAACTTATGCAATAGTTACATTTGTTAGTGTTTAAAAGTGCTGCTAGACTCCTTGTTGGTGTTTCTGCATGGTGCTCATTGATACAGACAGGCCAATGTGCTAGGATCAGTAAGGACCAAAAAGTTCTGCCAACTAAAATAGTAAAGTCTTCATGGAAGGTTAGGAGCCAGTGGAGATAATATAAGGAGGAAGAGTGATTGGTAAAGGTGGTTATCAGGAGTCAAATAAACCTAAAAAAGATGCAAAGTCTGAGTAGCGTGCCCTCCCTGCCTCCAGTCGTAAAATCATTGTGTTGTAGGACTCTCATTTTATTGTAACACTTTGGCCCTCACCCATTTTTTTGGATCGTATCCAGCTCTTTAACTCCTTTCCCCAGCTCATCTCTTTTCTTCATTCCTAGTGATATCTGTTCACTCCTTTCTTTATTAACCAGCATGGACGTTCCCCCATGTACACAGCCATGGCTCTCTCCTAGGCCAGTCTATACAGCTGCAGCTGCTAAACTCTTGCCTCGGGGGATAGCTGCTTCCTTTTGGTTGTCAGTCCCCGGCTCCCCTTACTACTTCCTTGCCCACCAACATTCCCATTCTCCAAAATGGGCAAGTTTTATCTAGAGGTACATGATCACATTCAAAATGCAATGAAACAAAATTCACCAAGTGCCATTTCAAGACAAATAACAGTAAGAGAAGATTCTATCTGTTACATTTGTAATCCAGACAAGATGTCCAACAAGCATTCAACAGAAAAGGAAATAAACTGTGTCGAGATACAGCAAAGCAACAAACGCAGTCTATAAAGTCAAGCAAGGTGAAAGTCTGAATGTTTATAGCGTGCAGATTATTTTGACACTTCACTTCTTACTTATCAGGAAAGACTTCTCCTCCTCCAGATTCCTGATAAGAAAAAAAGAAAAATCAGTCCTCCAAATTCCACGTAGTTGAGCAAGATAAAGGAATGTAGAGTTCTACCAAGTTACTACAGCAGGATTTTACATCACGAAAATGTCTTATTGAAGGAAAACTGAAGTATAATTGGGCTAGATCTCCAGGCTTTCTAACCCAATGCAAAATCATTACAATATGTATTGCCCAAAAGACTTTACAGGAACAACTTTCCCATTTACGTGGTTTCACAAGAAACACATTTCCTCCTAAAGTGTGATGCAGCAGATTTACTAAGTGGCAAATTATAGCCTATAGTATAACATTTTCCAAAGTGCTTTAGGATCCTTCAGGATGACAGATGTCAAAGGTATGTGATCTTTTTCACTGAAATGTTGAAAGGGAGATTTTGAGAAAATGACTCAATAAGAGGGAAATTCACTGGAAATTCAGTCCAATGAAGGAGTAAGTTTGAGGTTCTTATTATAGACTCACACCATCTATACTTAACAACAACTTTTAGTTTAAGGGCCAGATTGCCCCAGCACATCCATCCTAGACAGTAGCCACGAGTGACCAATCATTTCTGTGATTTTATACTCACAGGAGCTGACTCACTTGCATTTATAAAATTGGCCTATATAACATGGTGTAAGGGCCATACCTAATATTTATTAAAAATACACAGGTCATTTTTCTTTCAAGGAGCAAAAAGAAAAGCACATTCCCTAAAACAGATATTCTCCCACATTCCCATGCCTCCTTAATCAGATATTTCAAGAAAAAATAAATGGGCTTTGTATTGTGTCCTAAAGGTCAATGTACTGAGCTCTGTTGGACCAATGAGTGAAGAGAATTCAAGAGTAGCATACTGTTCACTGAAAGCATCCTGCCAGCAACCACTGGATGCTTAAACGTCACAACGCAAAGTACCTCTGAGTTTCTGCCAACAGTCTCAGGTGTGTGCTGCCCAAAAGAGAACAGAGCCTTGCAGAAGCCCCTGTGAGAGCTTCCATGGGACAAATAGGCATCATTTCCACTACATAGGTAACAGTGTTGAATGCTGTCAGTAAATTTAATGACCAGGAAGAAACAATCAGCCAACACATCCAGTATAACTTCTGTGCCATATACACTTTTGAAACTGGGCTGAAAGGGATCAGGAAAATTTGAGGGCTCCAATGTTTACACCAATGTTCCCTTAGCAAACCTCCTTATTTTTTCCCCAAGAGGGTTAGCAACAGGCTGGTGGTAAGTGAGATGGCCAGCGTCTGTCAAAAGCCTATTGAATAGGGCCTAATGACCAGTTTTCTAAGAGAAGCTGGCACTACAGGACATTGAACTGAAGGACTGGAGCACCCATTCGTCAAAAGTTTGGACATATCGCTACTGCTGTTAAACAGGAGGGACCACCAGACAGTTCCAAGATCTGATCCAGGACTCAGATTGATCATCACTGCCAATAGTTTGAGAACGATGTGTCCTTAGGACTTTGTAGATAAGGCAGTTTGTCATCACAGAACAGACTTCTCTAATGCAGTGGTTCTCAATCACTGCGTTGGGACACATCACTGTGTTGCCACACAGTATTATGTGTGTCACAGAGAGCCAGGGAGGTGGCTGTGTTTGGGCTGAAGTGGGTGGGCTAGTGTGTCCTGTAGGGTTGCAATATGCCACCAAGTGTGTAACAAGCTGCAAAATATTGAGAACCACTGCTCTAGAGTAGGAGCAAAGGTCCACCTTCAAATAGCTGCAAAGATGTGATGTCTGTAAACGTGGGAGGACAGTTCACTTGACACTCCCTAAGAGCAGAACCTGAAGTTCACATAGCCCACATGACCGTAACCCCATAGGGTTCATCACAAAGGTCTGCATTTTAACTCTTGCTTGTTGCTTTCTCTCTGTCTTAACCATGCTCTCATCACCACTTGTGCATCTATTCTTCTTTTAAGGTATTTCCTAAAAGCACCCACACAAGATGGAATTTAAAAAATATAATAGTTAGGTTTTCCTGAAAGTTTGATAAAGAAACACCTTAAACAGAGGCTGATTTTGAAATGTAAGAAGTGCTTGAATTCCTGTTGATCAACTGTCATTGCACATGTTAATGCCAGTCAGTCATGTATCAGAACCAGTGGGACCATGGGGAGGCTCAGATCTGGGCTCAAAAAGCACTGAAGTTCTAGAATAATCTAATCGGTTTTGAGATGACATCCAAAAAGTTTATCCACAGTCAGTGCAATTGGGTGAAATCATTTGAAAGAGAACCCATTGGAGCCTGTCCTTCCCTCTCGATAAGGGGCTTTTCACAGATAGCATGGGAATTAGCTCAAGTAATCCCTGAAGTATGGAAGAGAGAATGTGAGGTGGGAGGGGTAAGAAGATTGGGAAATAATATCCCTCCACCCGGGCTATCCTAAAAACACAATTTTAAAAAGAAGCTTTTTTTAGAACAGGATGCAGGACACAAACAGCTGAAAACTGGATTTTCTTCAAAAAAAATTGTAATTTTAATAAATCAATAAACATTTTTATAAGTCAGGAATGCACTCCATGAGGTAGGCTTATCACCCAGTGCACACACTTCCCTGGGTTTTTTGTTTCTTAGTAGAGACTTTAACTAGTAGATGGTTTCCAAGCTTTTCAAAGAGTTAAAACACACATCATTAAAGCCCTACTTGAATTGGGAACTATGGTTCAAAACTTGTGTCTGAGTTACAGACAAATCATGGAAAAGAAATAATGAACCTTATTTCAGAGGGGTAGCCAGGTCAATCTATTTCAGCAGCACAAACAAGGGCTATGTCTACATTAGAGGGCTCATTTAAGCCAGCTTAATAAATTCTACCATAAAGTAGACCTTATTAAGCTGGTTTAGAGAGTCCACACTCAAATGCTAAGAGACTGCCCACGTGCACACTGACAACTGCTAGGTCACCCTAGGAGTGGTGCATTGTGCATAGCAGCTTTGTCCCAGGCCTGCGGCCAGCCATCCCAAGTCCTGGGCTGCCAGCGGGGAGGGCTGCTGGAATAATTTACTGGAATAATGTATTGGAATAGTGTTGGAATAATGAGTCTCTGCTTCATAAGGGTCTGTAAGCATAAATGCATTGAAGACTGTGAGCTCTGACACTATGCTAATGGGGGTCATATAAGTACCTGCAACAGATTAAAAAAAAAGCTGCGCAATAGAAATCGTTGACAGCTGGAACACTGTTGGTAGGTAAGAGTCCTTGAATGCTAATGCTGGCTCAGTCACAAACTTCACAATGCAGTCTTGGGAAAGTCACTTCATCTTTCTGCCTCAGTTTCCCCATCCGGTGATAGCAGTACTTGGTGCTGTTTTTCTCTTAATGCTTATAAAGTGCTTTGAACATCCAGTGCTATAAAAGTGCCTAGTATTATTAAAAGAGCAGAATCCGGGAACATCCCTTGTGCATTCTATTGAAAATGCACTTATTTTTATTTTGTGTTTTGATGCCTGAACATTTTACTATTTAAGCCTTCCTTGCAAGATGCTAAATATCTCCTGGTGATGGGTGCCCTCAGCTCCTGGGGTTCATAATCTCTCCAGGATGGTGCTCAGCAGCATGCCGATTTAGGTGTGCATATTATTCCTGAGAGAAGTGCTCATTCGCAGAATAAATGTGCATTTTAAAAGAGAGGCCCTTTTCTGGGGAATTGGGAAGGATATTATTACCCTGAGTGAGTGAAAAGTCATTGCCATATTATTAATCTGCACATAATTTTGAGGGAAATCAACAGCCTCTTGATGGGACGAGCCAGTGCAATGCACTTTATTGTTAGTATTTTACTTTACGTTCAAACCCATTGAAAAATGTCATAAAGTGTGACTCATCACATCTGCATGAAGTTATGAAAAAAGTAAGCCTTGTTAACCTGCTGTTTGAAAACCAGAACACTTTTATCAGTTCATATAATTGCTAACCCCTTATTCACTGTTCAACACTGAAGGGTTCTTTGCCGTCTAAGATCCCACTAATTGCCGACAGATTTGATTTCTCTGTGACAGCAGGAGTCCTGTTTCTGGCCTTTACATCAAGTAATTGCTTTATTTTTCTCCCTCTGCTCTGAAAAACGGAATTCCCTTCTCCCCTGCTTGAACCTCTGTAATGACTTCTTTCTATGTTATTAAATCCTTGCCATTTAAATCACATTTAGAGATGTTTTGAATAACTGATTCCAATTACTAAGGCTCTTACTAAGAAGCAGCTGAAAATGCAAGTCATTACTTGCCCATAGACAAGCGGCTACACCTTGCAGTGAAGTCTCTGGTGGACTGTATTATATTTCTGCTCAGTAAGGTGCAATTGGTACTCACAGGAGGCTGGTATTCAACAAATATATAGCCGCTGGAGTTCTTATAACCTGTCACTGGTGCAAAATAGATATTAGATTTTATATTTATTTTATAAATAGCACTATTCTTTAAAGAACTCATCCTGCCTTTCCTGCAGTGACTGGGTAAGTCTGCTTAGAACAACAGTAGAGATGAGCAGTTGACCGCTGAGTGACCCATGGAGGTTACTATTCAAAGGTCTAATAAAAAAGCATGGCAGGATAAAACAAAACATGACTATAGGTTGCACATTCTTTCCAAGAAGCATTATCAACTTTGTTGTTCTTAACATACTTTCTTATGCAGGTCACAATGTTTCAAGTTTTGTTATGGGTTTTCAAACAATAACATTTTTATTTCAGTTGTTAATCAAACTTCTAATCATTAGCATCTTTTAAAAAAAAAGTGGTTAGGTGATGATTATCTGACAAATTACTACGGAGACCAAACATACAGCTTTCCTGATACTATCAGCTGTGCTCCATTAAAACCAGCATGAAATGACTTCCAATGGCTTAACACTATGAAGTGTAAAAGGTGGGACTGAGCTTCAAGAGGTTTGTGTGCAAATGCACACAACTATTGTGCTTTCACAATTACCATTGTTACACATTTAAATCAAATACTTGTACCTGAAGGTGGCCTGAATTCACTCTGAGTATTTGCAGATGCCTGATTCACATACACACTAGCAGTGGGGCATGCAAACTAATTGTGCACCTAACTTTGTTGTCAGAATGAGACCCTAAGAATGTGTAAATTTCATATGGAATAAAATCCCCTCTTAATTGCAATAATTTTCTTAATATGCCTCTAGTGTGTTTAATAAATACAATTAATTGTATAATAAATTGTTTTATTATGTTTAATAAATTAGTTGTTTAACTATATATTTTATTACACATTTTGGAAAACATTCATATTACAACAAAAGGCATTTAGTGGATGTAGCTGTAAACATGTTATGCTTTTTCATATCCTATGTCTATTATCGATCTCTGCATTGTATATATAGACACACACACCTTTAGATATCTATTAGCATTTGTCCTTTTCTATACAGACATTTCTCTGTCCATCTCATAATTAAGGCACAGTCTTACTCTCACAGAAATCAATGAGCATTTTCCCATTGACTACAATGGGCAAATGAATGAGCTTGGAATCTGTTTGTTGTTGACCCATTGTTGACATCTCCCACATATATAAAATCAGAGCTAATGAGCACATTAGGGCAGGTTGGTTTTTGAGAGCATACAAAGCTAAACTTCCTTAAGTTTGTAAATATAATAAGCTATCAAATTCTGAATGATCAGTGTAGGGGAAATGATATTAATTTAGTAAGATCCTTTGCTGTTATATTTTAAGTTGTTTATTCTATTTAAAGTAAAAATGACTGTGTAAGAACAAGTGAATGTGGAAACTATTCATCACTGCAAAAAACAAGGAAAGGAATTTAAGATTGTCAGTCTGTTTCATGAACACTTACTGATATGCCTTGCTATCATGTATGTAATCTTACTCAGTAGTCTATATTGTCTCTTGGTCATGGGCTAAATGAGATGATGTACCTAGATATAATTAGAGAAGACTCAGTATTAAATGGCCACCTCAGTTCTGAATTTCCCTGCTTTCACGAGTTTCAGTCAATCCTGTTCATACCATCTTTTAACTGAAGACACAATTAAGACTATATTTTGACTTGCATGAAAAATTTTGTATCCTGGTGGACTATTCTAATGGGATTCTGTCTTATCCTCCTATTTGTTAGTCTTTAAGTGCCACAGGACTCCTTGTTTGTTTTACTGAACTGGATTAACAGAGCTGCCCCTTTGGGATCGTGTCTTATGCTCTGACACCAGTCATGCTTCAGTATTTTACAAAATCTGATACTGCACTCAAATGCCTATGAGCAGTAGCTGAATTTAGAAGATGGCACCAGGCTAAACTTTTGAACTTCAGCACCTAAAGTTAGGCACTTAGAACCAGGTTTAGAAATTTAAAAATGGAAATTGGTGACTAAGGAGATTTTCAAAAGCACCTAGATGTCTAATTTTAATTTATTTGGGAGCTAGGTGTCTAGGAGCATTTGAAACTGTTTAAACAAACAAACAGCAGGGCAGTTGTACAGCAGACTAATTGACTAATTCATATTGAGTGCTCTGGAACTTATTGTTCAGGGATGAAGTAATTAAGACACTCATGGTAGATAGCATTTTTTCCATCTACGATATATGCCCTTAATTGTATGTTGTATTCGTTTCAGTGTGGGATGGACTGTTTTCAGCTTGTAATATGGATTTCAGCATGCAAGATGTAAATTTAATTGTGCTGTGACCAACTCATTATTGATGTATCTATCTCATTTGTGTACTCCATTTCAGTTTGCCATGAGCATCTCTAAAGGTGAAAAGGGAGGGAAGATACAATGATAATTTGGGGTCAAATTTTGCCTGGATTTCCCCCAGCTATGCAGTCCTATTGGATCCACTTGAGAGCTCCATTAGGGTATGATTGTACCCAAATCCTTGACCTCTCTCTGTCCCTTCTCTAGTCTCTTTGGCTGTGTCCAGACTTAGAAGTTTAGTTTGAATTAATTTAATTGGAACTAATAATGATTAGTTCAAAGTAAGTTAATTTGAACTAACATGGCCCCACTAGAAACGCAGTTTGAACTAGCATGTCCATGGACAGGACTTACTAGTTTGAATTCGGAGAGGAGCACCATGGGAGGTGTGGCAAGATGATCCCTAAGAAGGGCCATGCCCCAATCCAACATGTAGAAAGAGGAAGGTACCCAGGGAGGATGAATGACAAAAAACATTAATTTGAATTAATGCTTAGTTTGAATTAACATGGCATCACTGGGTTAATTCAATCTAATAAATTTGAATTAACCCTTACTGTGAAGTTAAGCGAGGTTTTATAACAGGGGTGTCCAACCTTTTTGAGGAGGGGCCACATTGCAATTCTTTTCTCAGTCGTGGGTGGGGGCGGTGAGAAAATTTTTGATAGATAAGACATACAAATTTATCTTTATTAATAAACTTTAGTAAAATAATGATTAGTGTGATATTTGTCATTGCTTTTGCTTGCACAAATTGTCAGTGTCTGCCTATACACTTGGTGTAGCAATATGGAGTATTCCAGGTAGTCCTGGCGAGCCCCAGTTCCCAGGCTCTTGTGGCAGCACTCGGTGGGATAGATAAAAGCCATTGGTGGGCCAGATTCTGGCCCCTGGGCTGCATGTTGGACAAGCCTGTTTTAGAACTTCATAGTAAGCTTTCATTAATTTGAATTAAGGAATTCCGTAGTCTGAAGTAATGAAAGCCAATGTAGCCATGCATTAATTTAATTTGAGTTAATCCTCATTAATTCAAATTAAATTGTAAGTGTAGACACACCCTTTTAGTAGACGCCTTCAGACATCAAGCTTGATGCTTTTACTTGTCTTGGGGTGAAATTCTGTAATTCCCTTACTCTTACACTGAGCCCCGGGCTGTCATACCCTGTGTATCAACCATTTTTACCCAGAAATTTGACTGGACTTGGTATTTGCAATTCTTCCTTTCAGATGTCTGTGATTCAGTGGTATACATTGACCAAGCAGCCTGTTTGAAACCAAAATATTGTTTATTTTTCATAGTAGTGACAAAACGTAAGAGAAAAGATTTAAAAAGCCAAATATTCTACAGGCGTGTCTGTCTAACCTTAGCCTTTCCATACTTGATGGTAACCAAGGCAGGCCTAACTTCTTCAGATTTCCCAGCAGGTGCCTCCATCATAGCCTGATTCCCTCCTGGAACACAGGGCCGGATTATGGCAGAGATTTTAGGGGTTGCAGCCCAGGGCGTGGGCTAAGGGAGAACCTCGGCCCCGCAACAGTGGCAGCATCTTTGGCCAGAGCGCTGTCAGCTCGCACTGGGTCCCAGAATCGGTCCTGCCCCGCAGGCAGACCAATCTGCCCCAATCAACGAGGTGGTCCCAGAGCACCACTGCGCTGATTGGCCCATGTGCAGTGATGTTGCACCCCAGCACTGGGCCTGACCCAGTGCCAAGTGCCACCCTGCCCCCAGGCTGACTGGTGGCTGGTCGGCTGTATTGAGGTGGGAGTAGGTTACCAGATGTCAGGCAAAAGGAAGACATGTTCTCCTTTTTGTCTTCATGTCCTCTGTCCGGCAGGCATTTGAAAAATAAATGCTTTTCTCTGGCATTTTACTTACAGAGGTTAAAGTATGCTGGAAAGCCTTGGAACACCCTATCTTTAGGGGGAAGCGTTCCAGGGTCCCCTAAAAACAGAATAGTTCATTAATACTACATTTTCTCCATGTGTCCTCCAATGTCCTCCTTTTCATACTTCTCTGTCCTCCTTTCCATGGTTTGGTATCTGGTAACCCTATGTGGAGGGGCCAGGGGCAGTCAAGCTCTTGGGCACCGAGTTGTGGAGAAACTGCCATCTGGGCAACGTCTGGCCCTTTGCCCCTGCCTCATGTATTAGAGCTTCATTAGGACACCTAAGACAATTATTTGACCCCCCCCCAAGTTCCAACTACCTTCTTTTTATCCCTGGTGTTACAGTCCTGGCGCCCCCCAAGTTCCATCCCTTCACCTGTGGGATTTGGTCACCTTCCCCCTTCAAACCTAGTTTAAAGCTCTCCTCACTAGGTTAGCCATTCTGTGTCCAAATATGCTCTTCCCCTTCCTCAATAGGTGCCTTTCTTAGCCATAGACCACTGAAGTGCTTTCGGATTCTAAAAATAAATGAATTGTCGGTAACTTGGACCACAATAAAACCAGTCATCATGACACTCTGTTAACCTGAACTGCACTCCTGAACCACTAAATCTTCCATTTATCTTTAAAATCATCACTCCATCAGAAAGACATTTCACGGGGGAAAAGAAACCAAGCTTTATTACAGTGACACTTAGGGCAGGTCTACATTGCTCACTGTTTTTTAACTTGTATATCTCCATTCAACTGCCCTTCAGTTGGCATGTCCACTGCACTGAGTCAGAAGACCACTGGGTCTCCCTTTGACTCAGCGCTACTCCAGTTGCCAGGGTGGTTTCAAGAGACTGACTTCCTGAACAGCTGAGCAGCTCTTCAGAGACCTGATCAGTCAATCAGGAAGATCGATCTGACGGTGGCATTTGCCATCATTGGTGAAGACTAGTTGGTACCAAGCGCCTCACAATTTATGCTTCTCATTGCACTTTGTGCCCTTCTGCTCCAAAACCAGCAGAGGGAAGCTGAGTTAAGAATTCCTTTAGTGGTGCCAACATCTTTAGTTATTTGGGCAGACAGAAAAAAAATTATGTTCAGCTTTCCTGACTTGGTCTGTGCCTAGAAGTGAACTTGTTTATGAAACTTCGGCAAAAAAATGTATCCAGTTATTTGGGAGTTCAAGGACAGAGGAAAAAAATGGAATGTTTTCTAGATCATTAAAAAAGTATGGAACCTGTTTACAAATAATACTTCAGTTGCAATGTCTGGGGAAGAAAGTTATAATTTGGTAAAGAAATGAGGACGGGGCTTTGGGTGTTAGTTTTGTTAGTACTGGTTCTGATTTAACCGAACTGTCAGGCTTTGAATAACATGTGCCTGGTACATTGTAAACTACAGTAAAGCTCATCTTCGAAGCATCTGAGGAAGTGGGATCTTCTCCCACGAAAGCTCATGCAAAAAATAAATCTGTTAGTCTTAAAGTGCCACACAACTCCTTGTTGTTTTTTTACTGGACTAGACTAACACGGCTATCCCTTTCGAAAATAGCTAAAGAGTGCCACACATGTTGTATCCTCCCTGGATTCCATGAAAATTTAGTGAGAATGGGCATGATGAATGAGGCAGGGGTGACCTGGAAGTCTTCGCATGACTTCCTGCATGTGTGATAAAGTCATCACTGAAAAGAAAGTGTCCTGATTTTTTACATTTGCTATCTGGTCACCCTATGGTGGGAGCATCAGTGATGTACCCGTCAGTATTGGGGGGGCGAGGGGAGAAGGGTATTATGTTGTTCAGTACTGAAAATGCCTCCTACTGATAGTAGGACCACACTGCAGGTAAAGCAGTAAATTCTATCATGGGGACAGATGCTGAAGAGGATGCATGGAGGAAAAGAGACGGAGTACAAAACTAGAATGCTCTGTTCTCACTGGTCACCTGTTGATATTCCCTTCCCTTCAGCTGGTCAGATGAAGCATGGGAAGCCCATTTTTTAAATGAAGATCAACAATTTGGTGGCAAATCTAGCTTTAAAAAATGCTGTTTATATATTTTGCTTTGGATGAGTCAGAAGTGTCAGTTATAGAACCTGGCATGGGGGGTTGGAGAAATTCTCATGTGCTCAGGAGAGAATCAAACTCTTGAGGCTGGTTTTTCAAAAGTGCTCTTCAGTGTTCAGCTACTTATGTTTCATGTCTTGCCAGATTTCTTTAAAACAATTCAGTCCTGCCCCCATGCTGAGCATTTCTGAAAATCAGGTCACTTATTTGGGTGCCTGTAAAGGGACGGGGCACTTTTGAAAATCCGGACAGCAAATGATAGCCTTCTGGAAGTTATTTCGCCTTTCTTGCAGAAGCAGCAGAGATTAAGGATCAAATGAAAACGGCCATTACTTACTGAATCACTGATTTTTATCAGGTGTGTTTAATATATTGGCTACTGCAATCATGTAAACTTGATATCATCCAGTACAGCACCAATATTTTTCTGTACAGCTAGTCATGTTGCACTAATCTTGTACCATTGAGCCCTGTTAACGACAACTGATGTTAAATGGTTTCACGGGTTTCCTGCTCCAAACAGCAGTTAATGTCCATTGCATGTGATCCAAGCAAGTGTTCAAATGTTCAACTAAGTGTTTTGTAGACTTGTTATTTTACTCTAGCCTTTACTCATCCAGAAAGATTCAGGACACCCACGTGGAATGGCTGTGGGGAGCAACAAGATGGATGTAGGGGAATAAAGATTTTATTTTTTAAAGATTTTAGTGAACTGAAGACAAATGCTTCTGGTTTTGGCTGTGGGTTGGTTTGGTTTTTGTTTGTTTGTTTTTACATAATAACGCAGGTCCCATGACTATTTGGGAAAATTGCTTTAATATAAAAATATTCTGTCAAGGTGATTTTATTGATTCTCATCAATGGGAAATATATGCCCTCAGCAGAAGGAGATTAGGGCCTACTGTAAGAGTGGCTAAGGATTTCAGGGTCCATAGAGCCAAAGAGGAGATGAGTAAATTGACTATAATAATAATTTGCACTTACATAGAGTCTTTTGTCTAAAGATCTCAAAGCAATGCACAAAATTGGGGAACCATTATTCTTTCCTATGTTTAGACAGTAGAAATGGAAGCACAGAGAGCAGGTAAAGGCTAAATCCTATCTAGGCTGCATTTCCAGATCAATTTCCAAAGGGATAGCCGTGTTAGTCTAGTGCAGTAAAAAAACAACAAGCAGTTGTGTGGCACTTTAAGACTAACAGATTTATTTTTTACATGAGCTTTCGTGGGAGAAGATCCCACTTCCTCAGATGCTGCGAAGATGGGTGAACTTACAGAAAGGAATGAAACTAAATGCAAGGGGGTTTATGTTTTACACCCATCTTCGCAGCATCTGAGGAAGTGAGATCTTCTCGCACAAAAGCTCATGCAAAAATAAATGTTAGTCTTAAAGTGCCACACAACTCCTTGTTATTTCCAGATCAACCTTTTGTGGATGTTTCCACTCACGTAACATTTCAACACTGAAGTGTAACTTCCTGATTTGGAATGAAAACAAAGATTAAAATAGAATTTACTATGGAATTTACCATGAAACAGAAATTCATTTTTTGGATCAGCTGAATTTACTATTAAATCTCTGCTAAGGCAAGCATTTTAGAATTTACACAAAAATCTGAGGGTTTTTCTTTATTATTACTTAAAGTGTGAAGTCACAAAGTTCAAACCATTGAACAACAGAGTCTGAAAGGACATGCGATCTGATTTTCCTCTCTCTTACACAAGCGTAAACAAAGACCTACTCCACTGAAGTCAGTGGCCTCAGGTAGGTGTAAAATGACATAGGTGAGAGGAGAAACAAGACCATCAAGCGTACTACACTTGTTTAAAGAAGACAAAAGTTTATTAAAAATAATGGAACAAATGCAGATCATAATCGATTGCTTAACATGTAAATTGAATGGTTTTCCTTTTTGATACTCAGGTAAATTCAGACCTGGTGTTTGTGGGCACAACCCCACAGTAGGCAGAAGTTGTGTTTGCTCAAAGCAGGGCTGGGTTTAATTCATTAGAGACCAATTTCATAGTATCCGTCTTTCCAGATAGAAAATCACTTCTTCTCAGTGTCTCTTTTTGCCCACAGAAATACCTAATTTGGCTTGGTACAAAGTTAAACGAAGTGTTCATGTGGGAACTGAGAAGGCTAGAAAAAAATTGTATCCTCTCACAAGTTCAGGGTCTGAAAAATTTTGGTTTAATAGCTTCTTTTCTGGCCATGGAGTTTGCAGGTACTTGTGTGTGACAGCTGGAAAGCAAACATTTGGGGAGATGAAAATAAGATTGAAGTTGTCATATTTATGTAGATGAACACTGCGAAACAGTGCTTTGGATGTAAATTGTGTGGTGCAACTGTGGTGACAGATTAGACCAAAAGGCTGTATGTGAAAGTCAGCAAAGGAGTTTTCCAAGGGCTCACCATCAATGGGACTTACAAGCACTCAGGATCAGGCTCAATTTCCAAAACAAACAATACAAAAACATGGCTACAGGAAAGAGTAATTCAATGGCAAAGTGCAATTCAGTTGCAAACAGTGGGGCCAATGCTGTAGTCCTCAGCAAATGAAACTTTTTGAAGTCAGTGGGCTATCTTTCTGAGTAAAGACATAGACCTGATTGCCATTTGCACCAATACAGGAAAACTTCAATCTTTATGTTCACTCCATCACAGATCTATTAATAAGATCCAGAGGGAAGATCTGTTAATACTTGTACTCAGGCAAATGAATAACAAAGCAAAGCTTCAAAGAGAAACTGCAGAATAGGAATTCATATGCAGATCTGACACAGTGAACTCAGGGCTGAATAAAGACAATGGGTTTTTTCCCATCACAACAGGTAATTTTGCTTTCCTTGCCCTGCCCTCTTCACTAATTGCTGTACTGCACTGTTTGAATCCCAACAACTGCTTTGATTTGCTGTGACAGTCTGACCTGATCCTTACACTCCCCTGCATTTTTTGCTTCCATTCTGAGTTCCCTGTCTTGACGCATCTGACAAAGTGGGATTTTCTCCCAACAAAGCCCATGCAAAAATAAATCTGTTAGTCTTTAAAACTGCTACTAGACTCCTTGTTTGTTTTGCTGAACTAGACTAACATGGCTACTCCTTTGGAACTTGCCATTTGCACCTGTTACTCATTGAAGGCAGGGCCAGATTAAGACATGCTGACACCCTAGCCTATGTCAAGACTCAGAGGTCCCATACCGTAAAAAATAAAGAGAAAAAAGTATATTACATTATAACAGAAAGAGTAATGAAAAAATAAATAAGGCATTATGTTTCCATGCATACACAGGCAAAGATGCAATGAAAAACAACTAAATAAAAGCTACATCTTGCAAAAAGCCTTATTTATATAATCAAATACCTTATAGTAAATCTTTTTAGTTATCTCTGTTATATTCAGAGGTCCCTCATAATATGAGGCCTTCAGTCATGGCTTACTTGGCATGTGCCTAAATCTGGCACTGACTGAAAGGAATATGAAGTGGGCTTAAAATAGGTGTAAATTAAGCAGTTTAAAGTGTCTTAGTGTAAACAAGAGTCAGGCCAATATGTATTTAAACAGAAAGGTTCATCTCTTCATTTACATGCTTCCAAGTGTAAATAGATGCAACAAATGAATGGGCAAATTAAAGTTGCACTACATTAGCACAAAAAGCCCCATCAGTTTAACAAACATTAACAGTGAAGTTGCATGGACATCCCAGTCATTTTGCTGCTTTCCAACAAGCTTTGTGAGCTCTCACTTTTATCTTTCTGCCATTCTGATTTAAGATATAGTGTGACTTAAAACCTCCTAACCAGCAACTAAATGTCAAAAGATGAAAAACCATTTTCCATCAAGCTCTGCTTTTCATAAAAATATATCAGTTTAATAACTCAGCCTAAACAAAAACAGAATGGTCACGTTAAAATACTGCCAAATTAATAAACTTTGACAGTCCCACATACTGAGATGAACAGGCAAATTTATTTCCTAAGAAATCAAATACATTTTCTCCCTGCATTCATTGAAATAAAAAAAGCACCACATCTGTCCCAAATTTCTTTGAAGAAACAGAAGGACTGTTAGTTACTAGGAAATATTGGGTCAATGCTTTTATGCAGACTTATCTCACATAACTTTACAGTTTCACTATAACACTATCAAAATCCTAAATCTAATCAGTTCAAGTAGAAGAGGATCAAATATTTTTATTCATATTAACTCTTTGATATCACAATTCAATATCTCTTGATGAAAGATGCATCAGTGTTTATGTTTGCAGTACCAAAGGATTAAACACCATACCTTTCTATGTAGATTTACAATCCTGCTGTGCTGGAGAAAGGTGACTGCTACAGAAGTTATAAATATAAGTGCTTTTTTGAAAGATGGAATCTTTAACATTGGCGAACTTGCAAAACCTTACCACTCAAACACTGCCAGAGGACTCTGTGGGATGAAGAATTACATTCCCAGCACAAGATGATTTTAGAGTAAAGTAGGCAGCATTCAACCAAATCATAATGGTCTTCACAAGGGGCCAAGTCCTGTGCTCCTTTTGTGGCCAGATTTCACACTGCCTCATCATAGACTAAAGGTCTTCAGGATTTGGTCCAAAGTAAATAAGGAACCTAGGGAAATGTTTCCATCCCTATATAAGAGAAATGATAAACTGAAGTCAGGAATACCAGCATTAAAGAGCATTTCCCTTCCCTTCCTTATGCTAAGACATAACTGAGCCGCTACAAAAGAAGAAAAGGGGACAGATGCACTGATGCCCATGGCAAGTAGGTAATCCTTATTTGCGAACTCATCTTCTCTTCCCAATAGAAAGAGTTAGTCATGAGCCAAAACCTAAGATTCTTTAGCTCACTTTATCTGCTCTGCACTACTCAGATGGGACCAAGAGGACAGATTCTGGTCAGAAATTCCCTGTAGGGGAACTCTCAGCTGGTGTAAACCTGGAAGAAGTGCTGCCATGATCTTGGAGGGTCTTGTCCTTTTCTAACTGTGCCCCACAACTCTGGGACAGAGAATATATGAGGGGAGGGATGAGGTATGCCAGGTCTGAATGACTGTTGGCTAAACATTTTAACGTGTTCAGATTTGTTTCTTTTTGCCCAGATGTAGGATTTTGTGGCATGAGTGTTTAAAAATGTAAATTTTTTAAGGAACAACTAAAAAACCCAAAGCCTATATTACATTAGAAAATGCTTGGTTATAACTGTACCAGTAAGCCTGCCTAGTATAGATGTAGTTTATACCAAAAAAAAGAGTGCTTTTACGGGTATAATTTATGCCAGTACCATAAATAAAATAATCTAGACCAGCAAAAAGCACTTCTTTCACTGATTTAATTGCAGCTATGCCAGCTCATTTGCTGATATTAAAATGTCATAAAAAATCCAACCATAACTGATACTGCTATACCAGCAAAAGTTTCAAGTATCAATCTGGCCTAAGTTTGCTCTTAGCAGAAAAGATTTTGTAGCAACCTAATTAAAGGTTGTTTTTTATAATAGATGTCCTGATTATTTAGTTCCAAAGGGGCAGCCGTTTGTCTAGTTCAGCAAAACAAACCAGGAGTCCTGTGCCACTTTTAAAGACTAACAAATTTATTTATCACATGAATTTTATAGGAGAAAATCCCACTTTGTCAGACACTTTGAAGGTGGGGGAACTTCCAGAAAGCAAGTAACTAAGTTTCCTCATTTTCAAAGCATCTGATGAAGTTGGATTTTCTCCCACAAAAGCGCATGCAATAAATAAATTGCATGTGCAAATAAATAAATCAGATGCTGTGAAGATGAGGAACTCAAACTAGGATCATTATAAGTAAAACCAACAACACTAAGGCTATGTCCATATGTAGACGCTTATTTTGAAATAAGTTAATTTGAAATAAGTTAATTTAAAATAAAATTATTATTTTGAATTAACTTAAATTGAAATAAAGAAAAACCTCAAATCGAAATGGCAAGTCTGGACACAGGACTTGCTATTTCAAATCAGGAGAGGGGCAGCATGGGAGGTGAGGCAACATGGCCCCCTGGCAGGGCTACATTGCCAGCCAATATATTGAAAAAGGAAGGCACCCTGGGAAGGAGAAGGGCAAAAGTGTTAAATCGAAATAATGGTTATTTTGAAATAACACGTCTGAATGGCGTTATTTCGAAACAACCGTTTTAAAATAATGGCTTTTTCAATTTCAGCTTAGGTTTTACTATTTCAAAATAAGGTTCATTATTTTGAAGTGACGGGGCTCGTCATTTTGAAATAACGAAACATCATTCAGACATGACAACTTTTAAATTGAAACAACAACTGTTGTTTTGATTTAAAAGCATTGTGTGGACATAGCCTAAATGTTCAGCTACAGGGTACAGCTTGAAAAGAAGAGGGTTTTTTTTTCACCTCACATATAAATAAATGCTGCAACATACACATCAGAAAAATGTTCCCTTTGCCTATGAAAAGCAGCTTTCAGACCAAGAAGCATATTTGGGTTGATTCTGGAGCACACGGTGAAAACAGATTTGTAATGTAGCAGGTCAGGGACTTCAGAACCTTTAAGGCTATTTCTTTTGCTAATCATAACACACTGCTTTTTACCAAATAGAACAATTGCGTGTAAAGATCAGTCGAGCAGTGCCTGAGGTGACTTAATGTGTCACAGTTAACGGAAAACTTCCTTTGAGAGATTTCCACAAGGAAGATTTAGTGTCCTGGATACAACGGGCTGGGACAATGTACTTCTCCTCCAGAAAAGGCTGATAGGCCAGTGGCTTCAGTCTCATGCAGTGGCCAAGAAATTTTACAAATGCAAATATCTTTTTTTAAGCGGACCAAGGTGACTAAGTATTGCTGGATCTTGTCCTTTGAATATAGCACATACACATAAGTATAAGGTAGATATACCAGGCAAGCCCTGTAATATTATAACTAAATGCCTAGCATGTACAAAAATGGACCAGTTTAACCTTAAAATCAGCCTGCTTTTTAGTTCACTCATGGTTGGTGCATGCATATATTTGCTGTGTTAGGCAATGAACTGATATAGTGTTCTGGAGTGACATCTATGCTGCTTCTTTGTGCACGTTCAATTAACAGAGTAGGTATACTGAGAAGATTAAATGGCCACTGTATACAATATTCTGTTAGCCTAGCGCAGTGGTCTGCAACTTGTGGCTCCGGAGCCTCATGCAGCTCTTTGGCTGCCTCCTTTTGGCTCGGGTGCTGCCTCCAGGCACCCCACCCCACCACCAGAAAACCCCCTGGGGACCACTCCTGGCTCTGGGCCCCCCTGACATTGGGGGACCCTGCAGGTAGGCCATGTCAGGCTCCCCCTCCACCACTGGGGGACCCACTGGAGCTCTCAAAACACTTGGTTATTAAAAGAATCTTTAAAAATGGCTCTTTTTATCTTTTGGGTTGCTGAACCCAGGCCTAGTGCCACTTGCTCAAGCAATGGTTTAAAGGTTTTTTTTGTTTGTTTATTTGTTTGAGCCTTTTATCACTATAGTTCTATATTTCATATACATAATTCTTTCGAAATTATTTGGAGGCTGCTAGAATGCCTGTATCCCAGAGTTTTAAGATTATTATTTGTGAAGATGAGCAATAGGGATGGGGGCAACTACAAAAACTAAGGTAGGTGTTTCATTTTAATAGGATCCATTTTTACCAAGCATTCCACTGGATCCACCAAAACAAAGCTCTCATTTCACATACAACAAAGGGGAAACTACTGTCCACCAGCCTGCTGTAGTGTGGACAACCCTATGTTAGGCAAGAAAAGCAAAAAGAAAATGTAAGGCATAAAACAGAAAATACAAGTGAGTTTAATACCCAGTTGCACTAAATAGCCAAGGAAAACTGGTCAAATGCAAGAAATTCTATGCCTTTTCATGTAGGAAAGAATAAATACAGCAGCTGTTCGTTGTCTGGTAGAAATACTTTTAATTTGTGAGACATACTGAAAGATCAGTACAGAAAATGTACATTTTCTGAGCCAAAATCTCAGTATTTCACTAGTTTAAACTCATTAATCTCACTGAGCTAGTAGAGGTTCACTGAAAAAATAATTTGTCTTTATATTTCCTAGTAATTCAACTCATAAATAAAAAAAATTACGGTAATTTAGCAATTATCGGCCTGATTTTCAAAGGTTCCCATAATAGCTAAATCAGTGTAAGCCATCCACTCATTTCCACAGGAGTTTTTGATGCTGAACGTATCTGATAACCAAGCTCTATAAGACCATCTTGAAAATGTCTGTTAGAAGAATGCTTTTGGCAACTAGTCAGATCTAAGTGTGTACTTCCTTTAATATAAAGTTTCTGCTTCAGCTGCAACTTGCTGTAACTGAAATCAGCATTCTCAAAGAATCATGCTCATTTAAATCAGCGTTTATGTCATCAGCATGTGCCATCTGCCACTCCTGAGCAAGTCAGACTTCTGGATCCAAGAGTATATATGTTCCAGGAAGTCATGGAGGTGAGTCTTCAATATATTTACTAATTGCTGTCATGTAGTGAGGGAAAAATACTTTTAGGTTTACATTTTCTTCTACCTCAAAAAAACAAAACCAAAGAAAATGCAATAATTGTTGGCTCTTAAAAAACAAATAAATATAGAAAACGTTATAATCCAGAGCCCATGATTACTTAAGTTACTGGTTATAATAATGAAGAATTGCTTAGGCCCAACCAAGAGCATTTGGAATGTAAACACTTAAAAGACACAACACTGCCAAAGCATGAGGTAGAAATAGATTTTTGTGGTATTGAGTTGGGGGGGGGGATTATTATTTTTGCCAAATGCACTTAAAAGTTAGCTTCTTGAGGGTACTGCAGAAGTACATGATTTCTGAAAAAGCACTTAGGTAATACATTTTCTATCACTCTACTCTAGCATTCTTCTACCAAAGTATTCTTAGTACTCGATGATAATGCAAATATCAAGAGTCATATAATTCAGAGTTGGAATTATGTAGCTATAGTGGAATATAGAGAGTTTGTTTGTTTGTTTGTCCCCCCACCTGAAGTTATTTGTATAAACTCAGTCCTGGCCTATAGAAACCACAAGTTACTCTATGTTCACTAGAGATGATGGAAAGATTTCATCAGAATAGTTTTCTGTTGGAAGTGGCTGATTCAACAAAAAAATGATCTTTTTCATAAGCTCATACTGCAGTGAAATTTCCTGTAGAGGAAAAATTCAAAACAAAAGTTCCATTTTCAAATTTATTTAAATTTTGTTTCAAAGCAAATATTTCATTTTGAGATTTATTTTAATTCATTTAACTTTATTTCATAACATCTTGGTGGGGGTAATAGTGGACAGTAGGGCATGTCATATCATCTCAAACTATATTATAATATGGTGATGTGCAGCACTAAAACTTTTTCAATAATATGAAATATTGGTAGTATGACATACCAGAATGATCAAAATATCTTGACATGACATGATGTGCACATCATGCACAACTGCTGACAAGTCATCAAATACCTAAAATAATGAAATAAATATAAACATGAAAATAAAGCAAAATAAATTTCAAAACAAAGATTTCATTTTGATATAAAATGTCATTTTTTCTAAACAAAATATTCTAAATGCTTTTTCATTTTTTGAGGGGAATTTATGTTTCACAAGAAATTTTAATAATCCTCATTTTGTTATTTTGTTCTGATTCCAAACAAAAACAAGAGTCAAAATGCTGAAATTTTCCATTAAATGGAAATTCTAAGTTTTGGCCATTTCTAGTGGCAACTGTATATCCTGTATATAATGACTTGGTCATCTTAGTTCAGTTCCTAATGCAGAAGAGTCATCATTGCAAAAAGCAATCTCAAAACTGGTCTGCTTTTTAGAAGAATGGGCATAGAGTTTAAATGATCCTACTCACCCCAAAAGTGGTTAAATAGCGTATAGCCAGTAAGAAGTAGCAGTCTGCAGTTTTGCAGCAAAACCAAAAGTTTAGGATATTATCCTTACTTAACCCAAATTACAGGGCTATTAAACTTAATATTGTTAACTAAATAATGGTTTTATCTGATTGTCTTAATTGCAGCTCCATTCTCCTGACATTTCTAAAAGGTATTAGTATAATGATTTGCAGAATAAGCTCCCTGAAAAGGCCAAATCACTTTAGAATCTGTAATAAATATTTGTCTTCTTTGTCTTTTTCATTGGTAAAAATTCATTGTCAATACAAGTTGTATTATCTGGGCTAATAATCCACAATATGGTTGCTTTATAATACAAATCAAACAGAAGAATTTGAAATATCATTTACAAAAATTAATGCATCACCAGGTGTAAAATATCTAAATCTCCAGGTATAAAATATCTAAATGTCTAAAATATTATCCAAGCATTTCCTTGTATTCCCCTATCTAGTTTTCTGTA
Source organism: Podocnemis expansa (assembly GCA_007922195.1). Taxonomy (NCBI): domain Eukaryota; kingdom Metazoa; phylum Chordata; order Testudines; family Podocnemididae; genus Podocnemis; species Podocnemis expansa. Next base: position 3,525,112 of record ML682056.1, read on the forward strand.
TCTCTCAGTTGTTTCTTGTTGTATACCTAGACAGTAAGCTTTTTTGGTACATTGTAATAGGGGGGCTTGGATGTTCAGGCAGTCTACTGGCTGGAGCACTTGATTTCCAGCCCCCAAGTTGGTCAAGGTCCCCTCGGTCTCTCAGATAGGGGGATAGGGAGACCTGGGAACTCCCACCTCCCTTAGGTCTTAGCCCAGGATCCTCTGTCAGTCAGACCCTGCGTAGAGGGACCTCCCTGTGGAGAATCTACTCAACTGCCCTGAGCTAACTTCTACCATTGCCCCTTCCATTTGGAGCATGACCCTAACAGTTCAAGTCACTGTGGTGGCTTGTCTGTAGTGTTGCCCCCTCTTGGACCTTGGCCAGTATTCTGCTGCAGTCCCAGGTTCCTCTGTGCAGGGCAATCATACCTTTGGCAGGGCTGGAAACCCACAAGGTTGTCCTGAGTCTCTTCCACAGTCTCCTTCAGTAAGGAAGACTGCTTGTTTCACACTGGCTGCCTTGGCTGGCAGGCTAGTGACCCTTTCCAAAGGGGTAGCCATGTTAGTCTAGTCCAGCAAAAAAAACAAGGAGTCGTGTGGCACTTTAACAGATTTTTTTTGCATGAGCTTTCATGGGAGAAAATCCCACTTCCTCAGATGCTTTGAAGATGGGTGAACTTACAGAATGGAATGAAAATAAATGCAAGGGGGTGTAAAACATAGGATCAGGTCATACAGTAACAGCAAATCAGAGCAGTTGTTAAGTTCAAACCCTGGGAAGCCTGAAGTCAAATTACCTTTTGTAATGGGAAAAGAACCCATAGTCTCGATTCAGTCCTGCTTCCACAGAATTTAGCTTGCATATTAATTCGAGTTCAGCTGTTTCTCTTTGAAGTCTTGATGTCCCAGCCACACCCCTGAAGACAGTCATTAACAAATCATTCATCGAGTGATTAGGAAGATGGAAGTGACTCAGCTCTATATTCATTTATTCTTTTGTGCAGGGATCATCCTGTTTGTCCAATGTATAAGGTATTGGGGCATTTCTTGCACATGATGGCATAGATCACATTAGTAGATGAGCAGGTAAATGAGCCTTTGATGGAGTAGCAGGCTTGATTAGGACCTATGATGGTATCTGTTGTGCAGAAATGCGGGCAGACTTGGCAGCGTGGTTTGTTGCAGGGGTGTGTGCCTGCTTTAATGTTTCTGTTGTTAGATCTGTAGTTGCTGATGAATATCAGTTTGAGACTGGGCGGCTGTGTGTAGGCAAGGAGAGGTCTGTCTCCCAACACTTGAGAGAGTGAGGGATAATCTTTTAGAATAGGCTGTAGGCCCTTAATGATCTGTTGCTGAGGTCTGACTTGAGGGTTGTATGTGGTGACTAGTGGTGTTCTGTTGTTTTCTTTCTTGGGTCTCTCCTGTAGTAGATGACTTCGGGGAACCCATCTAGCTCTGTCAATTTGTTTTCTTACTTCCCCAGGTGGGTACTGTAGTTTCAAGAATGCTTGATAGCGATCCTCAAGATGTCTGTCTCTGTCAGAGGCACCAGGCAGAGAAGTAGCTAGCTCTTGCCTCTCAGCCCCCAACTCAGCCAGATTCTTTCCTTGTCTCGCCCCTCCAGGCCAGCATTGGCTACAGCTATACCTGGGCAGGGCTAGCTGGGCCAACAGGTCTTTTTCATCCCTTTTATGCTGGCCAGTGATTTCTTCACTTCACTGGCACAGACCATCTTTTTGTTCTGAATTTGTACACCTTGCACCGTGGAATCCCAGTCTGTCCCTGAGTCTCCCAGGCACTATATGCAAATACAATTATAATTTAAAAAGCCAAAAGTGTTCTGTTGATTGCATTTTTAAAGTTTAAAATCTGTATTGATGAGTAACCACACTAACACGTAGACAGCACTGGCAATGAACCTCTCACTTTTAAGTCACGGGTTGGAATACCTGATGCTAAACTCACATAACAGAATCCATGAGTAATACCTTCTACTATCTACAGTTCTCTAGGAAACTGTCAAATTCTGGAAGACAATGCCCTAACCTTGGTTGTACATGTCTTTGTCACCGTATGCTTCAACTACAGCAGTACACTATACCCAGCTATGATACCATCAGCCCATGGGAAACTCCAACTAGCTCAAAAGATGGCAGTCTGTCTGCAGCAACACAGGCTATTGCAAGCACATCTGACCTATCCATCATTCTCTGCACCAGCTTCCCATGGAATATTGAATCCAGTTCAAGATAGCAGTCTTTATTTTCAACATTCTTCTTGGTCTGCACCCAACATATATAAAAAAAATCATCCAAAGCGTCATGATGAAGACCATGGTCATCAGCCCTTCTCCTCCCACAAAATGGAACTGTTTACCATAGAGATAAAGTTTGTCCGTGCTAGGTTCAGAGCTTCCTCAGGGGCTGGTCCAAGCCCTGTGGAGTGATCATACAAATCTTATCCCATAACTAACAATACTGTTGGCACCTTGCTGGCAGTCTCAGAAGAAGGGCCAAGAACTGACAGGGTATAAAATCAGAACTACTATATTTTTCTTTCTCACAAGTGATCCCTTTGGGTAAGGAATGAGGAGCCTCACTGAGCAGACCATAAAGAGAAAGTTGAAAGTCCCTGAGTTTAGATGAAGAACATCAGGCCTTGTCTTCATTAGCACTTATGCTGCCAAAGTTTTTGTTGTTCAGGCATGGGGGAAAAAATCTCCCTGAGCAAGAGAAATTTTGCTGACCTAAGTGCCTGTGTGGACAGCTCTGGCTACTGCTGCTCATTGAGAGGATTTTATTGTGTCAGCAGGAAAGCTGTCTTCTGTCAACATAATGTGGTTACACACGTGCTTAGGCCAGCAGAACTTATGTCACTTAGAGGAATATTTTTTTCACACCCTTGAGGGACAAATTTTTATCAGGAGAAGTGTTAACATGGACCACGTTTCAGTCATTGACTTTATCTGGAGATAGGGAGGATGAGCCATTCAGCTCCTCACAAGACTGGGCTCCGTATAAGGTTATCCACATTTAGAAAACTCTGAATGTTCATTAAAGGCCAGATGCTGATAGCCTGACTCACACTAAACGGTGGCTTACTGCACAGGGAGTCCTATTGAAATCAGTGGCACTCCTCATGGAATAAGGTGCTTTAAAGGTATCAAAATCTGAGCCTTAGATAATAAGATATAACATTACATTTTCAAATTAGGAACAGATTTTTAGCATCATAGGGCAGGAGCACCTTTGGCCTGGAAAAAGACCCGGGGCTTGGGCATGGGGACTTTGGGCTTGCGTGCATTAAGTGTATCACCACTGCAGCTGTCGCGGCAGCAGACCTGGGGCTCTGTCACCGGGACTCAGAGCTCAAGCCCTGTAAGCCCGGTGCCAGCAACGCCCCTGTCATAGAGTACCTTCCTCTTTGCTAAACCTGGAATATGCTTTTACAGTAGAAGTCTAAATACTACAAGTATTTGAATTTGAGTAATAAAGGTTGCATCAGCTCTTGTTGCATGAACCAAGATTAAAAAATGGTTTGCATATTACAGGTCTTATCCTACAGCCATTCAGATCAGTGTCAACACTCACATGGACTTCAGCAATACAGGATAGGTCCACAGGTTAATCATTGAATCATAAAAGTGTAGGAATGGAAGGGACACCAGTGGATCATCTAGGGCAGTCTGCTGCACTTAAGGCAGGACTACATAGTAAACTAGAAGGCTGGTTTTCAAACTTTTTTCCTTGGGATCCAGTTGAAAAATATCATTTATGCTCATGACCCAGTAATTAAATCTCTGAACAATGCACTCTAGTCTTTTTTGCAATGGCAGCAAGAGGTGCTGCGACCAAGTGCTTGAGGGTCTGGGACCCAGTACTGGCTCCCAACCCTAAGTTTGACAACCACTGAACTAGACTGTTCCTGACAGGTGTTTTTCTAACCTGTTCTTAAAAACCTCCAGTGAAGAAGATTCCACAGCCTCCCAGCCAATTTCTTTGTAATGTCCAGCCTAAACTTCCCTTGCTGCAATGTAACCCTTTTGCTTCTTGTCCTATCCTCAGAGTTTAAAGAGACCACTTTTTTGCCCTTCTCCTTATAACAACCTTTTATGTTCCTGAAAACTTTGACGACATCAGATCATCTGCTGAGTGGCACGCATATACCACTTTTAAGTTACTTTTTATTCATACTGTGCAATTAAAGTGCAATCACACAAATATGATTTACAACCATCCATCTGTGTACAGAGCTGGCCTTTGTTAATGCTGATGTTAATCTATATTCCTATTGCTGTTTCCCTCACCTTACTTTCTTTTCTACTTTTTGTCACTCCCACGGTTATGTTGTGTCTTAAATCAGAATGCAAGCTATTCAGGGCAGTGTACTTTTACTCATGTGTGTACTGTCTAGACTAATTGAGCCTCCAACTTCAAACTCTATATCACAACTATAAGACAAATTATTAATAATAGTATTTGTCTTTATCCACCACAGAATTAAAGAAATGCTACTATTCCAAAGCAACTGGCACATGCTCTTGCAGGTAGCAAAATACTCATGATACCCATGGCCCTTTTGGTGTTCTTTGTTAGCCACTAACTCACTTAATTTTGTGTAGTTTAGCACATTACAAGATTGTTCAAGAGTGCCATAAATGATGTCAGACACCATCAGAAACCACTTCAGAAAATCATTGCCTGTAGCCAGATCAAAAGGTGAACACCTGGAAACTAGCAATGCTGGGAAAGCAGAATAAATCATTTTTTTCTTTCTCTTTCTCTTGGAGATTTGTTTCTTTTTGCCTTAAAGAATTTTAAAGGTTTATTTACAGCTTTTCAAATGACCCCTAATCTATTTAGAAAAACACAGAAAGACAAATTCATTCCGGGTGTAACTCCATTTGTTGATTTAAGTGAAGTTTCACCAGAGGTGAATCTGGCCAAGAGGTTTCCTCTGTGGAGAAATACAATGCTGTGACTTGGCTTCTTGAATCCCATCACAAACCGTCTTGTAACATATTAAAGACAATTCTCTTTTTCTGGGAAAATTGTACCAGTAATTGAAATTCACTCATGGTATAGCTTGAAAAAGTTGTCTTGTTCTATAGGTTTCTTTGCTTGAGGCTGATAATTTTCACAGAGCCTGGCAACAGTTAAAGACATTGCACATATAGCTTAGTGAAATCTGACACCTTAAATAGCTCTGTTAAGTTGCTTATGCTGTCAGATATCAGCAAGGTAATTGAATAGCCAATGAAGGGTCAACTTGAAGGAAGTAATATAAAATGTTATTTATTGTGTTACAATAAAAGTTAGAGAATGGCCAGGAGCATTTTGCAGCAAAGCTCACAGTACCAAAGTAATATTACAATGTCTGCTAAAGCATATTTTAATGTTATTCAGATCGATTGTTGGTACTTATGAATCAGAGTTCTGTTTATTTTCGTCAGGTGTATAATAATTTATCGCCTCCTACTTAATAGTAATGGGTCAGGAAATTTTTAATGAAATGGTTGGGGGTGGGGGAGTTGATAGAAAATGACAATTAGTTGAAACCTAAACTTTTTGGAGAACTGTGCCAGTTTATGATGAAACTTTCATTAGGAAAAGGGTCTTACATCTAGGATGGAATTTCTGCTCCAAACAAGAGTGAGAAAGAGAGACCCTTGAATACCTCAGGGCTTAGGGCACTCACTAAAAATGAAGGCAGACCTAGATTCAAGTCACAGCTCCAAATCGTGCAGAGTAAAAACTTTACTCACTTTATGCACTGAATATCTTATAACCTAGAGAGACAAAACCTGCATGGAGAGAACAAAAAATAAACAAAGAAACTAACAAGGATGATTATGGGAACATACCATGTTCTATATTTGTCTTTCCTTAATTATCCAATTATGACTAAATTCTGTTACCCTTACACTGAGTAGTATTTTAATAATCATTACTGAAATCAATAGGACTATAGCACTAGCACTCAATATTCAGTGTGAGCATGGTTATCAGACCCTGGCCCTTAGGTTTTATTATGTGGAATAGATTCAGGGAAGGGGAAAATAAATAGGAACAAGGGGAAGAGTGGGGAAGAGAGAGACTCAGGGAAAAGCTGTAGTCTCAGGAAAGTATGAAAGAGTATATGGAGCAAGGAGAGTAAGAATTCAGTAGAGAGATTGTCATGGGGACGGACAGAAGGAGATTGGGGCAAACAGCTATTCAAAACACAGAAAATAATGTCTAGATTTCAAATGATAGAAAAATCTCTTCTGGCAACACTGGTACTGGAGGGCTGTGGCTGGAGTAGATGGAGCGAAAGATCCCAGATTGTCTGTTCTGTTGATGCTGCTCCTGGCCACTGTCAAGAAGGGCTCTGCTGCCCTCATGAGCTACTTTCATCCTTGAAACAAACAAACAAGCAAACAAGGAGCCATGTGGCCCTTAAAGGCTAACAAATATATTTATTGCATGAGCTTTCGTGGGAGAAAAAACCACTTCGTCAGATGCTTTGAAGATAGGGGAACTTACAGAATGGGAAGAGATAGATGCAGGGAAGTGTAAGCTATGGGAAGAGGTCACATGGTAACAGCAAATCAAATCTGACATCAGAAATCCCATCTTCGAAGCATCTGACGAAGTGGAATTTTTTCCCACGAAAGCTCATGGGAAAAATAAATCTGTTAGTCTTTAAGTGCCACATGACTCCTTGGGTTTTTTTAATCAGAAATCAAAACTTTCTAAAACCAGTGGGTCAGCATTTCAATCCTTCTGATCACTCCATTAATGATTTGCTAATTGTGGTGTTTAGACAGATGAATACCAAATCAAAGCTTCAAAGAGAAGCTACTGAGATTGAATTTATTTGCAAATTCAGTTGCATTGCTTCAGGACTTTATAGGGACATTGGATTTTTCCCTCATTGCAACAGGTGATTTGACCTCATCTTCCTCTATATGCTGTTCCCAGTGTTTGAAGCTTTATAACTGTTTTGATTTGCTGTTACAGTGCGACCTGTTCCCATGACTTCCACTTCCCTGCATTTATTTCCTCCCATTCTGTAAGTTCCCCCATCTTCAAAGCGTCTGACGAAGGTGGATTTTCTCCCATGAAAGCTCATGTAATAAATAAATTTGTTAGTCTTTAAGTGCCACAGGACTCTTTGTTTGTTTCAGTGAACTAGACTAACAGGGCTGCCCCTTTGGAACTTGAAAAGGTTGGAAACTACTGCGTTACACATATTGACAATCTAGCTGTTAGAGCCTCAGTGCGCCAGGTTTGTGAAGCTGTTTGGTACAAGTTAGTTGTTAGTGCATCATGGAAATAATTTAAAATGTAAATTTGTACTAGAATAAATTATTTCAAGTATATCTTGGAAAATCTGTTTCTTCAGCATGAGAGGCACAACACTGAACACTGGAATTCCATTGACTCAGATGAATGCGCTATTAAAACAGGTAATGCAAATCAAGGGATCAGTTATAGAGTCCGGGAGGATACTGGGGTAGCCTACATATTTATATAACACAAGGAGAGGCTAGACAAACAAGGAGTCCTGTGACACTTTTAAGGACCAAGCCATTTATTTATTGCATGAACTTTTGTGGGAGAAATCCCACTTCATCGGATGCTTGAAAATGGAAAACTTATACTATGGGAGGGAAAAATAAACCTAGTGAAATTTAAGTGACAGGATCAGATCTGTCTAATTCAGGAAATCAGTGAGAGTCTAGTACTCTTTCTCCAGTCCACATGGAATCAATGCAGGCACCATAATGGCATTACTTGCATCATTAGAAGCTCCCCTATGCGACACAAGAGATGCTAAGGAAGTCAAAAGAAAATATGTGGGTTTCAACCAATTAATGCTTATTTCTGAGTTTCAGACTAACAAAATTCTGTAGCTTTGTCTGAGGTTTACTATGAATTTTTGACTGCTGATGACTGCATGAAGTTAAGTGATCAATTGTATCTTCAGTGCTCTTATGCTGAGCCTGGCTTTGCACAATCTGGGTTATTATAACATAAAAAATAAACTCTAGGCCCATGCTAAAAAACATCATGCAGTATACCCTTTGATGTGAACTTGTTCTTCCTGCTTTCTTTTCTATCTTTGAATTATTTAGTAGGTAAGAATATTGGGGCTATTGCACCATTATAACACCTTTCCACTGAAAGTTGTAGCAATGTGTTCTAGCTTAGTAATATTAGATTTGAAGATTTGATAATGCCTACGGAATACATGGGAACAAAAATCAAATGTGGTTGATAAAATAGGACCAAGTGGGAACCTTTATTCACCTACATACAATGAGATTAAGGATTTGTGTTTTAAGGGACTGTGCCTTCTCGAGTTAAGTTCTTGGTAGTGGTAACTTTGAATAAAAAACAAAAATTTCCCTCCACATCCAAGATAACCAACACTGTAGAATAACAGGAGGTAATAATAAACATAGAGGCATAAAATAGACCCTACTACTGAAGCTCCCAAATAACTAGACAAAATTTTCTGAATACCACCAACCTTTTGTTAAAAAGGCCTGCTAGATGCAGAAAACAAACTGCATGAACATAAATATATATTCAATACAATTCATTTTTATATGCAGGAATTCTTCTGAAATTTTTTCAGTTAGAAAAGCAGTTTATAAAATCTGCTGTTGAACATATACAGTAAGTATTTTTTTTCTTTGAAGCTCTGGTATTTAACAGTGATACATTAAACAAGTGTGAAAAGCAAACAAAATATTACCATGAGGTCTTCTAATTTGTTTCTTTCCACACTGATTTATTTTAAAAACTCAGGAAGAACACTAACCTTACAGTCATGAGTGCATAAGGCTTTCTCTACCACTGAAGCCAATGGGAGGTTTTGTCATTGCTTTCAGTGATCACAGGATCAAGCCATCACACACGAGTAGTCACACTATGGGTATATCAACCTCAGAAAAGGTTGCACAATCTGTAGTTGTTTTTGGTCTTTAAAATATGACACCCAGCCATAATTTATTTTTCTTCTTTCTGATGTTTTTTATTGTGCGAGTTAGAACGTCAAATAGTATCATTTCTGTTTTGATGTAAAATAATAAAAACTGTCCAAATATTTCTGTAGCTGGGTCTGATCCAAAGCCCAATGACGTGCTTAGGAGTATTTTCATTGAGTTAATTGGAGCAGGTCTTGTAGCAAGAACAGTGAGATTGATATTTCTCTTGGAAAAGTAGTCTCTATCTAAAATTATAATGGCTAGAAAAGTTTCTTACATTTCCACTATATTCTCTTGTTATTTATAAAATCTTTATATAAACTGCAGTCTAAATCCTTTCACTGGTCCCTTCTTTGCAAATGACAAATTTAATCTGAAGAGAAACATTTATGTGTTTGATGTTTAACTACAGTAACAGCTTTATTCAGTTAGACCTCTTAAAACATTTAATAAAACAGGTACTTGACACATAATTTGTATTTTTACATTTTTCTCTTCATAATAAATGTATCTTTCTAAGAGTTAGAAGTGATAAATAATCTGAATACAGATTAATATTTCATAGAGTACTCAATACGGCTGGCCTGTATGCATTATTACTGAATAATAAATAGATGTTTTAAATGTTTGCTCCTAGAGGTCTTTTGTTGAACTTAAGCATAAGTTATCTAAACAGTTGAAAAAAGATTTATAGTTATGAAGAGGCCTGTATGTCAAGCAAAGTTTTATTATATGTTCCATAATAAATTAGCAATAAATGGATACAGGTGACTGTGGAATTTATGGCCTTTAATGTTTTAATGCTTCACTAAAGAACAAACTATTATTAAGGTCCTAAAGGGTAATACAAGAATACCATCTACAAATTGTCAAATTAAATAGTTGTTGCTAGGTATTTGAGCTATGGAATATTTTCATTTGACCAACAGCAGGAGCAGGCGGCAAAGAAATGTCTAGAGCGCTAGACAGCCTGAGATCCTAGAAATATACAAAACATAGGTCTGATCCTCCAACGCTTATTCAGACAAGTAGCCCCCATTCAGGTTACTTCACTGGGACTGATCCCGCTACCATTGTTCATTTGAATAATCCTTACACCAATATGTAGTCTCCCTAAGAGCAATGGGCTAAATCATGTCATAAAGTATTATTCATGTGTATATGGGCTGCACTATTGAGCCCAATATGGCTAATCTTGTAAGGTCAAACAATAAAGAATTTCATACTGGTGGCCATTATCCCCATTTCTAGTAGGGCAGCACTTTGGCTTCTTCTTTTAGTTGCATTTTAAGATGAAAACAGTTCATTTTGTCTCTTGCAATTCACTGCGGCTTCCAATGATAGTGGTGGAATAGCCTTGGGAAGTTGGATTGGTGGTAGTAAATGAGGCTCTGAATTGCCCAACTGTTAATTCTGACTGTATTGTGAGCGCAAAAGAAAGAGAGATGCAGTTTTCACAGTTCCTAAGGGGTAGCCGTGTTAGTCTAGTTCAGCAAAACAAGCAAGGACTCCTGTGGCACTTAAAGACTAGCAAGTTTATCACATGAGCTTTTGTGGGAGAAATGGGATTTTCTCCCACAAAAGCTCATGCGATGAGTAAATTTGTTAGTCATTAAGTGCCACAGGACTTCTTGCTTAATTTTCACAGTGCATCTCACACCCACAGAAAGCCCGTTTGGAAAATGTAGGTTGCAGCTCCTGCATTTTTAAAATAATTCAGATCTTTCTGAAAATTATCTAATTTAATGAAGAGCTCATTTCATGAAATAAACTGTGTGTACATAGAGCCTGCATGCATTATGCCTTTAATTGGTGTCAAAACTCCCATTGATTTCAAGGGAAACAAGACTGGGCCCACAGTCTGGTCAGGCCAATACTTTGGGGTGCCGAGTGCTCTCAGATCTCAAACAGAGCTGATGTGAGTAGCAAGTGCAAATAAATTAGTTTTCAGAAATGCCAGCAAGTTGAATGTTAGGCATTGATTTGCTGACCCAGCAAGGGTCTATGTATCTATGTATCTAATGTGTCTATGAGGCCAAAATAATGTGAGATCTGAGCTTCTCACTTTTTTCCCCTTAAATCCAGGAACTTAAATACTGTGGCGGGGGGAATAGATCTATTTTTTTTCCTCCTGCTCTAATAATGCCTCCTTACCTGGCTCTGAAAAATCTTCTGATGTACATTCACACACGAATGCTAGACTTTCCATCTCCCCCTGTAGTCTAGCAATTTTCTTGCTATTAATGTCTCTTTAGATTCAGTGCTTACATTGATTGCAAACTAAACAAACAAAAACCAGGTATGGTATTTGGGAGGAGAATTATATTTGTGCATAGAAATTAGAGCGGGCAGTGAGGAGTTAAGATCCATAGGCAACTTGGTACTGCCTGCCTCCTCTCAACATGTCCATATATGGGAAACAGCCCATGCTGAAGATGTAAGACAGACCCAACAGAGCAGTCAAGAAAGACTAGGGCAAAATTACTTTTAAAGATTACATATATCCAAGCCATTAGCACTGCGTCTGCATGTTAACACATCAACACAAAGGTGCTGTGGGGGAGGACGGAGGGTAAAAGTGCTTTGACAACAATACCAGTGTAGCAGTTCATCTATAAAAGGAAACACATGTTATCCGACCTTGTGCCTAATAGGGCCGGACATTAATTAAAAAATATCTTTTATTTTGGAGTGTTGGGTCTTGGAGCTAACAACTCACTGCATTAATCTATTTGATCTACTGCACTGATCTGCTCCAAGTGTCAGAGGCCAAGTTGTCCTCTGTTTGTGTCAGTGCTCAATTAATAATAATAATAATTAATACTTATATCCAGGGACTGGTCATGGCTGGGAGATAGATTGCACTTGCAATGCTTTGCATGGACCCTATTGGGTTCACTTTTACTCACACACATCGGAAAACCTTTCTTGGTCCATCTCACTCCATGCATTTTAGAATAGCCCATAAACATTTCCTTTCCAGAAAGTGTATTTTTAAATAATTACACTTGGCTCCACATTTACTACTGCCTCTTCTCTTGACTTTTTCTTCTTTTGTTGTTTTGGCCCTCTCATTTGCTTTTATCTGATTGAATTGCAAGAAGGTGATTTAAAATTATTTTTAATTGCATTTTAATTTGTTATATCACACAGTGTTCGGAGTGTGTTGACCAGGGTCATTGGTAGGGGATTGCCATACGGATTTATCAGCTGAGTGGAATTTTTGTGTCATAAAGACCAATGTGTAAACTCTTTCTGATTGGTCAGAGTGTTTTTTGCTTTGACCTGATGTTGGCTCCTAATGTCAAACTTAGACGTGATGTTGCAGCTGGCACAAAAAGGTACCTACAATCACAGATTGTTTGTTGTATGATTTCTGGCACTTTACAAAGTCTCCGTAGGTTTTGCAGGTACCCACTACAAAAAAATTTTGGCTTATGGACAAACAAAACTATCTGACATCTGTGCATTCCTCTCCAACTGCAGCGATTGTCAATAGCTAGGGGCCATGATTGCCAATAGGTATGATTAATGTAGTAGCAATGCTTCAATGATGTCATGGAAAAGGGATCATTTTTCTGCAGAAGAAATGGCCTTGTCCTGTCATGCAGGTTTTTCATCTAAATCTATAGCGGTTTGGCTCTATGGTAGAAAGGTTTAACTATTAGCAGACACCATGCCAAGCTAATTGATGGCCAAAAGTGTACTCAGTAGTGGAAACCATGTATGTACATCAAGTTGGGTGCTGAATGAATTACTACCAGCTGACAACGAGACAGCTGTCTGTCCTGAGCTTCCACACCGATGAGTAAAAGGATATGGCCTCCCACTGTTAAACCAACTCTAAACTGATGAGCTTTCAAAAATAAAAAATAGCTTTTGCAGCTGTACAAGGCAAAGTCTTGGCTTGAATAAGAGTCACTAATAACAGTCCATAGTGAAAGAAGTGATTATAATGAAGTTCCTTCCCTCTACTCTTTCTGGTGTTCCATGCCAATCGACCAAATCAAATCACGGCCATGCTGCAATTCAAGTGAATTGCTTAGCAAAGTACGGCTGCTTCCTGGCAGGACTGGGATGAAAGCTAAATACTTATAAGTTGTCTACACTTAAAAGGCTTGCGGCTATAACCAGTATAGCTATAGTGGCAAAATGCTCCTAACAATAAAGCTATACTTGTGTATATGTGATTAATCCAGTATCGCTTATTCCAGTTCAGGAACCAGTATACACTATACGGCTATGTTCACACATAAACTCTTATTTCGAAATAAGTTATTTTGAAATAAAATCCTTATTTTGAAATAAATCAAAATAAGCAAATATTAAATGAAAATAAGGGAAAACTTCAAAGCGAAATAGCATGTTTGGGCACAGGAGTTGCTGTTTCGCTTTAGGAGAGGGGCAGCATGAGAGGTGTGGCAAAATGGCCCCCTCTCTGGGCCATGCCCCCACCCAACATATACACAAAGGAAGGTGCACTGGCAAGGAGAAGGGCAAAAGTGTTATTTCAAAATAACTGTTATTTTGAAATAACACATCCGAACAGCGTTGTTTCGAAACAATCGTTTTGAAACAATGGCTATTTCGCTTTCATGCGAGGTTTTATTGTTTCGAAATGATGGATGTTATTTTGAAATGACAGGGTCCCATCATTTCGAAATAAAGAAATGTCGTTCGGACATGACCACTTTTATTTCGAAACAACAGTCATTGTTTCAAAATAAAAGCCTTGTGTGGACATAGCCTACTAGTACAACAAACAAGGAGTCCTGTGGCACTTTTAAAGACTAATACATTTATTTATTGCATGAGTTTTCATGGGAGAAAATCTCACTTTGTCGGACGCTGTAAAGATAAGGAACTTACAAAATGGGAGAAAAACTAATGCAGGGAAGTGTAAGGAATGGGATCAGGTCAGACTGTGAGAGCAAATCAAAGCAGTTAGGATTCAAACACTGGGAAACAGCTATTGAAACAAAGTGAGGTCAAATCTGCATATGAATCCCAATTCTGCAGTTTCTCGTTGAAGCTTCGATTTGTTATCCATTTGTTTGAGCACAGCTATTAACAAATCATAGATGGAGTGAGCAGGGAGGTTGAAGTGCTCTTCTACTGGTTTCTGAATGTTCTATACTATATTAATATAGTGCACCTATTAACCAATAACTATAACTATAAATATCTACTGTGAGGCTTTTCCTGGCATAACTAAGTCAGGGAAAAATCGCACCTCTGACCAACCTCATTATACCAATAAAACCTTTCTATTATATACGAGATCATAGGGCCAAACCTTCTAAAGGCCTTCCAAAGTTCCTTGGAACATATCAACAGGTCCACTTCTCATTAGGTTTTCCTCAGCATGGTTTTAGTTAACAGTGAAGTTTTCTTTTCCCAGAATTCCAAGGCAAGAGTTCATTAGCACATTCACTAGTGAAGGGTTCACAGTCTCTTTCGTGTCTGTGGGGTGCCTGCTGATAGTGTAAGAACGGGGGTATATCTGCACTAGAAATGTAAGTTGACCTCTATTAGTTGCACTTGCAGTAATTATTCTAGTGGTTTATATCTACTCTACCATCCTTGAGTTGCTGGTGTGTGTCCTCACCAGGAGCGATTCTCCGGACTAAAAGGGGCAGCATGGGGGGCTAAGATCCTGGTCTCAGTCCTGCTGGCAGCTCCCTGCCAGGAGCCCAGCTGCCCCACAGGCTCCTCACAGGATGCTTTACATCTTTTCTTCCATTTCCTGCCTGGGGTGGGGGTAGAAGCTTCCCAAGCTTTTGGCCCAAGCTCCCACCCAGGAGTGGAGTGAGGAGCCACCTAAGCTTTTTACACTGGATCCCAGGTGGGAGTGGGGAGAGAGGCCACCTGAACTTTTGGCCCCAGCTCCCAACTGGGAGCCAGTCTGGTCATCTGGGCTTCTTGTCCCAGCTCCCAGCTAGCAGCAAAGTCCACTCTTCCCCACTCCAAGTGGGGAGTGGTTCTGCCACCCTACCTTGCTGGGCAGGTCGTCTCTAGATGCCCGCCTTTCTTGTCAATTTCATGGCTCCTGCTAAGAAATTGACAAGACAGCTAACAGCAGATGTAAGGGGCATAGCATTTACACAGACATGGCATCATCCTAACCACAGTGTCATAAGCCTTACTTATCTCATGGAGGTGGAATCATTATGTCGCTATAGTAGAGTCCTTACATTGGCACGAGGAAGGGTATAGTGTAGACACTGACATAATTAGGTTGACGTAAGCTACCTTATGCCAAACTAACTGTGTAGTTATAGACCAGCCTGGACTCTCTGTTTTCTTTAGGAATTTGATGAACGCCTGTGATTTCATCTGGAAGCTGTTTTCGTAGGTATATCATGAATAAATGACTTTTGGGATGACTTTCTGTCCATCTAATCTGTGTGCTCATATGTTCTGTCAGGTTTTGGTAAAATACAATTGTTTTTCTTCGCTTTGGTCTATAATGGTGGACTTTTGCATATATTTGCCATTGGCAATGATGAGCATTGCAGGTAACTTGTGACATGCAGCTCAGGGGAGGTACTGCTATTATCTATTAGATATAACCTCCATGTCCCTAATGACTCTCTGCCATGCTCTGCTTGTGCAAAGACTGGTTACATGGGTCTCCTACTGAGGCTCTCCTTGTCATGTGGGAGTCCCAAGAGAGGACAAACCCAACACCTAAATCACCATCCCTGAGCCCCCAGTAGAGGAAGGGAACTGGGACAGCATTGCAGAATAACTAAACTATAATGCACTTTGGCAGTCTTCAGTTTGCAGATGGTCTCTTGGGGACTGTGTGCATGGTGCAAGTTAGAGCAACCCCCAAGCAGAATGAAAATGAGCAGTTGATGATGCTATAACTGGCTTGAATTTTGTGAATTTGGGGGTTTTACAACATGTTTTAATGATCAATGACTCTTCATGCCACTAGACGCATTTCAAATCTTTCATAAAGATTCTTTCTACATGTGGATCTTGTCTATTGGGGGTGGGCCTGAACCAAACCCGCAGACTGAAATACTCTGAATTGGATTTGTGGATCTGGATCAGTGTTGGTATTTTGTAGCTAAGGCTCATCCAGACTGTTAAACAGGGTTGCCAACATTTGCTCTATTTTGGTGAGTATTGCAATTTTGCTGCATTAAAATGGGTGCCTCTCATGAGGGGTTTCCGCTAGCTCAGGATTTGCTGCTGTACTTCTGGCTGCAGCCACCAGAGGTTGCTGCTGAGAGACTAACTTGCTCCCTTTGGATTGCACGTCCAGGTGCCACCAGCAGAACCACTGTACAGTTTGCTGCATCCTGCAGACTAAATCTTTGCTTCCCTGTTTGTGCTGTGCATGCTGAGCTTGGGAAAAGCAACTTCATGTGCAAGTGGAGAAGCAAAGGGACAGCAGAGGCAGCTCTCACTTATTTCTTATCCAACATTAAATATGGGTGAGAAGAACAAAGTTTGAAGAAAAAGGGATTCCAGGAGTGGTGGGTGCGTCCCATACCCAGCTTACAGGAGTCAGACCCAGACCTGCAAGAAGAAACAGGGATGGGGGAAAGAAGTACTTGAGGGGGAAGGAAAGGGCGTTGGCAGGGATACCCAGGGAATGAGGGTAACAGCCGCCAGTTGAATTTTACACCAAACTTGTGTGGCCCTTCTGTCTTTCCCAGGCCTTTGGCATACTAAAAACTTCACCAGGTGTGACATTGTCTTGTATTACGAATATTTCTAATGTAATTTTTATAACAGCCCATATTAAGTGCAGAGGGCAATTTCTCTCCTTCCCAATTTTTCTGTCTGCTTGCTCCTGCTCCAGAGGGACCAGAAGGTAGGAAGTATATGCTAATTAAGTTCTGCCTCTCAGTTTTAAAGAGACAAGCACATTCTTGTGCTTACATGTTTATTGAAAGTTCAAGACCACAGGGTCAAAATTCAATTCTTTTTTTATACTCAACAAACAAATAGGTAGAATTCTATACAAAATTAATTTAAACTATCCATAAAAATGAATCTTAAAATTGACCAGCCTGCTTTGGATTTCAAGTTAAGACTCCATCTTTAATCCTGCCATGTTGTGCATAGAGCGTCTCATAAAGCACCGTTTCAGTTTGCAGCACACCAGGACTATGGGAATGAAAAGGTGGATTAAAATTACCTTTCCCCCACTTCACAGGTGTGGTACTGAGTGCAGTTCAGACAGACCTGGGCATCTGGTTCCTTTTTATTTATACAAAGTTATAGTAAAAATATATGAGCTTGCCCTCTATTTTTGACTGAAGAAACGTACATGAAAATTTCAAACATTTGCACAGGTTTTGCTTTTTTCTGGTCTTAGGTCAACCTAGCGCCTTGTAAAAAACATAACTACATGTGTTCCATAAAACCTATGAAAAAATAACATTTTGATACTTATATCTTTTTGGCACAACTGAACTCTGAAACAACTATCTCTGGTTCTTCACTTCTGCAAATGGATCTAATTACATTTAACTGGGTAATGAAGTGCCCTACAACAACTCGTCCTTACTATTTTCACTCTTGTCTTTCATGAAGTATCAGATGTATTTATTTGCTTGCCAGGCTAAGGTACTCGTATTTGACATGCACAATAAGTTAGCCTGCTTTGGAGGCTGCACAGTTTAAAAAATTCTACTACCTTTTTCCATTCTTCGGTGGCACATTTTCATTATCAAAATGAAATAATAATAAATTAATAAGCAATTTATAAAAAACAGGAAAATGTAACTGCACATATTTTATAAATCTAGAAGCTTGAAAAACTTGCAAATCTACAACAGAGTTGTTTCAGTTGCCATTTACAATAAAAATGAACAAAAGGTTATTACAGTTGTGTTTTCCTTAATCTTGACTCTTGCTTCACTATGTAATATTCTTCTAGCTGGTTCACAGAAAGTAGACACATCACATTTTGATATGATTAGACTTGTTTCAAGGTGTGAAATCGGTACGTGCCAACAACAGAGGGAATTTTTTTTTTAATATTGTGTTTTCATGCCACTTGAAACAATATTACTGTTTGGCTAAGTGCCAACACAGCCCAGTGAGAAATATTTTACAGCGCATGACTATAATAATAAATAAATAAATAAATAAATAATAAAATAACCTTGGACTAACAATGGATTAAATTATTAGGACATCATTTATATTAGATCACAAGGACAAACATCAAAAATAGAGGCAATATTTTTAAAACAACAACGAGCCGTAAAATGTTTATTTCTAACAGTCCAAAATAATTTGTGGTTTATTTAATTCTTACCATTCATTTTATGTTCTTTTGAGTAAGCTAAAGTAAGACACCCACAAAACAGCACCAGCTGTTTTCAATTTTGATTTTGGATCTGTAGTAAGCTGCAAACTGTAGACTGCATATCTGGGGTGTGGGGGGAGGGAGAATAATCTTTGTAAACAGAAACAAAGTTTGTGAGTAGGTGCACGGGAGGGAGAGAATCCCACAAATATATTATAATAAATTACTTTTTGGCCATTATCTCATTATATTTGTGCAAACATCAATTGCTTGTGAGCCCTGAAAAAGAATGTCTCATTGCCTTTAATATGCTGTGCAATGTGCACCCATATAAAATCATTACTGTAACAAAACCAGCTGCATGTAATAGAAAGCAAATGATTTACAATGTTACTATAAGAAACTACTTTATTTCACATTATCATAAAAAGAACAGAACTGAAAATTTGCATGACAAACACAAGAATCCAGGAAATTCCAAATCTAATTCATTTTGGGGTTTAAGAGGTATTAACTTAAGAAGAAGGTGAATTGTTAAGTACTAAAAAATATTTTCCAGAGAATTTAGTGGCAATATTGGAAATCCTATTTGGTAAAATGCTTACTAGTCCAGTAAATGAAGGAAATGTCTAAGCCTTAAATAGTTTGGAATCACTCATGAATCTCCGGAGGAGTATTTATTTTTAATTCACATGGACATATCCTAGGTCATCCACAGGCCAGATCCTGCAGTCCGACTGGAGTCAGCGGGAGACTTGCTGCATAAAGACTGCTGTAATAGACCCTATGTGAAATCTGTAATCAACTTGCACAGCTAACATATTAAACTGTCATGAGGGGGAAAAAAAAAAGACATAACCAGTTTCAAACATGTAATCTAAGACTAGAAGTGCTAAATAGAAGTATTACTCATGTGAATTACCTAATTGAATATAATGCGACTGCTCATATAAGTAAGGACACAGGATCAGGTCTCATACAAGTTTTCCAAAACCTGAAATACAACTTTAACTCAAGTTTTTGGTGGCTCTTGGAAAGAAAATTGTTTTCTGTAACAACTGAATGATATAATGACCAGCTGTTAAAAAACGTGGCAAGCATGATATGTAAAGCAAGAATCATTTGAACAAGTGAGGCTTTATAAGACCCAAGCAAAACTCAAAAAGATGTGAACTGAAAGTCACTTTTACAGCTTTACTTTTGTTTATCAAAAGGCGGCAATAAATGCGTCATGTTAAAAACAGTAAAAGAAAAGCACGGCCTCCACTGATTGTTGTAAGTGCCGTTACAACAAGTCTGGAACAAAGACCCTTTTCTTCCCTAGTATTTTATATTTCCCAAATCCCACAAACTAGCTCTCAGTGGACTGGAGAATCCTACTGGATGATAAGGCCTGGAGGTGGTGTTGAGAAAACCCTATTTATGGAGCTCTGTTTCTTTCTTGATGGTGAATGAACATGGGAAATTAAGTGAACACATAGCTCTTGCTGGCTGGATGAAAGAACCAAACTACAAGCCACCTTAAAGAAGGCCAGTCATTTGTCCAATCTGACCAGAATAAAAGTAGGGTTGTTTTAGCATTCTTCAGGTGAGAGGAACTTAATGAGCCAAATTCTTCTCTGGTGTAGCTCCACTGAATTCAAAGGTGTTATGTCAAGGGATGAATTTGTCTGAGTGAATGAGTGAAATGGCAGTTCCTAGAATGAAATGATATGTCATTTTTCAAACCTCTTTGCACCCATCCAGGGGGAATTCACATAGGGAGGCTGGAGTTTAGGGTGGGAGTCACCACATAAAAAATTATTCTTGGTCTACTTGTCAGAACTTTTTATTGCACAGAATTTACATACCTGGTTATTAAGTGGCTGAAAAAGAGATCTGACAGATATTAAGCTGCATGCCATTCTCTTGATGCTGCTGCTATACAGATGTGTCTTGACCATAAGCAGACTTAGATTCAGGATTTAACGAGAGCATAACTTTTGCAAACTTTTCAAAACTTTTCAGGGCAGCTACATTAATATTGCTATTGGAAACAAAATGTAAGTATTTTGTAAGTTTTTATGATTTTATCTATGCAACCATAATAATGTTTTAATGCAGAATTGTTGCATTTATTTTTTAACTTATGACATCTGTCAATCCTTTTTAATTATAGTGAAAAAGAAAGAACAGGGTTCTAACACTCAATATTAAATTTCCTAAATATAAAGCAGAGACGTAATTCTTAGACTTCAAATTCTGGCACAATCTCCAAAGGCCAATGAGTTGATTACTGGAATAATGTGATAAGTTCCGAGCACCATATTCAAAAAGGATGTAGAAAAAAATTGGGGAGGGATCAAAAAAGAGCTGCAAGACTGATTTCTGGTTTGTAAATCCTGCCTGACAGTGAGAGATTGAAGTAGCTCCATCTATTTAGGTTATTCAGTAAAAGTTAAGAAGTGACTTGACAGTAATCTTAGATCGACATGAAAAGAAGATGTCTGATAGTAAGGGCCAGTCAGTCTAACATGTAAAGGCATAAAAATGTCCAATGGCAGGAAGCTGAAGTGCAACAAATTCAGATGGCAGATACAGGATAATATTAAACAGTGAGATTAATCACTTGAAAGCTTACAAAGGGATGTGGTGGATTCTCCATCACCGGCACTCTTTAAAAAAGATTGGGTGTCTCTTTCAAAAAGAACTCTAATTTAACCAAGAAATTATAGACTTGATACAGGAATTACTGGGTGAAATTCTATAGCCTGTTTTATGCAGAAGGTCAGACAAGATGATGTAATGTGCCCTTCTGGCCATAAAATATATGAACTGCCACTTTATTTTTAACTTTCACAAGGATCAATCTTTAAAGATCCTGAAGAAGTCTACTATACTCAGAATAAAAAATTGGCAGCAAATT
The DNA here is from genome assembly GCA_007922195.1 of Podocnemis expansa. Classification (NCBI taxonomy): domain Eukaryota; kingdom Metazoa; phylum Chordata; order Testudines; family Podocnemididae; genus Podocnemis; species Podocnemis expansa. Next base: position 3,546,253 of record ML682056.1, read on the forward strand.
GGCCCATGCTCTCACTATGCCTAAAGGAACAATATTTTCATAGTCAAAGCTGGGACACTTTTCTGGCAATATTTATAGGTCATGAAATAGTCATACAAAAGGCAAAAATATAGTTTTTTCTAAAAAGTGGTGGTATCATTATAGCCAGTTTCTGAATCAACAGTGATATGTGCATATTTCTTTGAGTGGAGAGATTTTTCCAGTAATTTAGTGTTCTAAATGAATTTATCATGAAACACTGAACAAGGATCACTAACATTCACTATAAGCAAAATCACAGATTTGATAGTTTCAGCACTCATTTGAGTTTTTATGACAAACATTGTTCATTACATCATATACTCTTATCCAGGGGTCTGAATCACATGGCCCATGGGCGACATGCGGCCCCTAAAGCTGTTTCCTGCAGCCTGTAATGACACTATTGTTACTGATATTTGCGATATTGTTGTATGAAAAGGTTTCAATGCTGTGGCCCTCGGGCTAACATGCTAGGCCTCATGCAGCCCTGTACTAGTCTTCATGTGGCCGTTGTGGTGATTTGAGTTTGAGACCCCTGCTCTTATCAATGTACTGCCTTTTCCTGGATAACACAGAGCATATTTTACTCTGTATAACAGTACATCTTGAAAAAAGCATTTTGTAGTTATAAACAAACAAAACAAAACAAAAACCAAAACCATTTTGATAGATGAAAAGAAATACCAGGATATTTCAGTTATCCTGGTGTAAACCAGTGGTTCCCAACCTTTTCAGTAACAGAGCACACTGCTGTGACACAAAAATTCCATGCACATCCACTTTTTTCACTGGAGTTGATTGCTCATAAACATCATGTTTACTATGGTTACAAGTTTACTAAAGAGGTTTGCAACATTGTGCATACAACAAGCTAAAGGAGGATCAAATGCATTCATGTTTCAGAGCCACTCGAAGAAAATACACATTATCACAATTTTGCCCTTTGGCCACCTGCATTTAAAATGTTCATGTTTTAGAATCAAAAGATGGATAGCTCAGTTTTAATTTGATGATTAAATTAAGCCACCTTGAGTTTTATGAGTTGTAATTTTTGGTTGGATAGAATATTGCTTAAGATGAAACTATGTTTGTTTTACATTGATTTTCATTACCTTCATACAGAATTTGTGGCACACCAGTGTGCCACAGCACACTGGTTGAAAGCCACAGATGTAAACTATTGAGAAACTGGGATATAAGTAATAAAAAACACTATCCCAATAAAATTGGGATGAATGATCACCTGAAGAAGGAGATCTGTATAAGCTGAAAAGCTTGTCTTAGAAGTTGGTCCAATAAAAGATATTACCTCACCCACCTTGACACTTTAATTATGACATGCAGTTGGGCCATTCACTCTCTTCTTATATGGACAAATGCAACATTTTTTTCAACCTCATGAGGAAATAATAATTATTAAATTTCATAACTATATCATAAACTCTAGTAGTGATCAGACCTCAATGCTGAAGTGGAAAGAGCTAACAATAGCCCATAAAAATATTCATTACTATCACTCAGTCTTTGACAGGACAGTGTTTTTTGTAGTTCTGCAAGTTAACTACTCCGGAGTACCTCATTCTTTCAGAAAGTCCAAACAGCTGCGTTATCACCCTTCAGATTAACCACAGCAATCCTACCAATAATGTGTGGGAAATTATTTTAGAGCATCTCACTGTCCGTTGCCCATTAAGTTAATTGGATGGCCACCCCTCCCGGGCCATCAGTTAGGTATGTTCAGTATGTAAAGGGGAGCAGGTGGCCTCTTCAACTGAACTAGATGGCTGTTGACACCCAATTGAGTTCTACAGGGCTTGGCGTAGGTGGGCACTGCCCAAATTGCAAGATCTTTGAAATGGTGAAGGCATGAGTCATGCCCACCTGAGTTTCCCCCTCACCTGTAACTGTGGCCAATCACAGCCACTGGCAGGAAACAAACAGTTTAAAAGCTCAGGGTTTGGGGTGATCAGCAGGATGGTCCCTGACATCCTGCCTGGCCTGATCACCCAGACACTGACCTCCTCTGCTCACGAGCTCTCCCCCGAGCATACCACGATTGCAACTGCTGGCCAAGTAACGAGTCTCTCTCTATCCTGCCTGTAATGCTGCTGCTCTGCTGGTAGAATTGGTAAGAGCCTGCCCCTGCAGCTTTCTTTAAAAATATGTTGCCTCCTCTTTGGCTGCTGTTTTTGTCACTGTTCTCCCCCAGCTCCACCAAGCCCACGCTCCTAAGAGAAGGCTTGTTTTGTGTCTTCTAGCTTCCCCTTTTTTAAAATTGCTGCTTCACTCTCCACTGTTTAAAAAAGGTCCTGTGTCTCCAATTGTTTGCCACTGCTCTGTATTGTTTGTTGTATCTCTCCCCTCTAATTTGTTTGAAGTTGTCTTAGAAGTGCTACATTAAGTTGCAGCATTGTTTCAGTTTAATCTGTAAGTCTTAGAAGTGTTAAGATTGTTTCATTTAGTTTGTAACCCTTAGAGTTGTTTTCTTAAGTCATTTTGCTTTCCCCTCTGTGACTTCCCTGGGTTAAATAAACTTTTTTCTTAAACTTTCCTTGTCTTCTCTGTATTTCTTGAATTCCCCTGTGTGCCCTGACTTCCCTTCTGCTCCTTTCTCCTTTCCCTGCCACTGCTGCCCCCATGGCTCCTTCCCCCGCCACTGCTTCCCGTGGCTCCTCCTTCCCCCGCCGCCACTTCTCGCGGCTCCTTCTTCCCCCCTGCCACTGCTTCCCGCGGCTCCCTTTTCCCCCGCCACGACTCAGCCCCCTCTGCCTCCCTCTCAAACCCCCGAACTTCTGTTCAGCCCCCCTGCTTCCCCTGTTGCCCCGAACTCCCACGTGCGTCCCCATCCCACTGTCTCTACCCCCTCACTTGCCCCTCTTCTTCTTTGAGCCCCTCCAACCTTGAAACTCCTGCTCCCCTGCTTGTTTTCACTCTTCTCTGCCACTGCGGCATACTAAGTTGTATGGTACTCCCTTCTCTTATATGGTATTGGAACATCTTTTAAGTCACTGTGAGTTGGTTTATAACTGTAAGTTAAGATAGTTGAGAACCCCCATTGTCCCCCAACCTGTTCCACTCCGTAAAGTTGAGTCTAACAAAACCCCATTGTAAAAAAGCCGTGACAAACTCCATACACATACACTTCATAATTCATCTTGTATCAATACCCATTGCTAATAAAGATTAAGTTGTACCCCACTGGTGTAGTAATTGCCCCCCCCCCCCCAAGATCCCCAAATTATCGAACCTGCTGGCAGGGTCACTCACCAACTTTGATCACTCACTAATGATGTCAGAAGAGAGCTACACGTGTTTCAGGGCCTAAAGATAGATGCCTAGTGGGATTTATAAAAGCACCTAAATGAGTTGGGTTCCTAACTCCCAGTGGCAGTCATTTTGAGAGGGAGTTATGTAGCTAGCCTCCTTCGTCACTTTTGAAAATACCACTAGGCACTCTGGTAGAGAGGAGAGTAACCAGCTCTTCTGGGCCTGTCAGCTTGAGTGAGTCTTTTGCAGAGCTTGTTCCTGCTTGAATAAGTGGGAGGGAGCTTAAAAAGAGAGACCCTGGGAAGAGGGCTGCTCCACCCCTGAGACTGTTGACAGCAGAGACAGGCTAGGGTTGCTCCACCCCAGAGACTGTTGACAACAAAGACAGGCTAGGGCAAGCTAGAGGTAGACAGCAGCAGGCCTCACTGCTGCAGAAGCTGCGTGAACTAGCCACATCACAATATGCCCCAAGAGAAGGACCTGGAGGATGACCCCATTTGAAGACTATAACACACACTAAACCCGAAGGTCAGAACCCAGGAAGGCTTCCTGATAGCCAAGCCACCTTTGACTTTCTTTGTTTTCATACAGAGAAAGAGAGGGGAGAAGCCCTCTCTTTGGTCTGTTCTATTCAGGGGACCCCTCTATAAATAACTGGAAGCAAGTCTGAAGGGGACACTAAAGAGGCTGTGCTCCCACAGCACCGATCTACATTTTTAAGTGTCTAAATACCTAAAATCAGGCCTATCTGCAGTGTATATCTCAACAGGCATATTTATATAGGGTGCATAAATGAAAGCAAGCCTTGCTCCTGATTCAGATCCATTGGTGCAATACACAAACTTAACTGTTGTAATGACTGCTTCTCCCTGTCTTCACTATTCCCCAGTCTCTTCCCATATTATAAATCCGAGGCTTGATGTTGGGTGAGACTCCCAGATAAAGTGGCCTGCCTACAGAAGATATACTGGACGTTAAATGAGGGGTTGAACTGTGTCATGCCTTCTGAGGTGTGTCATCTGAAGGCTGTTTCACTGATGTGTTTGATGGACTGATACTCTGATTGGACTGAGACTATATAAAGTAAGTATTGAGAATTGTTGACAAAGGTTACTTTAACAATAATGATAGATTTTTGGAATTTCTTTTATTCAGCACTTCACTCAATCCAGGAACGGAACCAACTTATGGTGCCATTGCTGTCTACGTACACCACTGGGATATTCTGGCCCGGTCAGTCTCCTATAAACTGGGGTCTAGTTTGCTGGATCTTTGGAAGAGATCATAGTAGAAGATACCAAAGAAATCTACTCATATATACCAACAGCAGGCCAACATGCAGTACCTAATACTGAATTACCACTTCTGCGGTTGCAAACTGAGATGCTCATGATGCTGTAACAGCATGTGGAAGGGAGATTGGAAAGGAGATCGAGCTGCATCGAGGAAACAAAGGAGAAAGTGAAAGGAGACTAAATATTGACAGTAACTTAAAGTCACTCATGAGGCCTAGTTAATGTATATTTTAATTCATTATGACTCTCAAAAGATACAATCAGAAAACTTCACATTAGAACAATAAACTTCATTGAAAAAGACATGGCTAGTATCCCAGTGTGCTCTGTATACAAGTTTTGAATTACAGCTAGGAAGTTAGATCCAGTCATTGGTATTTTGTAAAGTCAGGAATGTTGCTGCATGCCGAGCCATCTATGTTCTTACATGAGTAGTTATTTTTGCTCCTTCTTTAGTAAGGCTATTTCTAGAGGAAAATTTGCTTAAGGATTAGAGTTTCCTCCATTTATCTTAAGTCAGTGGTACTCTTCGGCAGATTTGTTTTAAAATTTTTCTGGCAGGCTTGCATTTCAGAACATATCCTGATGAAAACAACTTTTACGTACATTTGTTCTTTGCATTTTCACAGTTATCTAGATAATATTTTTGAAACATAAATGGTAATCATGGGAAAAGTGTTGCATCAAATAGGCAATGAATAATTCAAAGATACATTGAAAATTCTAGGAGCTGACTATGGTAGAAACGTTTGCTGCTATGCAATGCTAAGGTAGCTCCACCAGTCTTAGCCATGGTAGGAATCCTAGTGTCGATGAATTTCCATTTACTACTTCTAACTACCATGTCATGAGTCCCTGGTATAATAAGAGTGGCTAAAACAACAGTTCTGAGGGTGGCCTATGTACACCAGCTCTTTCAACATTGCCTTCACAAGCCGAGATGAACCAGTATTAGCAATGAGGGGGGCTTTTTACCATTTCCCTAACACCGACAGCAGCTCTGAGAAGAGGGAGCAGCCATTAGGAGCACACTAAATAAACAATCTTATTCAAAATGAGAGATCAATGAAAGTATTCTATATCAACTACCTCTTTTGATTTTTGTTTATTAGAAGAGTAGCCCCAACTAACTTCAGAATAATTTGTGAAGTAATTGCCTTTGAGATCCCTGGAAACTTATTACCAGATAAGTTCCAGAGTGGTAGCCATGTTAGTCTATGTATAGCAACAACTAGGAAAGTCCTGCGGCCCCTTAAAGACTATCACATTTCTTTGGGCCTAAGCTTTCATGGGCTGCAACCCACTTCATCAGATGCATGTATCTGTTAGTCTTTAAGGAGTTTTGTTATTACCAGCTAGTCTATTCTAAAAGAGTGAGACATAAATCCTATTAAAAATGGTTCCAGAGAAACCTCACACTTACACAATGATAAAAGTTTCTGACTTTTTCATAGTTCACTGGGTAACCAGCTAGCAGACTATATTCCTCCTATAGTTATGTTTCTTTTTTAAGAACAATTTTCCAGGTTCAACCAAATACAGAACTATGTCATTTGTAGCGATAGATATTTTGGCCATCCTTATGAAATCTCCAGCCCAGCAAACTTGTTTATGGCCTTCAAACATTAGAAATTCTTTTTAACAAAAGGGACTGCAGATATCTATGTCAAACTGAAAATAAATAGCATTTATGTACTGTATCCCAAATTCATCCCTGGTGTAATTCTTAATTCTGGGTTGTGTGTGACCATTTATTTACTGAATTTGCACCCTTATACTTAATATAAATCTGACCTATATGCTGAGCTCTAAACACTCCAAAACCGATAAAATCAGAGAGGGGGAGGGCGAGTTTTCATCTGTGTCCCTAGAGTTAATGACTTTGTATGAAGAACAGCACATAACAATCCATGTGATTTTAAAAATGAGTCATTATCAAAGAATAATAATTGACTGGTATGTTGTAGAAAATGAGAACATTTATTATTCTTTATAAATGTCACGTGTTCCTCAGCTTACATGTATGGTATGATTCGCCCTGGCTGTATAGAGTTAAATAAAAGGAGGCTGTAAGGAAGAAATCAACGGGAAACAAAATAATGACCGAAAGCTGGAACTCTTTCCTTGTAACCATGATAGTTATACTTCATACAGTCTCAAATTCTCATGTGCACCATCTTTCTCTATTAATTCACTCGTCTATGTGTGCCTGGCTCAAGATATCAGTATTTAAATAAACCTGGGAATGCTAAGAGTTGTGGCAGAATTCTGTCATTTTCAGTAATTTTAAATACCCTCTCTGCTCTCACCCAGTGAGCCAACAATACATCCGATTCCACATCAGGATTGACACTTTGGCTGCCCCCACCAAAAAAAGAACCACTCTCCTTTTACGCTTGGCTGCTCTGAGACCATTCCCTTCTTCTATTTCATTTCCAATTGCATACAGAACAGTACTTACCAAAGCAAACCAACATATTTGTTTCTACTTGTAGAAGTGAATGAATAAATTGCAGCAAATAATTTTGTTTGATGAATGAATAGCTCTATGCTTTGTGTTTGTAAACTGAAAATAGTTTGCTATTTTTGTATTATTTTGGAATTATTTACCAGATAACTTTGCTGAATATTTTTTGATCAGCAGATCGCTGGTTACTTATCTGTTTTAAACTTTCAATAATTGGGTGGTATTGATTGGTACTGAGTAGACACATAGGTAATTAATATATTTTTGTTCCTGATTGGATGAGCATCTCTCGCAAATATTCAAATAGCAAATTTTGTTTCTGTTGTGAATACTTCTGGAAGAAGTAATCAAGATGTTCAACAAGACCACAAAGAACTCTTCCAATGATCCAAGCTGTCTGCAAAACACCATTGCCATAATCCTTCCACCTTAAACTATCTCCTACAAAAGCCCATGCAATAAATAAATTTGTTAGTCTTTAAGGCTATGTCTAAACTTACAAGTTAGTTCAGACTAAGGAACATTAGGCCGAACCAGTTAGAGCCATGTCTATACTAGGCTTTTTTTGCCTAGTTTGAACTATAAAAAATTCTCATTTGAACTAGTTAGTTCGAACTAAATGCAGTTTGACTTTCTTCCTCCCAGGATGCATGGCACCAGGAAGGAAGTGCCTGCCTTGGCCACTGTCCCTCCCCACCCTCACAGGCAGTTTCTGCCCAGCCTGGTGGCTGCAGCCTGGGCAGCCATGACTGAGGCCAGCACTAATAGCCAGGGCCAGGGCCATTGGAGGTCCTCAGCCTCCTGTCAATTTGCGTGGATGAGATCTATTCGGCTCTAGCTGCCAAGGGCCACATGCACACCAGGGACCAGGTCTGGATCAAGATCAAGTGCCTCCATCCAGACTACGCCTGCGTCAGGGAGGTGAAGCAGTGATAGGGGTTGGGCAGCTCATGCCACCAGCTGCCCCAATTTTGAGGAGCTCCATGCACTTCTGGACAGGGAGAGCACTGGCCTCCAGCAGCTCAGCAGGCCATGCGACACTGCACTCCCAGTAGCCCGCCACCCATCACCAGGAGGAGGAGGAGGAGGAGGAGCCGTCGGACCAGGGATGAACACTTGGGGAACCTTGTCCAGCCGGGCCACGTAGCTGAAGACAGCCTCGCCACCTGGAGAGAGTGGGTGGATATCCCCCATTGGGCCAACCGAGGCATGCTCCAGCACTCTCTGGAGCTGGATGAGCGCCAGGCTGTCACCATGGAAGAGCAGAGCCACAACCTCAGGGAGCTCAGCGTCACCATCTGGGACCAGCAACCAGTGTCAAGCTGCTGGTAGACCACTTTGCCCCCCCCAGCAGCTGAGGGTGCCACTCTAAAGGACCCCCCAGCGTCCCTCACCACCAGCATATCCCCAGACTCAGGGTGGTTGCAGGCAAGGCCGGGGCACACCACCCCAAGGTACTGGCAGTGCCCCCCCAACCTTCCTGCCCCTCCGTTCCATTCTCCCCTAAGCTCCCAACTGCCACAGTTCCCACCATCTAACCCCTAACTGCCCCCAAACCCTCCCTTCCCTTGCAAATAAAGCCTGTGGACATGTTCTCTGTTGTCCAGTTATTTTTATTGGTTTGGAAACAGGGAATGGGTGGATGTGGGGGTGCCGAAGGGGAGGGGGCCGGTATGAGGGGAGTGCGGGGTGGTGGAGAAGGGGGTGCCTGGTAGCAGGCTCAGCCCTCAGTGCTCCTCACTGAGGAAGTGGTTCATGAGCACGTCTCTTATGATGACCGCTTCACGCTGGGCTCGCTGCCTCTCGGGCACAGCATCGGGCTGCTCGAACCGCTCGGCGAGGCGTTCGGCTTCGGCCTCCCAGACGTGGGGGACCCTCTCTCCCCGCAGCTCACAGAGGTTGTGAAGCACACAACAGGCACTGATGACCTCAGGAAGGGTGCGCTCAGCGAGGTGCAGGCGCGTCAGGAGGGCCCTCCAGCGTGCCTTGAGTCGTCCAAAGGTACGCTCCACAACCTGGCAGCACTCGTTCAGCCTGCTGTTGAAGAGCTCCATGCTGGCATCCAGGTTTTCAGTGTAAGGCTTCATGAGCCAGGGGAGCAAGGGGTAGGCGGCATCTCCCACAATGAGGATGGGCACCTGCACGTTCTTAAGGGTGATGTTGTGTGGGGGGAAGAAAGTGCCTGCCTGCATGTGCCTGTACAGGCTGGAGTTCCTGAGGACGCGGGCATCATGCGCTCTCCCCGGCCAGCCCACGTAAATGTTTGTGAAGAGCCCTCGGTGGTCCACAAGGGCCTGCAGGACCATGGAGTGGTAGCCCTTGCAGTTCCTGTACTCCACGGCCCGGTGTTCTGGGGCTCGGATGGGGATGTGGGTCCCATCCAATATGCCCCCACAGTTGGGGAAGCCGAGTGCGGCAAGGCCGTTGAGGGTGTCTTGCAGGTTGCCTGGGGTGATGAGGCGGGATAGCAGGATTTGGTTGATGGCCTTGCTGACCTGCAGGAGGGCGGACCCCACGGTGGCCCTGCCGATGCCAAAGTGGTGGGCAATGGAGCGGTAGGACTCCGGAGTTGCCATCTTCCAGACCGCAACAGCCACTCTCTTGTCCACGGGCAGGGCAGGCCTGAGTCGTGTGTCCATGCGGTGCAGGACCGGGGTGAGCTCGTGGACCAGCTCAAGGAAGGTCTGCTTGCTCATCCTGAAATTCTGGAGCCACTGGTCGTTGTCCCAGGTGGTGAGAACTATGCGTTCCCACCAGTCATTGCTCGTTCCCCGAACCCAGATGCGACGGGGAACGGAGGGCACCATGGTGAGCGCGGCAGCTCGCATGACCAGCATGGTGGTGGTGCTGCTGTCTGACTCCGCGCTGTCGGGGTCCAGAAAGAGCAGGCTGCAGGCAATGAGAGCACTGCGCAGTGCAGAGGAAGTGCTGGGCACCTCTCTGGCATGTTGCGTGAACTGAGTGCGGTCCATGACTTCCTCGTTCTGCCCCTTGCCAGCAACAATGGGCACAGGGTTGAGTTCAGTTCCTCTTTTTATAGGATTCAGGGACCTTCTTGGGTGTCACGTCGCCACTCTTCAGCGGATGACCCCCCTCCTAGGCCTACCTAGCAAGTCCCTGCACATAGACGCACTAGTTCGACTTAGTTTTCTGATGGGAACAAGTTAATTCAAACTATGTTGGTTTGAACTAAGCAAAATCAGTTCAAACTAGCATTTTTAGATGTCAACATAGCCTAAGTGCTTGTTTCGCTGAACTAGACTAACCCACTTGGAACGTCCTCCTGCCAAGATCTTAGCTGGAGTCTCCTCCTTCCCCTATGAAAAAGAGCCAAGTCAAAACAGCAATTTGTGCACACCCGGCCCCATCTAGCTGTTAAAAGTCCCCTCTTTCTAGGGTTACCGGATGTCAGTCAAAAGGAAGACGTGTCCCCCTTTTTACCTTCATGTCCTCTGTCCAGGAGGCCTTTTAAAAACCCATAATTTTGTCCTCCTTTTTACTCACAGATCTTAAAGCATCCCAGATCACCCTGTTTTTAAGGGGAAGCGTTGCAAGGCCCCCTAAAAACAGAAGACTATGACATGAAAACTACATTTCCTCCATGCGTCCTCCTTTCCCTGCTTTGCTCCCTGGTAACCCTAGGCAAAAGGAGGACATCACCCCCCTTTTACCTTTACCTCCTCTGTCCAGGAGGCCTTTCAAAAATCCATAATTTTGTCCGCCTTTATACTCACAGGTCTTAAAGCATGTCACGTTACCCTATTTTTAAGGGGAAGCATTCCAAGGCCTCCTAAAAACAGAAAAATATGACATGAAAACTACATTTCCTCCACGTGTCCTCCTTTGGTCCCTGGTAACCCTAGGCACAAGGAGGCCATCACCCCCCCCTTTTACCTTCACCTCCTCTGCCCAGCGTTTTAAAAACCCATAATTTTGTCCGCCTTTTTACTCACAGCTCTTAAAGCATGTCACGTTACCCTGTTTTTATGGGGAAGCGCTGCAGGGCCCCCTGACAAGAGAAGCCTCTGACAGGACCGCTCCGTCCCCTCCCTGCCTCCTCCTTTTTGTCTTTCCCTCCGCTCCTTCACCCCTCCTCTTCCTCTCCAAACCCAGGGAAGGTTTCCCCAAAACAGGAGGGCGGCTCAGCTCGCTGAGGGGGCTCCTGTCTCCCCCCCGCCGCTATTGCCGGCTCCTTCCCGCCCCCAGGCCCCTCGGCTCCCGCCTCTCGCACGGCCGGGCGGGGCGGTGCAGGCCTCGCAGGCCCGGCGGGAGCGGAGCGGAGCGGAGCGCGGGGGGCGGTGCCGGAACCGGGCCCTGCCCTCTGACCGGCCGGCGGGAGGCGGAAGCGGCGGCGGAGGGAGCCGGGCCGGGCCGGGCCTGTCACGCTCCGGCGGCCCCGCACCGCGGCGGGCGGGCGGGAGAGTCGCTCGGAGGCGGGGCCGGGGGTGCGGGGCCAGCCGGGCCTCAGGTGCCGGCCGAGGGGCCTGGCGCTGCAGGGCCGGCGGGGGTAGAGGGGACCCCAGAGATTTGCGGGGGGCTCAGGAAGGACCCTGGGGGTTCATAGGTCTTGGGGGGGGGGTCAGTGGGGGCCTCAGGGCTTCCCCGGTCTTGGGGAGACGGCTGAAGGGAGACCCTCAGGTGTGCCAGCTTCTGGGGGTGGGGTTAAGCGCAGACCCCAGGGGTTCCCCAATTTTGGGTAGTGGTCTAAAGGGAGACTCCCAGTGTCCCAGGTTTTGGGGGTGGGGTTAAGTGGCGACCCCAAGTCTTGAGTAGAGGTCTGAGGGGAGACCCTCAGGTGTCCCAGGTTTTGGGGGTGGGGTCAGGCACAGACCTCAGGGGTTCCCCAATCTTGGATAGAGGTCTAAAGGGAGACCCTCAGGTGTTCAGGTTTTGATTGTGGGGTTAAGTGGCGACCCCAGGTCTTGAGTAGAGGTCTAAGGGGAGACCTTCAGGTGTCCCAGGTTTTGGGGGTGGGGTTAAGCGCAGACCCCAGGGGTTCCCCAGTCTTGGGGAGACGGCTGAAGGGAGACAGCTGTGCCAGGTTTTGGGTGTGGGGTCAGGCACAGACCTCAGGGGTTCCCCAATCTTGGATAGAGGTCTAAAGGGAGACCCTCAGGTGTTCAGGTTTTGATTGTGGGGTTAAGTGGCAACCTCAGGTCTTGAGTAGAGGTCTAAGGGGAGACCCTCAGGTGTCCCAGGTTTTGGGTGTGGGGTTAAGCGCAGACCCCAGGGGTTCCCTAGTCTTGGGTAGACGGCTAAAGGGACCCCCTCAGGTTCTCCAGGTCTTGAGTAGAGATCTAAGGGGAGACCCCCCTGTGTCCCAGGTTTTGGGTGTGGGGTTAAGGGTGGACCCCAGGGGTTCATAGGTGTTGGGTGGGGCTAAGGAAGGACCCCAGGGGTTCTCCAGTCTTGGGTAGAAGTCGAAGGGGAGACACCCAGGCGTCCCAGGTTTTGGGTGTGGGGTTAAGTGGGGACCCTAGGGGTTCATAGGGCTTGGGTGGGTGGTTTAGGGGGGACCCCAGGTGTCCCTAGACCTGAGTGGGGCCCCTAGGGCTTCCTGCATCTCAGGTGAGGGTTGAGCCACCAGGGCTTCTTAGACCTGAAGGGCAAACTGAGGTGACCGCTGAGGATCCCAAGCCCAAGTGGGGCATGGTGGTGTAGGGCTGCTGAAAGGGACCCAAGAGGGTATGTTGGGGTCCTGGGAAGGATTAGGATAAGGGGGGACCAGGGAGGATTTGTCAGTAGCAGGAGTTTGTGGGTGAGAAGAGCTGCAGGCTAGAGTTGGTTAGGGACCGGGAAACCCCTTCACCCATTTCACCTTGTACACCTCTATCTTTGTGAAGTTGTTACAGCCAGGGAGTTCATACCAGGTTAGACTGCCCTGTACGGAATGGGAAACATGGGAAATTCTGTTTGAGTTCAGTGTTATTGAAGGATATGGGAGTTGGTATTTTTTCCTTTGTGGTGTGAAAGAAGAAACTGAGCAAAGGAGAGCTGATTACTTTTAGTTCCTGTGAAAGAAAAACGTATTAGAGAAGTTTGTTTTTAAAATTAGTAATAGCACTAAAGGTGTGATATCTTTGAAGGAAAAATCTAAGTAATGGTTAGTGTCATGCTCAAAAAACCCCCAACTAAACAAAAAAATATTCAGAGAAAACAGATGGGCCCCTTTTTAAGTGCTCTTACAGTGTAACTAGAAGATTTATAGACTTATTTTGTTGCTACTCCTGCTGAACTCTTTGAAGATGATGTTGGCAGAGCAAGCCCAGAAGTGGTTTCCAACCCATGTGCAGGTTACAGTTCTTCAAGCCAAAGATCTGAAGCCAAAAGGCAAAAATGGCACCAATGACACCTACACTATAATACAACTGGGCAAGGAAAAATACTCCACCTCGGTAGCTGAGAAGACCCTGGATCCAGTCTGGAAAGAAGAGGCTTCATTTGAGCTTCCTGGATTATTGATGCAGGGGAATCCAGAGAAATACATCCTCTACCTGATTGTCATGCACAGGTCACTGGTGGGGCTTGATAAGTTTTTGGGACAGGTGGCAATAAATCTGAACAATATATTTGAGGACAAGCAAAGAAGAAAAACAGAGTAAGTAGTGTTTTATATTATGGTTTTTTTGGAGGTGTGTGTTCAGTATGCATTTCCAGATCAGAAGCCTCAGCACTAAAGTAAAATTAACCATGCTGAATAGGCATACTAGAATAGATTATGTTTTGTCCCTGATGTATGATAATCCTTTCTTCTACAATGAGCTCTTCAAGGGCATATCCTTATTGAAGTCAGCAGGATTTCCTTTGGTCACATGGGCCCACGTGGATGAAGTGGGACCATAGATGTTAATATTTGTAAAAAATTCTAGATATTATATTTTTTTTACATTCTTTTTTTTTTCATATTCAGTTATACCCTCATTTTGAAATTGTGGTGTACAGTTTGGACTATATTTCTGATTCAGGGAGCCTTTAAACTTAAGCATAGGTCTACCATTGACATGTGTAATACAATGTTGAGTCTTCATGTGTTGCAAAACTAAATGTACCTAAATTTTCCACATTTGCTAATTAGTATTCAATGAATTTTGACTATATTGAGGTTTACCACAACAGTACGGTACTTCCTTGATTCTCATTAGTGTTATGGATTGTTTCTGTAAGCAGTTCTGCACTGCAGGAGCATGCAGAGAAGCTTGTAAGATTGGGTTTGGGCCTGGGCGACAAACTGGAGTTGGTTTATTCATGTTAGTCCTGTTCCTAGAAATTTCTGTTGCAGTAACCTCTACAAGCAGCCACACATGTCTTTGTCAAATAAAACTGCAATTAGTCAACAAAGTCTGCAACTAGAACTCACAGGAAATCATGCAAAAGTTATGTTTATAACTATAACTAGGTGTAACCTATCAAAAATGACGGGAAAATCAAAAGGAAAATTTATGAAATATTTATTTTAATTGATTACTAGCTCTTTAATGACAACATCTTTTGCAAAAGATCTATGGTCAGCTAAAACTTTTCCTTGGTAATTTGTATCCTTCATGTCAACTTTCAGATTTTCATGGTTTCTTCCCCAAGTGAGCGCCACATACAATTGTCTGAAGAGTCAGTGTGAAATATTGGCAATAGCTGAAAGCATAACTGAGAGCTTTATAATTCTGACAAATTCCAAAGGGGCAGCTGTGTCACCAGAGTGAACCATCGCTGGGTTTCACTCACTATTACTGTCTAGTTTTTAAATCCTCAGTCATTTCACCTTTATGAATTACAATGAGGTATGCAGCTCCAATAAGGTGTGTGTGTGTGTGTGTGTGTGTATATATATATATCTTTGCCATGCCAAGACTCCTAGGCCATTGTGATGTCAGAGGTGACTCAGCCAATTGCTCCTCAGGAGTCACCTCTGACATCACAATGGCCTGTCACATGGTACACTTCACATCACGCAAACACATAGCAAAATGGGAGAGTTGATTTTGTATGGTAAACATACAGTTTGTTTAAAGACGTGAGTATCCTAAGGCCTGTTAAACGTCCCCTTTCTTTTTCCAGTCTAACTTGTTGAGAGTGTGCCTAGTGTATTTTCTGTGGTATAACCCCCTGTATGGAGCCAGTTATATTGGAATAGGGTGGTTTATTTCTCTAAATATACGGGAATAAGTTGTACTGGTATAAGTACCTACGTAGTGGATCTGCATTAGAGATCCCAGAGCTTTAACTGTACCAGCCTCAAACCAGTAGAGTTAAATGAGTACAAAAACTCTGTGGACAAGCCATGAGCTCAGTGTGTGAACTGCGCTTGGTCTTTCTGCTTTCACTGTCTAAAACCCCACTTCTCCAGTTAGCTCTGTGTTTGTAGACAAGTGCTCTTGCTGTCAGTTGTGGGATCCTGGCCTAGGTCAGTGGTTCTTTACCAGAGATACATGTATCCCAGTAAATATGAAGGCGGATCTAGGGATTCATCAAATCATCTTTTGCTGTGTTTCTCAATAGGCTACATAAAAAGCAGTAGCAAAGTCAGTACAAACTAAAATGTCATGCAGATGATAACTTCTTTATACTGCGCTAGATACTATACAATAAAATGTGAAGACAGTATTTACATGCCAATTGATTTATTTTATAATTACTAAAATGAGAAAGAGAGCAATTTTCGGGATCGTATGATGTGATACTTGTATGTTTCTTTGTCTGTTTTTATAAGGAAGTAGTTTTTAAAGTGAAGTGAAACTTGGGAGCAGGCAAGACAAAAACTTCTGAAAGGGGTACAGGGGTCGGGTAAGATTGAGAGTCACTGACCTAGTTAGTTTCTAAACATATTATCTTTTTGAAGGTAGACAGAAAGAGCTGCAACTGCTCCACTGAAATAGAGGCTAACACTTACCACTCTGATGATGTTCTAATTTCTATTTCAGTTTGATTCAAACAAGTTTCTCCAAAATTAGTTCTACAGTGTTATTAAATGTCCTATAATTGGAAGTGATGATTAAATGTTGTCCTGCAAACACTGAGTCACCTGAATACTTTTAAGGAGGAATCTAGTGTTGTTGAAAATGAAATGAAAGACGAAGTAAAACAAGACAACAGAAATACAGAAAATTGACAAAGACTTGATTTAAATAAATCAAAGTGGATATTAACTTTCATGACGTGGAAAAGGTAAAACGAGATGCGTAATGAAATCATCAGGAATTATTGTGAAAAATCACTCCTTCCATTTAGGACATTACAACATTTTTTTTTGTACAGTAGAATTTCAGCAGTTTCACATCCATTTTAAAATCTAACTGATTTTATGCCTGAGCTATAGTATTGCAAAATTATTCTCACAGAGTGCACCTGGCTTGATATCCAGGCTTGTAGGCACTGAAGGAATAAAATGTTTGTGATAATGAAATGAATGTTCAAGGTACCTAATTTTTTTTCTATTCATGGCTAGCTCAGTTTTACAGATGTTTTGTATCTTTGTAGCTGTTATTTTCAAGTGTGAGAGGAAGCCCCTATCCCACGTAGTGTAACATGAGAAAGAGTAGTGCAGACTTGTAGAGCCTCCTTGAAGCCTGCGAGGCTCTGCAAAGCTGCAGCAGTGCATCTGTAAACTACACTTTGCAGGATTGGGGCCTAAGGATAAATTTTCAAAGCGACTATGAACTATTTTCAAAAGTGACTTAGGGTCAGATTTCTAAGGGTCTATGGGTAGCTAAAGATGCAGATGCACACCTGCTGAAATGATCAAAAGTGCCTACTAGGTGTATTTCTGAATTTTTAGGTGCCTATAATCCTTAAACAATCGGGCCCTAAGATTCTTCTGAAAATCAGGCTAAGGCACCTAATGCACTTAGGTGGTCTTGCAGATGTTACTGTATCTACGTCAGTATACTGGATGTGTGCATATGTGTTAGCATTATTTCCCATTACTGTTAACTGGAGAGCCAGAAGTATCTGTTGAAAGGAGAACAAAACTTTAGATACGTGTACACAAATGTAGCCTCTCTAACAAACCGAAATAACCTGGAGCATTGCAAACTTTTTTGGGTGAAACATCTTGTTAATATCAGCTTGTCAGTTAGAATAAATACAGAGTTTTCAGGTATGAGCATCGACTAGTTCAGTGAGTGGAAGTTGAAGATATTTAGCACTTCTGTGGGTCTGGCTTGTTCTTGAGCACAAAGAATTCTGATACTTGAAGGCTATTTTGATTCTTTCAGAAGCACTTACTGAGTTTATTAAATTCTGTTTCTGCTTTCAGGTATGTTGAGCGTACTTGTGGTAGTGTTGCATACACAGTGAATTTTTTATGTTGATGTAGTGTTAACATTTCTTGCATTGTTTGAGGATAAATGAGATCCTGTTATTTGATGAAGTGTCTTTACTGGTAATATTTCTACCTTTTAATATATTTAATAGCTTCCTCTATCCAATGCAGCTGTGTGTATGGTGTTGTAAGAGACAGACTCGAGTCACTAGAGTATTACAAAAGAGATATTTAATATTCTGCACAGTGCTGAACCTTGTCAGCAATTCCCCAGTGCTTTATAGGAAATAGGTATGAGAAGTGAAGGCTACTAGCTGGTTTTGAATTTGTAGAAAGACTGCAGGTGTATGGCATGCCGTTTTGTTCATTAATTAGTATGTTTATAAATTAATTGTTGCTTCAAGAACATATGACAGGAATAAATACTTCTTCAGTTAAATTTTTTATTTGCCACTTTCTGAACCTTCAGAAAAAATGTGATTTAAAAAGTACTCTAAACAGGGGCGTGATGTGATGACTTGTGTGTCTTATATTCTAATGTTGTTCCCTCCACCCCCTAGGTAACAAGACTTAAGGAAATAAAACACAATGTTTATCATCACTTGGTCATTAAAAAAAAAAATCTTCACATGCCATAGTGCAACAACTTGTCTCTTTTTGCAGTTGATGATTTTCCATCATTCCTAAAAGTGTAAGTGATTTGAATGCCTAGATCCATCCATCACTCGGGCAGTCACTTTCTGAACTTCTCCTTGATACCAGCAACATGACAGTTCCCATTCTTTCTTGGAAAAATTATCATGTAGATTCTTTTAGTCTTCCAAAATCTTGGGAAAGCCTCATGTTTGTTTAAAGGCTATCCCTAGAATAGGCCTTTAAAAATCTGTCTAAGATGTCTGTGTTATATCCTTATAAATGAAGTTGTTTTAACAAGTGTTGTAATTATGCCTATATTCCCATTACAAACAAAGTTTTAAATACATTGCAGTTTTCTTGTCTCTTCTGTTATTGCAAAATAAGTATATCCCTGTTGCCACTTCAGTCTGAATTGAGAGAGAGAGAGAGTGTGTGCGCATGCGTAAAAACATCTACTTACTACTGGTCACTTTTGCCTAGAGGCTTCTGGCCATCTAAAAAGCATAACATCATAACATAAAAGACTATATAAATTCCTGAACCAATATGAAAACAAGAATCTCCAATAACTGACAGCTTTTAAAAATTTGCTGCATTTTATTTTATTTTATTTTATTTTATTTTTTATTTTAGTTTAGTTTAGTTTAGTTTAGTTTAGTTTTTGTCTAATTCTTATTTTCATGTACTGTACCTTAAATTAATAGTGCTATAGAAGAATCATTTTACATTAACTTTTACTTTTGATGTCACTCATCTCATTGGCATCCTCTTCATTCTTGTTGTCTTCTAAGCATTTATTATCAATTCTTTTCCTACTGAACTGATCTGTCATGCATCCAGCTTGCTTTGAGATGCAAAACTTTCTGAAGTGTTACAACTTGAGCTTTTCTTTGTTCCAGGTTTCTTGCATGTTGGAATTTGTTACAGAGGATTTTTTTAATCTCTATTTTATGACCTAAATCTCAAAAAATTACATACTGGGACTATTGACAAAAGTGAAGAGTATGCAGTTTTTCTCCTTGCTATGTATTTAATACACAAAAAGGAGCCTACCCTTGGCAAAGAGACCTTTGCCATCAGTTAAAATAGTCAGTAAAGTAGTAGTCAAAAGGTCATCCTCTTCTTTCTGCCCCCCCATAACCAAATCTTAAAATCAGTCCAGTCAGTACATCTAGTTATCCTTACAAACACCTGCCCTTTATCACACCCCTTTGCTCATGTATCCTCAAAAGCCTGTTTAAAAGACTGCTGCACGTTCTGGTTGTGTCAGTGATAGGTTCAAGTTATTTTGAACTAGTAAATCTCCAAATGTTATGGCTTGTTATGGTTTCTGCCCTACTGGCACTTCATTATCTTTTTCACTGGGGGGAGCTACAGCTTGAGAACATCTGCCAGCAGCTGTGCAGAATGGCATGGGAGGGATCCAGTCTTTTCAACAGTTACCTTCCAAAACACCACCTTAAACTTCATCCAGAAACTGAGCGCCACTGTACACCAGGGTGCAGTGATGGCACAGACTTCATATATGGTGATGGCAAAGAGCCCAGAACTTTGTGGATTGGTGCCTTTTCTGTATTTTTATAAATTGACTTAATAACAAGGAATGCATTACAAGTTGTATGTCAGGCATTCTGTGATAGCCTCAATGTCCAAGTTGATTTTAGTTGTAACCCAATGTAGAACATATCGTAGTTATCAGTATTTAGGTGACAGATGCATAGTAGGTGATAGCAAGATTCACTTCTGAAAGAAACAGTCATAATATTCTTGTCAGATGAAGATGAAAAAGCTCCTTTTTCTGATTGCTATATGATCATCTCACAGTAACTAAAGATCCAATAATACCATCTGAATGACAGCTTCAATAACAAATGGGACCATGCACTCTGAATGAGTGAGGCAGATGTAATTCTGCCTATGTCTGTAAGTTGTCTAACTTCTGAATCATCACTTGTTGCACACTCATCTGGATTCAGCTTCACTCAGGCTTCAGTTGCAGGCTCATATTAGATGTTTGTCCACAAACAAATTGAAACTGGAATAATATTTAAATGTGCACCGTTAGTTATTTTGGTCCCAAAATAAAAGTGTTGGTACATAGTCTTGCTTTAAAAATCAGTAAAAGTGTAAGTTAAAGCCATTTTAATTATTTAGATTCCAGCTGGTGTATAGACATGCCCTTAGTAAGGTGCTTTAGTGCATCTACTTCTATTCACTTTGGTAACATGATATTGCTGTAGTATATTTTATTTTTTCAAAACTCTGTACCACACCTTAAATTATTTTCCAGAAAATGAGGCTTATCAGTTCTTGGTTTCATCTTTCTCAGTGTCATCTTGGATCTTATTTTAATAAAATTCATTTTCTTTCACTATCCTATGCAATCTATGCTCTGTTTTCTTCCTTAATTTTACCATTTATCAACTTTTGATTTTGATGCAATATATTCTTATTATGAAAATAACCTTCTGCATTTTTTCTAATGAAAATTTGTGCTAATGAAAACTGTTGACTTTCCAGCTGTGGGCACTGACATCCTCTTTCTAGCCATAGATCAGATAGTTACAGGTTGTCTGGTTGTTAGGAGTTTTCATCACACTAATCAGGTTGTGTGAACAAACGTCCAGTGTACCTAAACACAAATCTTGAAGGGATCCATCTAAATGGAAATATTAGTTATTCCCATTGCCAATTCAGTCCTTGGAACACTAGTGTTTTTCTATGATTTCCCCACCTAAGATGTAAATTCTGGCCATATCTGTTTGGTTTTCTGACAAGAAAATGTGGTTATCCTCATTATATTGGAAGCTTCTTTTTATTTAAAAAGGTGGAGAAAGCTACTATGGGGAGGCTGTTGTCAACTTGAGTTTGACAAACAGAGGGGAACTGGTTGAAAATTTTAAAGGGGAAGGTAACTTGGGTGTAAGTGATCATGAAATGGTAGAGTTCATGATTCTGAGGAATGGTAGGAGAGAGAACACCAAAATAATGAAAGTGGATTTCAAGAAAGCAGATGTTAGTGTACTCAGAGAGTTGGTAGGTAGGATCCCAGGGGAAACATGTCTGAGAGGAAAAACAACTGAAGACAGTTGGCAGTTTTTCAGAGAGGCACTATTAAGGCACAAGGACAAACTATTGCAATGCTCAGGAAGGACAAGAAGTATGGCAAGAAACCACCCTGGCTTAACCAGGAGATTTTAAATAACTGAAAAATCAAGAGAGTCCTACAAAAAGTGGAAATTTGGACAAATTGCAAAGGAGGACTATAAATAAATAACACGGTTATATGGGGAAAAAATCAAAAAAGGCCAAGGCACAAACTGAGATCAAACTAGCTGAAGGTATAAAAGGTAACAATTTTTTTTTTTTCAGATACATTAGAAATAAGAGAAAAGCCAAGGGCAGCATAGGTCCATTATTCAACAAAGAGAGAAAAACAATATCAGAAAAGGTGGAAATGGCAGAGAAACTAAATGATTTCTTTATTTCGTTCTTCACCGAGAAGGTTGGTGGTGACTGGATGCTTGATGTAGGGAAGGATAGTAAAAGCGGAACAGGATCAGAAGCTAAAATAGGGAAAGAACAAGTTAAAAATTACTTAGACAAGTTAGAAGTCTTCAAGTCACCAGGGCCTGATGATATGCACCCTAGAATACTTAAGGAGATGATTCAGGAGGTATCTGAGCCACTGGCTTTTATATTTGAAAAATCCTGGAAAACTGGAGAGGTCCCAGAGGACTGGAAAAGAACAGATGTAGAGCCCATCTATAAAAAATGAAATGAGGACAACCAAGGGAATTATGGACCTCTGTGCCAGGAAATATAATGGAACAAATAATTAAGGAATCTGTTAGCAAACACCTAAAAGAGAATAAGGTGCTAAATGAGAGCATGCATTTGTCAAGACCAAATCATGTCAAAGCAATCTGATAGCTTTCTGTGATGGTGTAACAAGCCCTGTGGGTAGAGGGGAAGTGGTAGATGTGGTGTGTCTAGACTTTAGTAAGACTTCTGATACAGTCTTGCATCACTTTCTCATTAACAAACTTGGAAAGTACAGCCTGAATGGAAGTACTGTAAGTCGAGTGAAAAATTAGTTGGCTAACTGCTCCTAGAGAGTAGTTATCAACAGTTCATCGTTGTTCTTGAAGGGCATAATGAGTGGGGGTATCACAGGGATCAGTTCTGGGTCTGGTTCTGTTCAGTGTTTTCATCAACGATTTAGATGGTGGCATAGACAGAACATTTATAAAGTTTGCCAATGATACCAAGCTGGGAGGGGTTGCAAGTACTTTGGAGGATAAGATCACAATTCAAAATGATTTGGACAAACTGGTGAAATGGCCTGAGGTAAACAGAATGAAATTCAATGAAGACAAGTGTAGAGTACTCCACTTAGGAAAGAGCAATCCATTGCACATATACAAAATGGGTAATGACATTCTAGGAAGGAGTACTGTGGGAATGGATCTGGGTGTCATAGTGGACCACAAGACAAATATGAGTCAACAGTGTAATACTGTTGCCAAAAAAAGCAAACACCATTCTGGGATGTATTAACAGGAGTATTGTGAGTAAGACACAAAAAGTAATTCTTCTGCTCCATTCCACCCTGATTAGGCCTCAGTTGGAGTATTGTCACCAGTTCTGAGCGCCTCATTTCAGGAAAGATGTGGACACATTGGAGAAAGTCCAGAGAAGACCACCACAAATGATTAGCAGTCTGAAACACTTGACTTATGAGGGAAGATTGAAAGAGTTTCTGTGGTTCTATCCCAGTTTCCAAATTCAGGTCTCATTCTCTCAGCTATACGAAAATGAAATACTGTTGCAGCTGTGATTATCTGAGACATGCTTTGTGTGTTGCTTGTTCTCTCCTTGGGTATTATCGGTAGGGACTGCTGTTTTTACTTCCTTGATTTTAGCATGCCTGACTCGTTTGGTGTGGTGTTTTTAGTTTCGCCTTCACTTTAATATAAAACTAAAAGGTCACTTCCAGCACCTGTGTAAGAGGAAGTTAGAATTGAGACACTAAACATTTGTTTAAATACAAACAGAAATTCTAATACCTGAGGGTTAATGCCTGTGTAGCTGTCAGTTCAACTCTCATCATACGCAGCAGTAGTCGTCCTCTCTACCGCTTGCTATTGCTGTTGGGTGTTTGCTGTGACTGTCCACAAATGAGGACTTCAGTCTTACAAACACTTAATGAGAAACCTGGCGTGCTTAAAGTTAAGTCCCTCTAGGCGTTCAGGATTGAGGCTGCTTACACTGTTCTCTACCTCCAAAGGCAAATAAATAAATAAACAGACAAATTAAATTGCCTTAAATCTTGAGATTTTAAAAAAATTTAAATAACTTTTGTATTTTTTTGCACGTGTTTTCATTTTTGAGCCATTGGGGGTCATGCTTCCAAATTTTTCTCTACTACTATGAGTACTTTATTTTATAAATAGAAACTGAGCTTTTTGTGTGATTCCCATGATGAGAATGCTGAATTTTGTGACTCTAGCAATGCAATCACAAGATTTGGTAACATTGTGATTTGTACATGGCTCTGCTTTAAGCGAGAGGCTAATGGGAGTGGAAACACTAGAGCCATTCACTTGTATCTGCATTTATTTCAAGAATGAGCTTTGTTCTGGGGTTGCGTATTTGCATATGTGTACATGGGTTTATTTTCATTATGTTCACTGAAGAAAACCCATTTTCTCTTACTCCAGTATTGCAAGACAGTGAGGATTACCACCAGGAGCAAGTGGTTAAAGGATTTATTAAATATGCATGTACTCTATTATTTGTTTTGGATTTTGATGGTATTTATGTGTAATTTTAGAGGCAACTACTAACATTGGGTGCTCTACTTTTTCCTCTTCACTGAATAACTGTATTAAAAGGTTTAGCACATTGAGGCTTTTTCTTCTTTCTTTTTAATCACTAGGCCACTGTATAGAATCAAAGCACTGAAACCATATGAATAGTGGTCACTGTAGGTGGGTGCTCAGCACTTTCAAAAATCAATGTACTAATTTACAAATCTAAATCCAGATTCAGGCAACTGACTTTAAATTCCTGTTTTTAAAATTTCAGCATAAATTTAAAATTAAGTGGAAAAAAATAAATATTTCATTCACTGAGAGGGGTCCGAGAAAGAACTTTGGAAAGCAGTTGGCTGATTAGGGAGATCACTCCATTCCTTTTCATGTTTGGCAGTGGAAAGAAACTGAGGCCAGCTGAGTCATAAACTGAAAATACTCATCAGCATGGTTACAATCCAGTTGCCATTGAAGTGAATAGAACTTCCCCATAGCCTTCACAGGGAGTTGCATGAAACTACATGAGTAACAGAATTTGTGTTGTGTGATAGAATTTACAGAGTTTTTGCACCATCCATACTTTTATTTAAATAGTGAGCTAAAAGTTTTGAGAGGTTCTTTACCAGGCGGTGAGATTAATGTTGGAATTGGAAAATTCTTTGGCACTTGGGGGAAGGCAGAGGGAATCACAGTGATAGTAATACAACCTGCTACCATGACTGGAAGAGAGACTAAGTATTAGTCATGGAAGACTTACTGGAAGAAGTGTCAAGTGTGTGAGGTGAATGGTATCAAATATGGGGGGAAAAGAAGAAAAAACGAGTAATTTGGAAACCAACAGAAAATGGAAGAAAATGAGAGCAGAGAATGGAGAGAGAAAAGTACAGCTTGAGAAATCCAAGAAGCCAGAACTGGATTTCTGGATCTCTTGCTGCATTGAATGAAAGCTTTGAATGACGCTCGTCTGACTTCCATTTATATACAAAAATATGGGCTTAATCCGTATGTTTTGGTATATCTATACTGTAATAGAAACACAGTTTATTTTCTTTCTCACCTTCCCTGTTTACTGTGTAACATGGAGAGGGTTGTTAAGATGATTACCAGAATAGGGGACTTTGGTTTCTTCATTTTTAATTATAGGATTCTTAAGTAAATTGTTTATTGATTTGTAAGTAACCATGGTTGTCTAGACTGGATTTTTGGTTGTCTTGGCTGCTGGGCAATAGGATTTTTCTTGGTTTGCCTTTGGTCGTTCTGTCCTCAAATCTTTATGTTTTGAGAAAGCTGCTGGAGTGTAGAAGAACAATACAGATAATAAATACACCTGCAAAATCAAGCTGATAAAAACCATGTGGGGAAGTGACAAAAACACATTATCAGAATTCTTAGAAATATATGAGAAATGGAAAACCAGGGTTGTTTTGATAGGAGGCATAGTAGGAAGAGGAAGAGAAATAAGAAAAAATAAGAGGATATAAGCTAAGTCACCATCTCTAGAACCTTTGAAGGTGAGGGCAAAAATTTTGTATCTGAAGTAGAAGGCAAGAGGGTTTCCTTTGAAGTTGAGCCTTGGTATGAGGTCTGTTTAAGACTCTGCAAGAATGGACATAATACTTGGTTATTAAATAAAAGTCCCTGTTCATGCATGTTATTGGCCATTTTCCTAGTTTGTGCTGGCTTAATCTAAGGAACAAGGTCACGGCATCCAGTCAGATGCAGCATTCACTGTGGTTAAAAGTACTGTAAGCAAAACCAAAATATTAAGTTTTATAACCTTTTACCATTCAGTACAATATAAAAATTGGCAATAGTATAACAGAATTTAATGTTTCAGGCCCAAATGTGGCCATCTAAAATCACAATTTTATTTTCCATATCCTTTTTCCTGTTATGTACACTGTTTGTCTGTTTGCTGCATACAACCTTGTTCTTTAAAAAAAGATTCTAATGAGAAGTATTCACTTTATCTCTGAATTGTTTGTTCATCATGAACTCTTTAAGATTTATCATTACTGAGGTTTATTCTCAGTATCAGAAAGAAGAGGTTATATATTTTACACTGAATAAAAAAAAAAGAAATTGAGTCTACTTTTGATGTTCTCTTAAGAACAAGCATATGGAAATTTCATTATAACTAAAACATAAGACTGCTGAGTTTCCAAAATAACCTTGTATTGGTCATACAGATCAGATATGAGGTTTTCTATTTAAGAAAGGTCCTATCCTACAGTCAATTCTCAAGCAAAACTCAGTGAAAATTTTGCTTAAATAAATAGTTTAGGGTCAGGTTCCGTTAGCCTGGTCCTGCGCCAGTGGATCAATAGAAACCTTGTTGTTGATTTCCCATGGATGCAGATCAGGCTTCATGTGTGCTATTGTTATTTTGCAAGTGAGCTTTTGTTTTATTTTTTATTTTTGCAGCTGAATTAGTTTTTTTGGTGTGAAGGCCTTTAAAGTGTTTGAATGCAAGTTGTACATACTTCCAAAGGCGACATGCAAAGTGCGATCATTGTGTAATGGACCTCTCCTTCAGGCTTTTACGAATCTCAGAATAGGTTGCTGTAAGTACGCGGGTAACAGTGGTATTGATAGTGGCACACATTAGTTAACTAGTGTTAATGATTTCAGTAATTGGGTTACACTGAAGAGTAAAAGAAAAGGTTATCCATACGGAGGTATGCTAACTTTTCTGTTTTAAAACCTTAGAATGTATTATTGACTTTGTTACAGAACATGTTAATAAGCATCAGATGTTCCTTTAAAATTACAATAATGTTCTTGTGATCCCTAAATGAAAACATGCAAATTCAGGAATATCCTTGCAAGAATAGTGTTGAAGATGCAATATTCCTTTCAGATTAATTGGGGGGGGGGGGATGCTTAAGAACTGCTGAGATTGAGCTGTTAAAGTGGAAAAGCTGTCTTAAAGCTTGTATAAGGTTTTTTGTTTCCCAGTCTGTCTTGCAAGAATGGCACTAGCGTTTCTGGCGCCGCCCTGCAAGCGCATCAAACGAGTGATGTCAGAGCGCGGCACAATGGTGCGCTCCCCATTTTGGCGCCCCTCAAACATCAGTGCCCCCTGCAATGCTTACCAGGCTTACCGTGTTGTGCCAGCCCTGCTTTCTTGCAAGAATTTAGTTCTTCCCTCTTCCTTCTTTTTAGAGCATTGATGAGACTGCTTCAACAAGAGCCAGATCTACCACCCAAAATTAAATATGGGGTGTCCAGTAGACAATGTATAAAGGGAAACTTTCTCTGCCTTAGCTCTTGTGGGAGAACATGCAGGTTGTTTGTGGTATATATATATATATATATATATATATGTGGATTTTTTTGTGTTTTAATTTAAATGAAAACAGTATAATGTTAAGGTTCTAGAGGGGTAACCATGTTAATCTATCTCAGCAAAACAAACAGGGAGTCTTGTGGCACTTCTAAAGACTAACAGATTTATATATTGGATGAGCTTTCATGGGTACAGTCAAGTGGGAATATCCCCATGAAAGGTCAAGTGATAAATGAATTTATTAGTCTTTATAAGTGCCACGGGACTCCTTGTTTGTTTTAAGAGAATGTAGAGTGTGAACAAGCTCTCCTTGAAAATTGACCTTTAACAGGGTATAGGGGAGTTGGCTTTTCACTTCTTTTGGTATTTGATGAAGTGTAAAGGGTATCTGGGGCGGGGTGGGCAAACCTGCATTTTCTGATGTTCATGATAAAACATTAAGATTTGTCTACCTTGTTTCTTCCGTCAGAATCTGTAGCTAAGTTAAACAAACAAGGAGTCCTGTGATACTTTTAAAGACTAACAGATTTATTTTTCACATGAACTTTCATACAAAAAATAGAATTTTTAGTCTTTAAAAGTGCCACAGGACTCCTTGCTAGTTTTGCTGAACTAGACTGACACGACTACTCCTATGGAATTTGTATTTAGGTTGGTAGGTTTATGGCATCACGTTACCGAATGGTTGAAGTCTGATTAACTCAAAAGAAAAATTATAGTTTTCATTGTCGTTAACACATCTTTGCTTTTTGTTTAACTCATACAAATTAAATCTTGAACAGTTAGAAAGTAGGGTGTCCTTATGAGAGATTTAATTCCCCCAACTCTTGAGTTAAGGGGTGAAAAAATGGTCAATCTTTTGTCTGGGCTGTCAAATGTATACTGTT
Source organism: Podocnemis expansa (assembly GCA_007922195.1). Taxonomy (NCBI): domain Eukaryota; kingdom Metazoa; phylum Chordata; order Testudines; family Podocnemididae; genus Podocnemis; species Podocnemis expansa. Next base: position 3,574,186 of record ML682056.1, read on the forward strand.
ATTAAAAATTGGGAAAGCAAAGCTTGGTGTGGTAAGGCATAAAACTCTTTGGGCCTTCTTAAGAAGCTGAAAAAAAGGATAAAAGTCCCTTCGTCTCCCTTTTATTTTTTTCCTTTAGCAGGTCACCTTTAGAAGGACATTCTCAACTCAGAAAATCATATTTCTAGATCTAAAACCTTTTTATTTACTTTAGCTATCACTCGGCTAAAGAAAACAAAAGACCTGAAAGGGTATTGAATTATTTTCTTCTCCTTTTCAGCCTATTTACTTTGAGTGTTTAATAGTACAATATGCATAATCAGTTTCTTACCTATGTTGATAGTTTCACTTCCTAGTCCTGCCCTAACTTGGTTTCATCATGCTAATCTACTATTGTGGGAATGTGTGAGTTTTTGTTTCTTCCCTCCCCACCGCTACCCGTGGAGCTGCTGACACTTCATTATGTAGCTCAGGGGTCAGCAACCCCTGGCACACATGCCAAACCTGGTACAGAGGGCTCCTGACCCTGTAGTGCCATAACAGCTCCCCCCTCCTCCCTCTCTTTGGGCCCAACCGCAGCAGAGCCTGGGGCCGAAAGTGCTGTGTATGCAGCTTGTGGCCCCTGCTGGCCCGTTCCCCAGCTGAAGGGTGGGGTCAGCGGGGAGTAGGAGTGTGAGGCCTTCGGCAGCTTTCTGGCCCCACCCCAACTCCTGCTGAGTGTTCAGGGCATGGGGCTGGCACGAGGGTCTGCAAACGTTGCCAAACCCTGATACCTAGACACTGCTGTTCTCTTGTTGGGGAAATTGAATTGGTCTTGCAGGAGCCAACAGGTAGCAGGAGTCAAGTAAATGAGCAGCTGGGTGGATGTCTTCTTCCGTGGAGCTTTTCAATGAGCCATGGAAACGATCTCTTTCCCTCTTTCAATCCTCACTCACTTGTCTGGTGTCAGAGAAAGATTTCTAACACACCCCTGATACATTTCATGTGTCTGCAGGAGCTGGAGGAAACCTCAGACCCTCTTCAGGGCAAGGTGATATGGGAGTAGATGTGTAGGAATGCTTTCAGGCTGTACCTTTCCCACCTCTTTCAGGACTGCAAAGCCAGTGCATTGCCGGAAGACCCCCTCAAACCCTGCTCAAAACAGGGGAAATAGTTGTGATAGAAGTGTGCGATCCTCATTAAGGTTATGTCGGCGCTACAGAGTTCGGTCAGCAAAGGTTTTGCTGGCAGACAGCCACCATGATGATTACATAATTGTAGTGGTGGGTAGTGTACACGTAGCCATCCTTTTGTCAGTTCAGTGTTTCCTCACTAGGACCTCTTCCACCAACAAAAGTTAGTGTAGGCAAGCCCACAGGCTTCCCGCTGCCTCCCCTCCCTTGCTGGGGTCCCAGGCATCGCTGTCGCTGGGGCCCTGAGGGCCCTAGCAGCTGCAATCCCACTGCCTCCAGGACGCAGGGAGCTTGAGCGGCTGCCTCTGGGTTGCCACAGCGGGGGGAGTGGGGGATCCCCAGTGGATGGGGGGCTGAAGTCATTGGGGTGGAATAGCCCTGGCCGCAAAGGTGCTGGGACCCCTGGGGCAGACTACCCTGCTGCTGGGGACAGAGGAGCCCCTGTGGCTTCAGTGTGCTGCTGCTGGGGATCGGGGGCACCTGGCTGTGGCTCCCTCTCCCCATTCTGCTGGGGACAGTTTTGCTGATAAAAGGAACCTTCTATTACATATGCAGTTCTTGTTTTACCACCAAAAGTTGACCATTGGTGACAAAACTTCCTAGTGCAGAAAAGATCTGAGTCGTCTTTATGGGTGGAGTAGTTATAGAAAGTAGAGGGAGTCTTCACTTCACAGATGCTTCTGTGAGGAGTGGGGAGCAAAACAGAGGGGAAATAGTGTGTTTTGAGTCAGATGAGCTCTTACTGCCATTGAGTAGGGAGCATCACTGTCCTGGTTTTAGAGGAAAAGGGAACCTGAATCCTGCCTCTTCCGCAATGGGGAGGGGAGATTACTCAGATTCGAAATAAAATGGGGTGCTGTATGCTTATGTCAGTACTACTGGTGACACCAAAGAAGAGAAGCAAGCCCTTCGGTATGGGGACACACGTATGTGGCTTGATTAATCTGCCATTTGTGCTCTTGTAGCTACCATTAAAGGCAGTTGGAACTGAGCTTCCATACCTAGCAGAGAATTTGCCCCTGAGCTGCCATGGGTCACGAAGACAGTCCGAGAGTGCTTTTCTGCTAGTGTCACCCATGCACAACTTAGCAAGGGGAGGGGGGGAATAGAAAATATTTACTGGTACGTTAACTTCAGCAGAACTAAACCAAAAACAAGTATTGGGTGAAATACTTGGCGTGCTATATAAATTCATACAGTAGGTTCTTACTATTATTATTAGCAAGGAAAGGCTATTTTAGAAAAGTTGACAGTATTCTTTTAAATGGAGGGTAAAAATTAGTTGTAGCTCTAACTCTGAATGCCAAATTCCACCTTGTTAAGCAGATCCACCTCTGGTGACTTCAGTGTAGTTTACAGCACTTGCACCAAATCTGACTATGGAACTTGGAGTGTGAGACTAGTGAAAAGGAATATTTTAAAGGTTCCTTTTCAAGAATTTTTATTGATTAAACAAGTTCCATCAATTAGCATCTCATATTACATAGGAAATCTTAATTTTTATTCATGATATTCTTGGATTTTGGGTTTGTTTTTTTTTTTTCAATATTAGTGTTTCATTTAGAGTATCAAGCTTAGTTTAACTTGTAAATAGCATGTGGCTTTATGACCAGTCTTTGTAATGAAACATGTCACAACTTGATGACTCTCTCCCTTTCTCTTTTAAGGTGGTTCAGCCTAGAGTCCAAACAAGGAAAAAGAACTAAAGATAGAGGAGAAATAAAGGTCAATATTCAGTTTATGAGGAATAATATGACAGCAAGCATGTTTGATCTGTCAATGAAAGACAAAACAAAATCTCCTTTTGCTAAACTAAAAGACAAAATGAAGGGTCGAAAGAATGATGGGACGCTTTCAGATACATCATCTGCAATCATTCTAAGTACTCATACGCCTGACGAGAACACTGAAATATCCAATAATGAAACACAAATGAAATCAAAACCAAAAAAACCTTTTCTTCTGGGACCTCAGCGATTATCTTCAGCTCATTCAATGTCTGATTTAACTGGATCACATGTGTCTTCAGAAAAAATGAAATCCAGCACAGTTGGGCACACACACCTTTTCAGACGTCAGTTAGAGTCTTTTAGTTCTGTTGATGAAAGTGGTAAGTAAAACATGTTTTTCTCAATACTAGCCACTATGATTGTAGCCTTCTTGTTATCAGTGTGAGAACCTTTAAGAATCTTGTGTTTAGTGCAAGCTGTTACTTCTAGACAAAGTAGTTAAGAATTATTATTCTGTAGGCAGATTAATTCATCGACGGCTTTCCTCTTTGTTTAGCTCAGTAGATGATGCTTCTTTCCTGTAAATGTTGTTGCCAAGAAATAGGGAAGTCCTGCTTCTGTGACTGTTTCACTGCCTATTTTTTCCCTGTGATTAAAGTATGCTGTAATAACATTTTATGTAGCACTCCAATACAAAAAATGGTTTAACTGATCAGAAATGTTTAAGAAAAAAATAGATCCAGTCATGTTTTTGAAACTCCAATATAGATGAGGAATTGAAAATGGTTTCAGTAGGTCAAAATTACTTGTATAACTTTTTATTTGTCATTTTCAAAAACTTCAAATTAGTTGCAGTTCCCTTGTGTGTAGAAGACGAGCTTATTGCAGTGGATGGGGATTCCTTAAAAATTCCTTAACTGCCGAGTGGGGACTTTAACTGCTTTGCATTTCTTGAAAAAAAAAAAAATAGTAATTCAACAATTTTTTTTTAAAATTAGAGGCAATTGCAAAACTTCTAAACCTGAAATGATATGAGCTCCTCACCTGTCATTAAGCATGATGTAATGTCTCACTCTTTATATACTAACAACAAAACTGTTTGCAGGAAGTCTAAAATCGCCACACAGGAGGACATCATGTGCTGATACTTCTAAAATGAATGAGCTTGACAACACAGCTGATGAAAGTGAATCAGCACCTGAGGCTCGAAATGATCCATTTAGAAATGTGAGTGCGTCTTTGCCCCAAAAGTTTGCTACACTGCCAAGACAGAGAAATCCATTTGAAGAAAGCCCTGCATCATGGGACCAAAATACAGGTCTGTTTTCCAAGCCTGTTGAAATTAAGAAAGAAATTAAAAAAGAGAAAAAGGACAAAGTTAGCCTTTTTGAAAGAGTAACTGGAAAAAAAGAAGGCAAAAAGTTGGATAAACTTAGCAACGGAGGATCAGACAGTTCTACTGACTTGAAATCACCTAGCGCATTTGGTGAAAGTCATAAGGAAAGTTTTGATTATGATTCACGTAATCCATTTGCAACAAACTTCCAGCCCACAAGCGTGTTGCCAGCATCTAGGTAGGTTTAACTTTATTTGGATCTTATGTCTTCAAGATGCTATATAAATGAAAACTTGTGGGGTTCAAGTATATAATCTTTGTTCTTCATTATATACATTTATACCACTGCTCATTGATTTGCAAGTAAAACACATTAATTTCTTACAGTTTGATCTTTTTTCTTATACAGCGGTATGCTTCTCAGAATCTTTTCAAAGTTGTATATTATTAACAATCTCTTTGTGTATTACTAACAAACTCAAATGCTTCATCATGGATTTGTCTTTAAAGTCTTAATGTTGGGGGCTTGTTTACTGCTGAGTTTAAATGATCATTTTTAAGAAGCCATTAATTATTGCAATACCTCATTGTCTAAGTAAAAAAGCAGTTATTTCATTTACTGATAAGTACTGCAGTATTTCAAATGCAGAATGTAAGCACTGATAAATGTTAATTTTGTCATGATAATGGCTATCAGGCTCTAGAATAAGGCCCACTTTCTCCTATTTTTATGGTCATGTTACAGCCACATCATGGTGTCCATTTAGTAGTAATTCTTATGTGATGCTTATTCAGCATCTTCTATAAGTGGGAGTCATTGTGGGGGGAAAAACATCTTGATTGTATGCATACATAAAATTTTAGAAACACAGTGCAACATCTATTGGGTCTCTGCAATTAAAATGCAAATTTATTCCAGTACATCCACAGAGCCAAAAGTATAAAAGTTAATTATCTTTACTGTGTATGATGATTATTATAAGAAAATATCCATCATGTAATAGCTTTAAATGAAAATCTTTACTTTTTACAAATTCTAGTACTTTAGTCATATCAAAATCTTTGTATGTTCCCTCTGTGTTGATGTGTATTTTATGCAAATCGTGTTTCTTTTGAATTAGAAATCTTTATTAATGAAATTTATGTATGTCATATCTTTACTTTTACAAATTTTAATTGTGGAAGTTAAGTGAAGTATAAAGTTAGCGGTACAGTGGAGATGGCTTAAAGGTATATATTTATGGACACAGCATAAGCTAAACTGAAAAAAGTCAGCTTTCATATATGAATGTTCAATTTTAGAATGAAATGCATATATTGAGAATTTAGGTATAGAGCTGCTTTTTGCTTAATATCTGTTTTCCTTATTTCCCAATGTAAACTCATTGAGACAGGGACTTTGTTTCCTTACTCATCAGAAAAGTACCTACTGGTACCTTATTTTGATACTATATAAATAACAGTTTATAGTCAGAAGTCTTTATCCAGTCCTCCCCATTTTAAAAATGCTCAGAAATTACTGTGTATATTGCCCAACTAAAAGTTTAAAAGGCAAAGTAATATAAATGATGAACAAATATTGTATTGCTTAAATTATGAAGAAAACATATAGCTGGCTTCACACAGCATGAATCTGAAGGTTATCTAATAGAATGTCAAGACTGAAATGTAAATTCTTTGCCATTTACGGCACTTAAATTGGGAACACATGAAGAACGTAAAACCATTGTGAATGTGGATCGATAGGACAGGATCTATTTTTGATGCATCAGTTTAGCTGACTATTTTAATCTTGAAGGAAGTGAATCATCTTTTTGAATCTTTGGCCTAAGGTTTGAGCAGTGTTGAGGTGGTGATTTTGGTAATGACTGTAGATCACTGGAGATTGGGATGATGCAGGTTTTATGTTTGGATCCAGTGAACCTGGAGGGAAGAAAATAAAAACTGGCAATTTTGTTTTTAATTTTTCTCTGACTGTACGACACCTGAGACCGATTTATTCAAAGATTACTAGGTCCCTTGCTACCATACACACACATGTGAACTGTCTAGGGACCTATTGTAATGCTTCTTGAAGTTCATGGAAATCTTTTTGTTAACTTCAGAGAACTCTGGATTGGGCCCCTAATTCATCCTGATTAATTTAGTTTGGCATTTTTGATTAAACAGTAATAATTTGAGGAATAACATTTCATGGAAGTATAATTATTTGTTGGTTAGACGAGTTCCTGGAATGTAGCTTTTGTACTTCTCTGGCCAATTCATTTAGTGTCTGGCAGTGCCTCCCTTATTGGTCTCATTGCTGTTATAGAACAATATATTATGAAAATAAAAAGTAATTGTTTGCTACTTCAGAAGTGGAAAGAGATGCAAGTAGTTTGCTTATTACACCAGTTTGTTCGCAGCAGTTAGGTGGATGCAGCAGCCACTGGGAAAGCAGGACTTCATTTTCATTGTTCTGGTGAGGTTAATAAGACTTAACCTTATTTTAAAGAATTACTATAAAATTAGCAAGAGTAAGAGGTGTTAGAAATATGGAGATACAGGAGTTTGTAATTTCTGATAATCTCTGCTCTGACAATGAATCCTTCTATAGCCTTGGCCAAATCACTTAACCTCTCTGCTTCAGTTTCCTTATTTGTGAAATGAGCATGATGCTGCCTCACCTCTTAAGAATTCTTTCAGTTGATGAAGGGCTTGGAAGTTGTAAAATGTTATATCAGTGTTAAGGATTGTTTCATTCTTCATTTCTATTGTCTGGGGTAAATGAGCATTTGAGACTTTTGTGCTAACTTTTTGACATTTGAAAAATGTTATGCCCTGATGCTAAAAGAAAACACGCTTATTGTAAGTGGTTTTTAAATCCATGCATTCCAAGGCATTTACACCATGTAGCCAGTGAAAAGTCACGAAGCATTCAATATGTGCCTGGTTTTTGCCATCCTTTAACGGTAATGGGATTTGTCTTCCTAGCTCCTAATCCAGTGCTTTGAAACTTTTGCCCTGTATTATTTCCCTTACTGAAATTGCCTTCATTAATTGATAGAGCTCTCAGGAGGTTATGTCTGTGCATGCCAGCCATGTTGTCTTTATACGAAACTCGCCGAAATAGATTGATATTTGTCTTCAAAAATAAAAATCCTTCATAGTATAACCAAGCCTTTGTGCATCAATTCTCTAAAATTATTTGTTTAAAAAAATACATTACAATAGGCTAATAAACTGATGTGAAAATTTCTCAATTTACACCACTTGACAGGTGCTAAAAGAAAAGCATCTTTAATTCTAATGTGTTGTTAGGACCTCTTTAGAGAGATTGTACAAGTTATTAACAAGGTCCTCTGAGACAGGAGATGGGTAATTAACAAGACCTACAGAAAGAGAGTTTAGGTAATTAATGAGCTTCTAGGCACTGGACACAGGGTAACAAATAGTCCAATAGTTAAAGCCGACAGGTTGTTACTAGTATGATCAAGTGACAGATTTAAGAAAGTGAACTGATAGATGTTAGTAAGCTTTCTAAGAAGCATTTTTGACAAAATATCTCTGTGTGTTATATTTCCATGAGAGAGAAGTCATTTTAAGGGGACTTCAAGTGGAGGTTGTAATTATGTTAGAGAAAGTGAAATGGATGTAGAGCTCCAATAGGAAAATGACATACTCAGGAAGCATGAAATGAATTATTATTAGGTGCTGTGTATCTGCAATCATTGTCTGTTTTAGAAAAAAAGTTGAACACCTGAACAAACCTTGTGTGATCTGGATATTCCAGAAGCTGAACAGACTTAGAATGAGTTAAAAGCTTATGTAGTAAATTAAACAAAAAGAGAGAGAGAGAGTGAGTTCTATGGCACTTAAAAAACTAACACATTTATTTATTGCATGAACTTTTGTGGGAGAAAATCCCAAAGCTTTTCCTCCCCACAGATTTGATTTCTAATTGAAAGTGTGTGTCAGACTGCTCAGAAAAAAAATGAGAACTTGGTTATTTTCTTTATTTCTGGTTTCTTGTTTCTTTTATATACTGCTTATTTTAAGGAAAGAGGAATGGCAATATCGAAATCAGGAGGGAGGGAGTCTTCAGATACCAATAGGATACTTTGTATATATGTTTAGATATAACAACTTATTGGTTGGCCATCTACACCATTTTGAATGAAAATTGTTATCAGTTTGGTCTAAGAATGTCGATGTGGAAATGTCACAGTTGTATATGGTGAGTGGAAATTTACCCACTATTTGTCTTGATGACAAAAGAAAATCAATTGCTTAAAAAACAGGTGTTATTTCCATACTAACTTTGTCACCTCATTTGTGTAATTACACTAATACTGTAATAATATATTTTCTTTCAAGGATATTCTAACATAATTCTTAAAGAAGATGAAATCTGTTTGAATATTAGCATATGAAATACAAATAAAACCTGTCTTCCATCTATCCTGTAATCTATTGTGAAAGTTTGTGTAGCAAAAATGTTCCTTTACTACTTCATATACCCCCCAAAATTGCAGCAAAATTAAAAATAAATAAGTTATTTTTATTTAATGAACTCCATCTGTTCTGTTTGTATTTCTGGTTTTGAGAACTGTCCTCAGATTTTCTCTCTTCAGTGTATCTCAGTGATTCCGCATGGTCATCATCATTAACAGTCAGGCCTGGCGAAGTAACTGTGTGTCTGCTGTTACTAATAACAGTTTTCTCAGTTAATGCAGGTATTTGTGAATTCTGAAATAACATTGAATTTTGTACCACTACTGTCTTCTTGTGCTCGTCACTATATGCCCGCCAAACAGTTCTTGCAGTCTCTTCATTTTCAAAACACCAGTTCAGAGACCATAACATTTGAGAGTCAGATGGCACAAAAATTAAAGGAATTTGGGGAATATCAAAATGACTAGAGCACACCAGTTGAGGAGGAAGAGCAGCACAGTGTGTGTTTTCAAGCCTTCAAATATCATTAAAGTTTTATATGTGTCCCTGTTACTTCTCAGTTTCATCCTTAAGCATGATTGATGCACAAAGGCTCTGTTACTGCAGTGAGCTCCTATGAGTGAACCTCTCTTGCACAGAGCTCATTGTGAGATCAGTGCAAAGGGATGAAATGTTGTTTATTTTTTTTAAGGTTACAGTGTATCACTCTCCTTAGCTGCTTTCCTTCTTACGCCCCCTGAAAATGCATTGTTATGCTTGCTGCAGGAATGAAGTCTGTCTTAATATATAGTATATGTCTTTATCAGTCATTCACAAAGTATAGGTATGCCAGCTACTCTGTTTTGAACTGTTTTATTTCTTTTTCCTTTGTTTAATTTTCTTCTGTTAGCAGCTGCATACCATGTTACTGTGTTAACTTTCATTTGGATGACATTTTATTTCCTTTCTTCACTTTCTTCCACAGGTGTTCTTGAGATTATAGCTAAATTTCCACATTTTTGGTTAAATGAGATTACCTGTTTGATCTCCTAAACTGTAGAAAAAACTTATGTTCCCCCATCTTCAAAGCATCTGATGAAGTGGGATTTTCTCCCACGAAAGCTCACAAAAAAAAATGTTAGTCTTTAAGTACCACAGGGCTCCTTGTTTGTTTTACTGAACTAGACTAAGACGTCTGCCCCTTTGGATCTAATCTATAGAGAATATTACAAAATTGATAGGCTAAGTCAATGTTCTAGGCTGTAGAATTTTAATACGAATTGTGAATTCAGTATTTAAGGTGCCCATCTGACCTTTTCTGAAACACAAAGAAGTATAGCACACACAGCAGTGGTGTGGGTTTCCCAGTCTGCCCTGCCAATGTGCTTAATCTCTGATTTGGAGGAATCCTCCCTTGTGGTGAAAGAGTAGTTAAGTCTCCCTCATGTCTTTGTCTTGACATTTGAGCTAAATCTGCCAGCTGTGATTGTGATTTTGTGATGTGAACACCAATGAACTCTGAATAGGGCTGAAACCACCAACCCTCAGGCTACTACAAAGCAACTCTGCTATGATTGGCTCCCTTCTTAGGCTAGAAAGGAATAGTGACTCTTCTGGGATATTTGCTTTACAGTTTAAATTGGTCTTGACTTCAGTAAATGAATCAAATATCTGATTAGAATGCCTACTTTATAAAATACTGATGATGCTTAAAGTTCATGTTGCTAAATAATTACAAGATTTTTACAATGTTTTATAGTCTTGTAAATGCATATTAACGCATATGAAATCCTTTGAAATTCAGTTCCTGTGCATACAGAGTAGACTCCTCTCAAAGCAGAATGCATTGGCCATTCAAGTCTTTACAAAATTATAATTGCTTTAGATTATTTCCCCAAATTTCATTTATTCAAGTGAAGTTGTTTTTGAATTTAAACCAGTGTATAAGGTATCTAAAACTATTCATTTTCCTTTTCAATCTGGAGTGAATTTTTCCATCTGAGTAATAGATCCCTGAATTTTAGCCTTGTAGTTCAATTACTTACACGCTTACACAGTGACCTGAATAATCTATATGCATCTCTAGAGGATGAAACAACAGCTAATCATTTAGCCAAAGTGCCATCTGTTCAATGCTCAATTTCTTAGCTTGGCGTAATAGTGCCTAATAATAAGAAAAATACTTAAATGCTTAGAAATATTCCCTTTTTACTTAAGGTTATGTTAGCCAATTTAGTTTATAGAAACTGTAGTACAGTACAGTCTGGCATATTGTATAGCCAGACGCAGTGCATGTTGGGGGGGGGGGGGGCGGTGTCATGTGCCCCTGCCCTCCTACCTCCAGTTTTCTGTCTACCATTACCCACTGCACCTGAGAACAGGGAAGAGAACAGAACAGGGTGGGTCAGTTCCGCTTGACTCCTAACACCTCAGCAACTTCCACTCTCTGCATTCGCCACCAGAGCATGAAGCAGCTGATCTAATGTGACCTCAGTCTGTGCTGACTTCTCTTCCTCCTCCCCTTGATCCCTGGCCTGGGCTCTTCCACTGCCACTCCTCAACTCACATCCACAGGCAAAGCAGCTTCCAACCACAACCTTGGCCACAGGATGGGGTTTCTCACCTATGAATAGCTCTGCTGCAGCTGCCAGCAAAAGTTCAGCCAAAGTCAGCAGGTCAGTTTCAACTTCCCTTATATCTCCCCCTCCTTCCAGAAGCAATGCATACGGCAGTCACGTCTCCCCATTTCTCCCAAAACTTTAAATTGCATCTTTGCCCACCAAGAAATGTTACACATCATACTTGACTGTAGCTTTACATTTGAGTTTCAAATAGTCTTAATTGCTGTACAATCAGCATGGTTAATGGTGATCTGGAGAGAATGGTGCTTACCAGGTATATTTCAGTATACTTGTATTTGAAAGTGGCTTTAAGGGCTTTTCAGCACTTGAAACACTACAGTGATGCATCTACACCTGCTTATGCTGAGATGAAGGGTTCTGCTGTCAATGAAGATAATGCACCTTCCTGAGAGCTATAGTCTATATCAGCGGAAGAATTTTTCCTTTGACCTAGCATTGTCAACCCCAGGGATTGTATTTTTGTGGATGTTTCACATCCGTGAGTGACTTAGCTGGCTTGACCTGATTTATTAGTGTAGACCAGACATGAGAGAATTTAAGCCATCATCTCAACAGGGCCCCAGTGCATGGCCTACTACCTTTGTTTCTCTTTTAGTGCTTTCAGGAAGCCCCATGATGCAGTTCCAAATCTGACTACAACCCACTGCAGAAGTGATTCTCCACTGCCATGTAGCTTCTGCAACGGTTTATATGTGTGCAAAGTGGGGATAGACTACCAATCTTACTGGTCATTTTATACTTACTTTTTATTTTCTTTGCAGACATAAGATACACAGTATTAAGAAATCACACCCTTCATCTGCTGTTTATAAAAATACCACAGCCTCCTACAGTAAGATGTTCTAAAATTGTGTTTCATGCTTACACTTTTTTCAGAAGAAAACTGTAATTTCAAATCATATAGATTGTTCTTTTTAAAAAAGTAATATTGTAGATTGGATTAACATTAATCAGTAAAAAGGATTTGTTTGGAGTCTTCTAAATTACTGAAATAATTTTGAGTTTTTGATCACTCTTTCACTTCTCTCAGTCTGTTCTCTCTGCCTCTATTCAAAACTGCTTTGTTCTTCTGTAAATGGACAGGTAGGCTGGTAGTTGTGACTCAGTTTAATAGCTGGCAGTTGCTTAGTACAATGAGTCAGATTAAGACCAATGTCTGAGAACTATTATGATTTATTGGTTATAGAACCAAAGGGTCTAGATTCTGTTACCTTGTCTGTGGAGAATACTTATGTGATTTAGGACAAGTCATAACTACTTTGTCAAAGTTCACAATCTGTAAAATTAATCTAGCCCCTTTTTGAGGTAGCGATGGTGGTGTGTCTAAGTCTTGTGAAATTCTTTGCGTGGTTTACATGAGCACTAAATTAGTTGTCTAGTAAATGCTCTTCATCTATAAAGAAACAGGTTCCTGCCTTGAAGAGTTTATATGCAGGGGTGGTCAAACTTATGGAACTCAGGAGCCACACAAGTTGATTATTAAACCTGCAAGAGCTGTACTGAGGTGTACAGCCATAAACTTTTATATGCTAAATTGATTTGCTGATGCTCTTCCGCGAGCCACACTTTTTCATTCAAGAGCCACATGCGGCTCCAGAGCCACAGTTTGGCCACCCCTGGTTTATAATGTAAGCCCCAATTCTGCAATGAGCTTTGTGTACATCTGCAGAGAACCATGATTTTAAAGAGGCTTCATGAGAGTTCAGGAGTCTGCTCATGAAAAGCTTATTGCAGAATTAGGGCTTATATAAACAGCATATAGCTGGAGGATCAGATGCAACAAAAAGTGCCTTCCATCCACAATTTGTTATTAACTGTTTTCTTAACTCCTTAGTATGTGAAAGCCGGGGTTGATTGTTTTGTGGCAGTACGTTTATTTAGTTGTGAATCTCAAAACATTGTTCTCCAGAGTCTCATTGGGAAGCAGATGGCGGTAATATGCCCAATCCTTTCTTCCATAGCTGTCAGATAGGATAGGGATCATCCCCAGGAAGTGGCGTAGGCATTACCAGTCTGTTGTGGCTGGTCATATTTGAAGGGAAGTTAGAGTCTGAATTTCATTGACTATATCATCTGCATTTATTCATTATTTTTTCCCTAGGGTGTGTTGCTAGTAGGTTTATAGTCATGTATATTTTTTATGAAAACAAATCATACGCTTTCAGGTTCACAAAACTTTCTTTTAAAAACCCACAAAGCTTAGAAGGCGCATTTCTGAATAAAGAAACACTTCACAGTCCAAAGATTTTTTGATAGGAGTGACTTCTACATCAACTTAAAAATACCTATGTTAAGATAGGTAGAAAAATAAACTTATGTAACTAGCAGATTGCCTGTGAAATGGGCATTCTGTAACTTACGATGAAAGCTCTCACTGAACTATGTTGATATTACTTTGAGAAAATTTTAATACTTTGAATAGTAAAGACTAATGTGAATATATACTTCATACTGAAAGGTTATACACGGTAGGGTTGTATAACTAATCTGAACAGTGAAAGATAAGTATGTAAAATCCTCTTGCTCCTTAAGAAGAATATGATTTGCATAGAGTATATTAGAAATGTTTGCCACACATTCATTAATTGTCAAAATGAACAATTTAGGCAGTAATATTTTAAAATTTGTTATACAACAGTTTTAAAAAAAACAAAAACCATTATTTTAATCTCTAGCTATTTAGAAACAAAGTATTTAAGCAGCCAGTATGTGTAATGTTTTACTTATTTACCATCAAAAATCATCACAAACATGCGTCTCAATCATAAAACTGATCAGAACTGCTTAGAAAGAGCTATATTCAAGTCATGTGTAACCACCAAACTACCTAACTCTTTCCAGGTGGCTGCACTGGAAGGAAAATTAAGTATTTTATATCACCATGATTAAATAAATGTATTTAACTGGTGGAAAAATCATACACACATGATAAATTAAGTATATAATAATATATTTTTATGGTTGTGATAGAAACCAAGACAACCCACAAAATCATAGCTGTGACAAGTCTGTCTGTCTTAGCTTATATCATATTTTTTCCCAGTCACTTTTTTTGCTGTAACAGGAGTTAAGGGGAGTTTCAGCTGCGACTTCAAATAAATTAAAGTTGAAGTCCAAAGTAATAAAAGCCAGGAAATTCAAACAGGTTTTACTGTTTAATAACATTTAGATTCTAAAAAATAGTTGCAATAAAATAAGGGGCCTGATTTAACTTGATAACAGATACAGAAATAACAGATATAAATAAAATAACCTTTAGGAAGCTAAGCCATTCCCAGGTGAGTGACACGGAGGAATTGGTTAATGATTATGCTAGGTAGAATTTTCTGTATTGAGAAGGGAGGTCGAATTTCTGGCAATTCAGTGTTGGATGGGTTTCTTCGTTGGAATGTCTCCTCGTGCACCATTTCACTGCAGCTGGTTTTGTGCCTATACTCTCCTCCCTTGGTCTGTCCTGCTGACATGATTTACTTCCCTTGTGCTAAGTCACAACCCCTCTTCTGAACAGTGGAACCAATAAAGGGTTGTCTTTATTGGGAGACTTGGAATGGAACACAAACAAGGAGTCCTGTATAAATTTGTTATTCTTTAAGTGCCACAGGATTCTTCGTTTGTGTTGATGAACTAGACTAACACGGCTACTCCTATGGAACGTTCAAGGAAGCCAGCGTGAGACTCAGATGTAGAATCTGTAGATACAGCTAGCACATGAGGTTGTTGGAGGGTGGTGCTGGCGATCTGGACTTATTGAAGTGATGTGAAATGCCTTGATTACTTTGGGGTGATGGAAGAAATAGAAACAAGAAAGTCAATGAACTTCCTTTATGTTCTGTGGAATAAGTGTTTCCTTCTCATAATTGTGCTTAAGTACTCTACATGTGGCATGTAGGACTCTTAGGTTTCTTCCCACATTAACAGTATGCACAGCTTAGGGCTGTGACAACTATCATTCCAAACATCACATCACTTTGTTGCTTTGATAATGAAAGTCAAAACCGTATTCCGTGTGAACAGTCTTTTTTAGTTTTATTAATGTGAATTTTCTCTGCTATGAAAAAAAAACTGCAATATTTTTTATTATTTGGGTATCATTAGAAAGCCTTGAATTATATGTTCATAGAGAAGAATGTGATCCCTTCCTCAAGGGTCTTGCATTCTAAGATCCTAATCCTACAGACACTTAAAGAATTATAGAAACTGGAAGGGACCATGAGAGGTCATCGAGTCCAGCCCCCTGCACTCATGGCTTGAATGTGTAAATTTTTAACCTCATAGCTAGTCCCATTAAAATTAATCAGGATACTCATATGCTAACACCCTTTGGACAAATGTTAAAGCCTTGTCTATACATAAAAGATTGACAATTTAACTTTGTTTCTATAGTTAAAGTGATATGCCCCAAAAAGCCCACACCCTAAAATCCCTAATATAGATACTGTTGTTGCTGTATAAAACTACTTATCCTGGTGTATCCTAGTGCAGTTCATGAAATCAAACAAGCATTACCAATGTGCCTTATTCTACTGTAGCTGTATCTATACCATCACTGTTGTTAGCTTAACTGGGCTAGTTTAAAAAGAAACAATGTCCCTTATTGACGTAGTTGTGCCAGAAAAACTTGGTGAATGTAGACCTGGGTTTTTGGTTAAGGACAGACACGTCTTTCATACAGTGTTTGTGTGAAACTGTTGGGTGGATTTTCACTGAAAACACTTCATGGGACTAGTGTATCACATAGGAGGGATTTGAAAGAAGAAATGGATGTTATTTGACCACATGGAGTGGAAGCTAAACTAAGGAGGAAAAGGGATCAAGCTGCTAAAAATGAGTAGAAGAAGTAAACAAATGTTCACGAGCAAGTGTTTGGAGATATGTAGAAGGAAATGAAGAAAGAATGCAGATGCACACTTCGAGAAGTTGGTGATCTTTGTCCTTGGCATCTTTAGGTCCAAGAACTTAATAAAGCTTATTGTAATACCCTAATTAGTCATTTTGGATCATAATGGCAAATATAAACCCTACTTTACATACAATTCATATAAACTTAATAGGTAATTGATATTAGGAGCACGCACACTGTAGATGAGCAGTATTACTCTGCCTTCTGAAACTGTTGTTTGTGGGGCTGTAACCCTAACCCTAACCGTAACCCTAAAATCTGTTTTTTGCCTTTGCATGTGAGCATTGAAATGCCTTTCTAATACCAGTGTGTACAGAATGGATTTTGTGAAACAGCAATGGTGCATATGTACAAGAGAGTCTTGATGTTGATGTGTCAGCCAGAAAGAACCAAGCTGACTTTTGGTTCCAAGGAAGAGTTGGTGGAGTGATTAATTTTGTGGGGGGTTACAATGCGCACACGTTCAGTTTGCTTCTAAACTGAGCAAATTTAGTTTGAAAATAACTGAGAAACAATAAATCTAGAGTATCACCATGCCAGTTTTTGCAGTCACTTTTTACAGTGGAACCACACTTCAAAAACACACAAAAAATATGCTTCCAAACTGCAGCCATATTTCTGTCATGTTTCAACAGCAAAACTTCACTACCAATTTATCAAACCCTGGGGAAAAAAATGGGAGGCCATTAACTACTATAACTGTGCTGTGTACTGCTACCATTAGAAGACCGGAAAAACCGATATTTGTTCTTTTATGAGTCAGAGATGCATATTCTATAGAACATGTTGCATTGCTTTCAGCAGTGATGACAATTAAAAATCACAACAGCCATGTGTCATTCAGGGAATTGTTGCTGGAAATGCTAATGATCAATACAGTATAATGCAGCGTAATATGTGTACTGTACACAGTCTAATACAGTGTAATAATACTGTGTAATCTTAGGAGTATGTCATTGTGTTTGTTTTTACATCACTATCATAAACTAAGATATTAGAGTTAAGGGTGTGATATTGTGAAACGAAAGAAACAAAAAGAGCCCAGTAATTTCAAATACACAGTGATGCAGAAAACAAATATTTGCAGTTTTCTACTATATTCTTTAAAGCTATTATAGGGTTCTTAGTCAGTGAGTTATGTTCACAGCTGTGAGAGTCTGGAACAGCTCAGGCTCACCTCAGGTTGGAAGAGCTGGCAGGAAACTATGCTAAGCTGAATGAGACCATGGAGCTCCCAAGTTAGTTTGTACACTTTCTCATTTAAAAAAAAAAAAAAAAAAAAAAAAAAATTCAGAGCACCTGTTTCTTCCTGCTTCATTTGGAAGGAGGATATTTCCCACTTATGTCTTAAAGCCTGACTAATGTGTGTTTTGCTTGTAATCTTCCTGCCATAATTCTGTGCAATTGCAGTTAACTATATAGTAAACATAGCACTTGCTAATTTTATAGATGCAGTTAAGATGCCTGAAGTAGTGTCAAAGTAAGTGTGTACATTTTTCGGGGGTTTTTTTTTTCAGTTTAAAAAGGTCAGTACTCTCAATTCAGAATGTAGGTTTTGTGTATAGTGTCTGTTACCTGCTTCTCCTTAGCTGCTATTATGGAAGAGTACTTCAGAATTTATTTCACAGGAACACTGAAATGGTTTAGTGCAGTGGAAGATCTTGCTTCCTTAACCTTTCAGAAACTCAGTTGAGCAGTCCCTGTATTATTCTATATCTTGTCTGACATGAGGAAACAGGCCCAAAAGAAAGGTATCCCAAATTAACGCCACACTTCATTAAATAAAGACATTCTTGGTTTTCACCAGGCTAATTCGATCCAGTTCAGTTAACTCATTTTTTTTGTCCTCAGAACAGATCACAGAAGGCAGCCATGAATGAGTAAGTTCATCATGTGTTTGACACATCAGTGTGAGATTAAAAGGCAGACCATGTGGGAGGGTTCCTGTCTTTAGATTTGTAGACAATACCCCATGAAAGAGGCCCCTCATTCAAAAATGTTCGTGAGTGAATGGGCCAGAACGCCTGAGAGCACTGTTACAAACAGGTAGAATGGAAATGATTCAGAACTTGATTCATAAAACACCTTTTCCTTCACAATTGTAACTATTCATGTGATCCAGTGTTCAAGTAGCAGCCTCATTATTACAGCTGATTTGCAAGGCTTCAGTATAGTCAAAAGAACAACTTTACTAGAGGGGGTTTCTTTCTTAATTGCTGTATAATTGCAACATAATTGGTTTATAAATAGGCTTGAGAGAACTCAATGCTTATATATATTATATACATTTATGATTTGGTGGCATTATATCATTTGTTTTTAAGTATTTTTTGTATCCGTTTGTTTTCACCATTGCAGGAACTTGGGGGGGGGGGGGAGGACGGGCAATAGACAATGATTTAATGGCCATAGATGTTGAGATTCAAAAAATATAACCATTCAAATACATGTTGCCAACATCAGATGTCAAAATACACAAAGTAAATATCCTTAAATCAAACTGTAGTAAGTTTTCAAGATGTATTTGTTCTTAGTTTGCCTGTTTTAGGTTATTTTTACATTAAAACTAAAAACTCTGCACAGTGTTTTCATAACTTTAAAAATTGTTCTTTCAGAGGCTTGTAATAATCTTTCTGTAACCCGAAATCAAAATGTTTCATTACCAAATTTAATTTTCCTTTTTCGTGCTTCAACTTTAGTATATTCACAAGTACTAGGCTCCTGAGGTTTGTTTTTTCTTATTTCTTTAAAAAATTAAAGGTGAATTCATTATGCATGAGCCAAGAAGGTTTTGGGTGTCATAACTGTTTGATGCAGGTTATGAGCAGGCAAGCACTGAGAGGACCCTTTTGCCTCAGCCCATGTGCGCTCCTGGGGCATATGTAACCCTTTCCAGTCATACCAAGAATAGATTTTTGTGATGTATAAGTACAGGAACTTAAATAATGCTGTCAAATAAATTTAATTTATTATTAATACAGAATCTGAACCGATTCTCTAGAGAGTAAATGTTATTTTAGTAATCATTTGTATCAAGTATAAAATGACACAAAAGCATCAATTTTGAAAATGAAACTATATTAAGAAAATCACAAACACACGTCTGCCACTTATAAGCAATCTACTGTCCCAATTAATTTGGGAAAAGTTTTGAATAGCTGTGGTTTTGTATGTGAATATTTTAATACATTTAAGTGGCTGTTTATTGATCATACTAGGGTTCTTTTAAAACATGTTAGTATTTACATTTGTGCCTTTTTTCTTTAGTTTGATCCTTAGAGAAACCAATAAATAAAGTACTGTTGTATGTTAAATATTTGTTTAACTTTGATTAATACATTGTAACCAAAGCATACTCAGTGTGTGTGCATTGTAGTAACACCAAAAATATTTGTGTATGACCACTGTAAAGGAGTACCTGAGTTTGGAGTGTGTGCTAAATGAAAGCAATGGGCTGCAAGAAATCTTGTGGGAAGTTCATCTAATGGAGATTTTAGAAAACTGAGCAAAATGAATGGAGAGCTAAATGAGTGAAAAGAATTTCATGAAAATAAAACTAAAAGCAGTAGTGATAAGAAGAAAAGTGTACAAGTAGCTCAGAACTGGAAGGAATTAAAAAAAATGGTGCATGTTAGATCAGATAGAGAGTAGCATTGTTGATGTGAGATGGCTTTTCAACCTATGAAATGAGCTAGTGATTTCAGCTGGGTTTCTGAAAAGCAGAGCTCCAATAAAAAGCCACCACAAAAATTGGGACTAATTGGTACTTTTCTTGACAATTTCAGTTGAGAGATGTATGACCAAGTGGATGCAGAAACTGAATTAGTATCTCATTCCTAATGATGATCGTTCTCAGGTCAGAGTTGAGGCATAATGACAGTGTAGTGTCTGGAAATGGTGACTTCCATTATCTGGAGTGTTCCTGCTGTCTGTCGATACAGAACCTGAATCTCAAGGACTGTCAGCTGAGCAGCTGTTTGTCTCAGTTCAAATTGCTTGCCAAAACCCAAAATAAAACAAAAATCTTTAAATGGCTTTTTAAAATATTTTTCAGTTGAAAACAATAGCAGCTTCATGAAAGTGAAGAGTGGAAAACATGATTCAAAAAGTTTTAACTTAATCTTCAGTTATCAAGTTCTGAAAACACATACTGTTGCAGAGCAATACTATTATAGAGTGAATACTACTGCAGAGCAAACTGAAGCATTATTATACCTCAAATCCTTCCTTTTTTGTGTTTTCTGGCCAATGTAAATGTGTCATGATTGTAACTCTAATATATTTACAGGTTTTAGAAATTTTGCTTTATATATTCATTTCTGAAAATTACCTTTTGATTTTTATACCTTTCTTATAAATTCTTGAAGTCAAGAAATTGTGACTGTTCCACATTTCATACAAACGATTTTAGTAATGTTGATGTTAGATACAAAGTGATCTTTGAAATGATAGTTATTGTGTCCGTGTGAGTACATACCTCTAATATTTTGGCTTTTTGTTATTCCCCTAGTTTTAATATGAATCCTGCAAGCATTGAAGACTTCAGAAAAACAAGGGTGAGTGAGAGTGCTGTGCAGTGCTGTCAGTTACCCATTTACTTGGTGCCTGACACAGAGTAAATAACCAAACATGTTTGGTTTTTTTAACTGAGTTACTTGCTTGTTGCTTGTCTGACTGACGTCCAGCAATTTGCAGCAAAACTCTTCTTTCCTATCTGCGATTGGATTAGTTCAAAGGAGCTAAAAAGAGGTCTAGAGATGAAAATCTTCAGAGTGTTTGGAGCAGCTACTAAAGTTATGGTATAGACCAGGCGTGGCCAAACTGTCGGAGCCGCATGTGGGTTTTGAATGAAAAAGTGTGGCTCGCGGAAGAGCATCAGCAAGTCAATTTAGCATGTAAAACTATATGGCTGTACACCTCAGTGCGGCTCTTGAAGGTTTAATAATCGACTTGTGTGGCTCTTGAGTTCCATAAGTTTGGCCACCCCGGTATAGACCTTCCCAAGGGAAGAGGTGAGGTACTTTTTTTTTGTTTCAGACATTTTAAAATAAGTTTGGACAAAGTCCTAGAATATGTTGCTTAGTAAACACTCCTGCATGGACAAGGCTAGATGACCTGACAGGACTTTCCCATTTGTAAATTGTACGGTTCTTTACAGAGGACAGTTTTTGGTGGGCTAATCAAAATGGAGGTCACCAGCTGCTTTAGGAAAACAAGTAAATGTGATACTATTAGTAATACAAATAACAAATGAACAACAATAAGGCCTTGTAATAAAAAGGCTGAAGTTACTCTTTTGAATATTTGTTCGGTTCTAAAAATAAGCAAGAATAAAGCATGTGCTAAGAAATAAAAAGGAGAAAAATCCATGCATTTACTATGCAATTTCTTTATATAAAAGAAAATATAATCGTACTAGAATTTGTTTCATGAGTAGATCAGATCTTTAAAAATGGGTTTGTTTTCCATCTTAAAATAATAATAATAAAAGATGCACAGGCAAATAGGACTTTATGTGGTTTGTGTTTTGCTATATTATGTAAATGACTTGCAGTAAGTTTTGATCTTTCATAATAAATGCCCAAGTTTTCATAATGTAAGAAACTGGTGGGAGATGTCAGAATGTATGAAGGCTGCCTTTGATCAGATAGTAAACTGAATTCTACCAGGCAGTTACTTAATCTCTAACAAAAAGCAACTTCAAAAAATTGATTTAACTTAGCAGCTATTGTCTGTAAAATAACCTTAATTACGTTTTTTTTGCATTTGTAAATGTACTACCCCAAATCATATAATTTATTGCTAGTAAAAGCATCGTTAAAATTCTTTTAAGAAATAAGTTATGAATTATTTTATTTAAGGAATTCAAAGGTGATAAAAGAAGTCCTTGATGTGGTAGTGTTTCTGTGGAATACCAACTGTCCTAATGTCAGCTGCAGGATTCTGACGTGGTGTTCATTAAATGCAAGATAGAATTAAGAGGAAAAGACACTATCTTTATAACACACAGTTTTTGAATGAAACTATTTGAAAAAATTTAATGTTCACAATTATTTTTAAGATGTTTGAAGTCATTTATATTAGATTATGCAATAAAAGCCCTTCACAAAGTTGCATTTTTTTCTTTTTTTGGGCATAGTGTTTAGTAATTAAGTTTGTATGTCTTTGCTCTGGTGCCAACACCTGTCTCTGAAAGCAGTGTTTAAGCAGGAACAGTAGCCAGTTGAAAGGGCAGTGTGAGCTCTTTACGGCCTAATTAAGAACTGAAAGGGAGATGAAGCAAGTAGGACAAAAGATGTGAAAGAAGCTGCGACAATATTCTAGAGCAAAATTCCCATTGGAACAATAGCAAGATGATCAGAGAATGCCAAGACTTCATTTATCTCTGTAGCTCTCCTCCATTTGCTGTTGATGTCAGTTTGTGTCCCAATATTTTTTGGTTACCAAGACAACTTTAAAAAAAAAAAAAAATTACTGTTGAGAATCTTCTGCTAAAATTCACATAATATAAGACAGGATTGTTTGGAAAAATAAAAATTAGATTATTCCTTAATCCTGTAAAATGTTGAGTTGCCTAGATGTTCAAATGGAAAATGAAAACCAAATTGTGTTATTCCTGTACTGATGAGATTGTCCTTTCCTTAAGTATTGAAGAGATGCAGATAGCTGAAGTTTCATTTTTCTTCAGTTGTTGTTTTCTTGTATATCTGCTTGAGGTTCTCTTTTAAAAAGTGTAAGAAAGCATCTTAAAAACAGATGCATTACACTGAACTATTGGCGAACAGTATTGTATAATTAAAAACATCATTGTATACTAGATCTAGATCTCTTCCAAATTAGAAAATTGAGCAAGCCCTTTATTTTTATTTATTTATTTATTCGTTTATTTTGACGTAGAAGCTTTAGTAGTAGTTTCTCTGATATATATGAAATCATAGTACTGTGAACCAGAAACATTTCCTTCCTCAGCATGGAAGAAAATGTGCAAAGTACATGAATGACTGAGAACTGAAAATGCTTTTTATTCTATACATACTATTGTAAATGCAATAATAAATTGAGTTTCACCAAGTTTAGGTATTTTTATGAAATGGAAGATGTTGGTTATCTAACGATAGATGGCTTTTAGCACTGTAGAAGTGACAAATGCAAATCAGTTACTAAATACTGGTGTTGAACTGAATCTAAAACTTACAGAATCAGCCACAAATCCTATATCCTTTAAAAAAGAACCTCAAGAGTTACTAATAGAAAACGGCTACCCCTTTGCAACTTGTAATAGAAAACACTTGATGGAGAGAGTTTGGTTAACTTGTAGCATTCCAACTGATATGCAATACACCATCACTTTTAATTAGCTGTACTTGAGAACTTTGGCCACCTGCATATTTTAATGATGAGATGGATGCCAAGTGTAAATATTGAGCTACGCTGAAATGAAAAGGAGTGAAGCAAGCTATTTCTATATGTATCTACCATTCCGTGTGCTTCCTGATTGTGCCTGATTTATCACTTAATGAGAACATTCAACTGTAAACAAAAACTGTCTCAGAAGCATGAATTATTTCACCTTCTATTCAAGTCAAAGGTTCAGGATTTGCAAGCTTAGATGATTCTACTTAGTCAAATGTTCCATATCTTTTAAATGTCCCAGTCTGTGAACTAGATAAAACTAATTATTATACACATCTAACTGTGCTATTACTTTCATAAACCCACTCTTGTTAATGATCCTTTTCTTAATTATATGTTATCTCTCCCCAGTAGAAAATAAGGCATTCAGGGTTGTAGTTTCCTGGATCATGCATTGCTCCTTTATTATGGGAATTAAATTTACCCATCCCTAATAATACCCCTACACACAGTGAGTCATCTGTAATCATTGTTGGAAATGTTGCTGTTTCTCTTGCTACTTAATTGAGAATTCTGTGCAGCACATGCTTTATTCAACTTCTAGTAGTTCTCCTTTCTAGAGAAGTACTCTTGTGAATTATTGTGGCCTCTTGTGCAGTTTTTGAACTTCATCCAAAATATAAACTAGGATGTTCTAAAATATAATAAATAGATACTGAGTCAAGCATTTGAAAAGCCCGTAACAGCAAAGGATGGAAAATAAGTGAGAGATGAGTTTTGTTGTCATTAAAAAAAAGTAGACAAATTCTTTGATGTAGTCACCTCAAAAGAACAGTGACATAAAGTAGACTTAAAGTAGTGATAGTAGGGTTTGAATGGTCATGGGCAGTCTTGCTCTTTTCCCATCCTTGATGGGTCAACCACTGTACGGTATTATCTTATGATGGGAGGAGCTTATTTCTAGATGTGAGGTGTAGCATGTTTAGGAACATGACTTTCTGATTCATAACCTTTCACTTAATTTGTACCATACATCTATTAAGATGTATCATTTTTCATTTGTAGGATGGAAATCCTTTTGATGCCACTGCAGGATATCGTAATCTTACATATGAAGAGGTCCTGCAGGAACTGGTGAAACATAAAGAGCAACTTAAGAAGAAAGACACCCATATCCGTGAACTTGAGGACTACATTGACAATCTTCTTGTACGAGTAATGGAGGAAACTCCCAGTATTCTCAGAGTGCCATATGAACCTTCTCGAAGAGCTGGCAAATTTTCCAAAAGCTAAGGCAATATCCCTTCATGGTTCTTTTTATTGAATGTGTTAAGGGAAGGGCATTGCACTACACAGTGTGATTTCTTAAATTTTCTTCTGTTTTTCGCTCCTTTTCCTTTCTGAGAGATTCGTGGTTTTTTCCTCCGCGTCTTAGCGGGGACTGTCAAAAACTAGTATTCTGCTATGTTTGTTAAGGAACTTCACAAAAATAAACAGAAGAGAAATTTCTCATATACCTTTTTGGAAATTACATTGAATTATATTTTACTTGAAGTACTGTGAACAATACACCTTGAAAATGTTGATCCAGTTGGTTTACATGATAACTTACTGGTATTCCTACTACAGTTTCACCTGTGATACCATATGTCTTCTTTACTACTTATTAATACAATATTATGCAAAGACATTCTTTTTGGTATTCTAGCATGTCATCGGGGTGTCATGCTGTATGGTATGTTTTTGCCAGATGTGAGTGTGGATTGTTGCAGTGTGATATTTCAGTAAAGTTAATTCTCAGCATTTAGTAGAAGGAAACAGTGACCTACAAAGCATGCACTTTAAGAATGTTAAAAATGTCATGTCAGTTCAACAATGACATGTATTTCAATCAATTATTTTCACATTACATTCTGGATTTTCTGTACAGTGACCATTGAAGTTTGAAATCAGTAAGTTATAACCTGATTACAATATGGGGAATTTGATGGAAAGTTCTTACATGCCTTTTTACATACTGTATACATGTTATACAGTGGAAGAATGCTAATAGTCAGATTTAGGACTGAAAAAAGTGGCAGATAAAAGATGTCAATACCTTTTTCACTAAAATCCTACAGCAGTAAAAAGTTTAGAAGACAAAATAAGACTGACTTAGAGACAAAATTCTGAAGAATTAAAGCAACTCAGCCTGAAGTGGGTTTTCTGTATTGTGCACATATTCTTTACTTTTCAATGCTGCTAGAAAAAGGATGTTTTATTTTCTTAAGTCTTAAGTGGATATTTGTTACTGTGAAATACTGAGGTGGTCAAGAGCATTGGATTAAAGAAGCTAAATTGCTTCTTTTTGAAGGAAAATTCTGTTCATGGTGACAGGATTGTTTGTGTTTTTGCTTTCACTGTTTTTTCTTGAAAACAGCTTACTTTTCTTACACGGGTATGTGGTGGGTTTTTCTGAGAAGGAAAAGAGCCTAAAATTAACTTCTGATTTTTGTTGTTGTAAAGAATATAACCTCTCCCCATTTTTAAGACCGCAAAAATGAATAAATCCATCTTGCATTATTCTTATTCCAGACACTATGTGATAAACCATTGGTATCAGAATACTCTTGATAGTGTAACTATATTACAACAGCATAAAATTGTCCTCATTAGAAGAAAATTATTTCTTTGAATTATTTCTTCTTTGACTTTACTACTTATTTCACTTTTCATTTTCCCAAAGGACCTGGGGTGGGAAAAAGGATTGATTGATTGTGCCAGGTTCATAAAAAGTGTGTAAGCGCAGAAGTCCTGACCCTGTATTGGGATGCATAGCATATACCATTGTTCTTGGGCGGAGTCCCAGGGACTACACTGGAACTCTTCCTGGTTGTTGTGTTCTGTGTTAGCAGATCACCAGATTAAGGCCTGCTTTACTAAGTAATTGTTGTTAAGACCACTCTAAGGATTCATCAGGTATGGTACCTCATAAACCAGTATGAATGTCTATTCAGTCTAAATTACTGTTTATTGTAATATTTTCTAAGTGCCAAAGATAGCCTATTAAGTTGCAGTTCATTTATTGTTGAGATAGTTTTTGCACTTGATGGAGATTTTAATTTAGAAATTATACAAGGTTCTATTTCAATTATTCAGTATTATCACAATGGTTCTCAAATATTTTAGAGTAGTTTGGCTAAAGCTAATGACTTGTATATTTGCTGGGGAAAGTGTTGTGCCATTACATTTTAAGCTGAACTCGACATTAATTTAAAAAATCGGTGGCACTATGTGATCCTTAGTTTGTAAGGTTTCTTGTCTTATAACTGTCTTACACTTACCGGTAGTACTTTAACAAGCAACAAAACAGGAAAATATTCCCAAATGGGTTTTCACTTCTTCAAGCCAATCTATTAATATAAAAGTTTCTTGTATTTAGAACCTCTGAAATCACTTGTCAGAATGTTAATGTTGACTATCAGAATGCATAATTGACTACGACTAGATCTGATGGCATTTTCATAGCAGAAATAATAAGCAGATAAAGGTAGTAAAAAATCAGTTTTGATGCATTAGTGAAACAATTTAGTGAAGTTTTCATTATGCTATCTAGTTCCTTATCTGTGTGTGAATAAAAAACTGTTTAGTTTCTCCTAATTTATCACAAATGGGGAGAAAAAGACAAAGGTATCTTAGAAAAAGGTGCAGTTGCTAAAATATGAAGAAGGAAACATTTACAGCTATAAAAATATTTGTATATTGTCTTTTATTTAAGGTACAACTTATTTTTAGTGCAATTCTGGAAAGATTAAATGTGCATGCTTTTCTGTTTAAGTAGTTTGTTTTTATAGAATAATTCACATTTCTGGGGATGGGGAGAATATGAGTTAATTTCAATGGTACCTGCATTGTAAAAGTATTTTATGGACCAAGCAAAATGTTCAAATCAAAATACTTCATACAGAATATTTCAAATGTGTTAGGAACAAGGAAATTTCTGTTGATTTTGCTCAAGCATAAAGCTGTAAAAGCATCTTCTAACAGTTTTTGAATCCGTAATATCTTCCCACACAAAACATATCATGCAGTACTCTAAAATTTAAAGATGAAAATAATGGCAATCAACACATTTTTATTTATCTTTTTTCTTTGAAAAATTAATATGAGCTGCATCAGTATATGAACTATACTTAAAAATATTCTTTTGAAACAGCTTTGGTACTAGCAATGTGTTTAACTACTTTATTGAATGACTATCAAGGCCATATTGTAGGGTTGTAAAAAACCAATGAAAACTTACTGCCTTTCAATAAGATTGTTAATATTTACATGTTACTTTTTGCTGTTGTATTTTATGTTGAGCTTGGTTTTGCCTCTATACCAATGAGTTAATATTATCCATAGATGAAACACTCCCATCTATTGCTGTTGTCTGTAAATCAAGAACTAGCTGTAATTTTCCAGCTGTGAAGATCCCTTGTATTTGAAAGGGGACACAAATGAAGACCCAAATAGAACTGAGCTCGCTGGTGTTCAGCTTGCATCTTTTTGCTGGAAGGAGACCCTTTCTTTAACTAGCTGTATCTTAAAGAAAACAGAACTGCCGTCTTAATATTTTTACTGGTGCATTGGAGTTTCATTTACACCTAGAGCTTTAAGAAAAAGTTACCTGATACCAAGTTTAATTTAAAAACTTATCTTTTGTTGGTCTTTGTATATCCATAGCTATGTTAGATATAATAGAGGTGTCAGTTGTGTGTTTTAAAATGGTTATATTTAAAGCCTGTTGATTCACTTGATCTCTTTTAAGGTAAATGGTGAAGGATTATAGTGCTGCGGTGTTTCTGATACTAGATTTAAGGGTTTATCAGCACTTCCATTTTAAACCCTTGTTTTCTGGGATTTATAATTTCTAAATCTAGATATAGTCACTGGAAGTATTTAATATGCAATGGGTGGCACTTTAATCTGTTTATGAAGAGCTTGGGGATTTATTTTTGTTGAGGAAGGCGTTCATTTTACCTTTCATAACTGTATGTCAAAAAATCCACTACATTTGCTGTTGTGTATTTAAAAAAAAAAAAAAAAAAAAAAGATACATTCACTCCTGTTCATCTTAGAAGCTTCCAGGTGGCTTGTATTGTATTAGGTGTATTGAAATGCTGAAGAGCCAAGTTATATAGGAGATCTGTAAAAGATGTTAGCATTACTTAAAACTAAAGGGTTGATTTGTCTTGTGCAATGAGTGGTAGTTTATCTACGTTTTTAAAGATACAGATTCACAACTATATGCACATGTGACAGCTGTATACTTATGCTAATGCATGAAATATTTTTGTTACATTATATACAAGAGATTTTGATCTCTTCAGTTGATTAAAATATGTAATCTTAATATTTGAGTTTTTTCTTTTCATTAAATATTGCATGTGTAACACTAATAAAACACCACAGTGTACTACAGCAAATGTCTTGCAGTTCAGTCTCTGTTTAATATGTGTGTAAAATATGCAAGGTTGCATCATTCTGATTAAGTGTGTCGTTTTGAGACATCATGGCCATACTTTTGAGAATTACAGCTATCTAAAGTGTTTATTTTCTCAAGGACAGTTGTGACTGTGTTTTCTAACTGCTTGGAAACTCCTGCCTAGATAGGTCTCTTTCAGCAATTATGTTTCAAGAAGCTATCTTGCTTCATTGTGCTAAATGTGCATGTGAACTTTAATATAAAGGCAACAGACACCAAACCAAACCCCCTTCTTCTAACTTCACTCTGCACAAATGTCACATATAGTAACGAGGTCTTTGGCAATGAAGTCTGAGGTAGCATGCTGACAGTCATCCATGGAAGGTAATGATAGGAGACATATGATCCACATCACTTTCTCTGGCTAACAGCTCCAAAACAGAATCCAGCTAGAGAGGGATTACAATGAGTGCTCTCCAAAGAAGTGATATGTTCCACACTTCCTTCACTTGTTTTTACCAATTTAAATGATGTTAGTTAGTAGCTTTGCAATTCACTGATGCGTCAGGCCTCAGCACAGGGCTGCTTTGATCCATGCAGCCACCGGGGGGCTGGTCCCAGTTACACAAAAGCAGTGGGTGCATTTTGGGAGAGATGGCACTGTTCAGCAGCATCCAGCAACCTGGCTGCTCAAGACTGGAAGAAGCCCTGACCTGATCTTAGCATCCTGCTCTTGTGTGCCTATTACTTGAAGACTGGGATATATGAGGGCATCTCCCAACCTCTGTCCTTTTCCTCTGGCAGATTTTGCCCTTCATGTATCCATAGTAGCATATTTCTCTGAGGGATTGAAGCAGTACCACCATGACATAAGGCAAGGTTCATGATTTTGGGGGCACAATTGAACCCATGAATCAATACCAAAGCCACCCCCACTTTCATTCCTCTTCTGCCCCTTTTCTTCCACTTTGTGGCAGCCTGAGTGTGGAGCCTAGCCCAGGATGGTAATAATTTCTCCTGATGTTGGGGAGGTGTGGAGCACAACACTTTTCAAGATAGAGAATTCATTATGATACACGCACAGGTGTTTGGATTTTGGCTTTCTTGCATTGGGCAGACTTAACCTTTCCGTAGGTCATGTGGCTTTCTGGAGCTTATGCCATCAGAAAGTTGGTTTTTTAGTTCTCAATATGATCCTAAGAATGAGATTCACAAATGCTGCTGAGTGTTTTGAGACATCCCTGCCACAGGTTGGTAGTGGGAAATATTTCATCATGTTTTTATAGCTTCGCCCCCCCCCCCCACTTTTCTTCAGTTTCCCTTGGCCCTAATTATGATCCACTCTTCACTAGGTTTGCAACTTTCTCATTGAATAGGGGGATAAAAGGCATGTCCTTTCCAACTGGAGGAAAGAAAAATGTTTTAAAGCACTGCATTGCAGAAATAGGTTCAGTCCCCAGCTGTGCTGCAGATATTCTATACCTTAATCTCTCAAAACCTGTACAATGGAAATACTTCCCCACATCCTATAACTTGTAAAGATAAACACTGTGTTTGCTAGGAGCAAAAAAGCTATGGTTATGGGGACAATATAAATTCTTAGATTGATAGATATACTCCTGAATAGATTCCATAGTTTTTCAGATTTTCCATATTTGATTTGGTTGTAATCTTTTTTTTGTTCCTTTTCAAGTCCTTGATAAAAGTTGAATTGCGTGTGTGTGTGTGTGTAATATAAATTGGGGGCTAATAACACTCAACACCCTTATAATCTACAAGAGGCAGGAAGGGCAATACCTCTCTGAATATATTAACAAAAATTGGTTGGTCACTTTATGGTGCCCCTCAAAAGAAAGCACAAGGTCAAATTTCTGTCTTTTAAAAGAGACCAAATAGCACACATTTTATTTAATACTAGCTGTAACATGTCAAAAATGGTGGGGAGAAATCAAAACTATTTCATAAATTCTCTTTTGATTCTTCCCTGTCATTTTGACAGGTTACTGCTATTATGCATTGGAGGGGAAAGGAACGATGGGGGTGGGGGGTTTGGCAGAACTGAAGGTGAGGGGTGTTGGGTGGGGGTATGGGAGGAAGGATGAGGGACAATGGAGCAGAGACAGGAGGTGGGAGTGTTGAAGGGGTGCATGGGGGCAGGGGCAGGAGATGGGGACAGTGAAGGAGAGGGCTGGTGAATGGGGGGCACCAGCAGCAGCTGGGGGCAGAGAAGGGGTGCATGGGGGCAGGAGGTGGATTGATGAAGGAGGGCGTGGGAAGATGGGGGCACAGAAAGGGTGGGTGTTGGCAGGAGGTGGCGGATAGGGACCTGAGATGGGGCAGTGGGGGGGGCTGGAGGCAGGAGGATTCAAGGTGGTGAAGGGGGCAATGGGGACACAGAACGGGTGGGTGGGCAGGAGCTGGGAGGTCTGCTCCTGGGCCCAGGCTGCACCTTGCTGGTGGTGCCACTCCCTGGCTGGGGCCAGATTTCAGTGGCTGGTCCAGTCCCCGGCCTGGGCTGCACCATGTAGCGATGGCGCCGCTCCCGAGCCAGGGGCGGGGAACTATGGTGGTGGTGGTGCCACTCTCCTGCAAGGGCTGGGGTCCATGGTGGTGGCAGCTCCACTCCCCAGTTGGAGTTGGGGTCCCAGCAGCACTTTTGCTCTGCACCCAGCGTAGACCCCGGCAATGGAGCTGCTCTGTGGCTGGGGCCAGACTCCAGCAGCGGGGGGCCAGATTGTGGCAGCGCCACTCCCCAGCGAGGGCTGGATTCCACCACTGGCGACGTTGCTCCGTGGCGGGGATCAGATTCTGGCTGCACCCAGGGGTCCGTGAGCCAAAGCACCTGCACAGAGCACAACAGGCTCACCTCCAGTCTCCTTGGTGTGCTGCCTGCCCTGCACATGCGCACAGGAGCCAGGCAGTTATGTGGTGCTTTTCACATCATGTGCACACACAGCATATTAGGAGAGTACATTGTTGCTAACTTGGCCAGTAGCTTATTTGGGATACATTGCCCTTTTCTGTACTGTTAGGTGTTTTAGTAAAACTGTAACAATGACATGGGTTGTTCTGCACTAATACATAAATAATGGAATTTTTCTGTAATGGATGTCATTTTATGAGAGAGAGGAGTAAGAGCAACTATTAAAGATATTTGCCTAGTCCTGGTGCCATACCACATTTTGAATAGTGTTATACGGAGCTGCCAGCTTAAAATGATGCTGTTGCTCCAAGCCAGGGTCTCAAGGTGTTGCTGTCTAAAATACAATATAACATGAAAAGTCTGGCACTTCAGGACTTGTCTGCAGTAAGATGGTTGGCTTTGCTTTTGGGATTTGTAATATGTTTATAGAGTGGTTATGTACAGCATTTACATGTACTTGACTGCATTTTATAACACGATCAGTGGTATATGACTTGGAAGTGCTCTCTGTGGCTAAGTTTTGAGCTGATTTTAGTTTTAAAATAAACATATTTAAAGAGCTTGATAACACTCATTTTTATATCCCAAAAATTTTTAAATGGAACCAGTTAAGGGAAAGAAAACTATTTCCTGTGATTGTCTTCTCTTCCCACCATGCATCTTATTTTGGAACTAATGAAGTTTAATGACAATTTCCAAAGGGGTAGCCATATCAGTCTAGTTCAGCATTTCCTAGTGTGCCATGGCACATGGGTGTGCTGTCAGGCCTGAGCAGGTATGTTTTGGAATTTTTTGAAAAACTATTTAGAGTTCTGGACTGGCTCATGAATATTCATGAGTTCATCTGGAACCTATGATGTTGTGCCTCAAAATAATTAAAGGGTATCAAGTCATGCCACGGCAGAAAAAAGGTTGGGAACCACTGGTCTAGTTCAGCAAAACAAAAAAGGAATCCTATGGCACTTTTAAAGACTAACAAATGTATTTATTGCATGAGCTTTCATGGGAGAAAACCCCACTTTTCAGACACTTTGAAGATGGAGAACTTGTGAAATGGAAGGAAAGTAAATACAGAGGTGTGTAAATAATAGGATCAGGTCAGATTGTTATAAGCAAATCAATTCAGTAGTTTAAATTCAAACACTGGGGAACAACATATAGAGGAAGATGAGGTCAAATGTGCATGTGTGGCTTTATTTCAATTTGTAAAGGGTACAGTCTTAATTAAGTAGCAAAAGTAATACAAATTACAGAGTGGAGAACAACAGTGTTAAGGCTATACATCGGGGGTCTGATTCAAATATCACAGATACCTTCTTGAACCAAATGTTAGAGGTCCCAGCTTCAGTGATTTGAACACGGCATCAATTTTTGGCACGATCAATATCACATTAAAAACCAGAGAGATGAAATAATGCAGCAAGAGCAGCTAACACTAGGATGTTCAGCAGATGGATTAGTTACTAGGGTGTTATGTATAAGGCAGGTGTCAGGCGGAAGTGAAGAGCTTCCAACAGCTGTCACCTCCATTTTCCAGGTCCCTCAGACACTGTTTTATAATCTTTAGGGATTAAACTAACTAGTTTCACTGGGAAGTTAGAAAGTGCCTCAAAAAATCTGGTGTTGGATATAACACGTGGCAGACCAGATTGCCTCTATTGTTGCCCATATAGGTGTCTGTCACAAGGTGTCAATGACTCTCTTAACAAGGAAAATTCTGAAATGTGTCATGTCACCTCCTTCTCTAAATGATTCATGCAGGGGCTGCTTAGGTGATGAGGGCTTCCTTCTCAGATATCTGGTGCTTACATTAAGAATTCCTTGAAAATTGACTCCCCAGGACACCTTTAGAGGCTACATCAAAGTGTCTAGTTTTAAAATTAATGATCATGTCATTTGTGAAGCACTCTAGGAAGAGATCATCTTATTGGACCCGTTAAGTCAATATACTGATTCCAGGGGATAATCAGAAACCACATAATAGAAACCAATTTTAACAACAGTCCTTGACTTATTGGTATGTTCTGTTGTCCCTTTATTATGAAGTTTGTTCCATTAGGGTTGCACATTTAACTAACTTGCATATAGTGAACCCAATTATATGGCTTAAATATACTGATATTTTTAAAAACATAATCCAGAGGGGCAGCCGTGTTAGTCTAGTTCAGTAAAACAAACAGGGAGTCCTGTGGCACAAGACTTTAAGTGCCACAGGACTCCTTGTTTTTTTTTTTATAACCATAGTTTATTTAATCATTGTTTTAAAAAAATAACATTGAAATGAACATTAACCTGATCTGCCCAAGTAAGGGTTCTTTTGTTTATTTTAGCCCTGAATTATGGGCACAATGACTCCACTTGTATAGAGGTGATATTCTGAAATTCTTTTCTACATGCTTCCATTTTAAATTTAGAAATTTCTTTTAGTCTTTTTTAATAGCTTTATCATCCTGGTATGGAAATATGTTACAATACTCTATGCTAATGGTTGAAAACACCACAATTTATAATACTTCCATAATTACTGTAGTGTTGGGCAATATTGTAAAATCTTTTGAATTTTTTAATAAGCATTTGCAGTAATATTTTTCTCTATAGAGAAAGAGTAACGTTAGAAAGAATAAATTGTTCATCTGGGCAAATTCTAGTATACCTTTAAGGATTCGTTAATTAAATAGACTTGCATCAAATTCACTGTCCTGTTGCTTGAATATAGAGACAGAGACAAAGAATCAGATTACAGCAAATACTGGATGTTGCTTTTAAAGGGTAAAGGAAAAGGTAGGTGCCATGTTTTATAAGATATCTTATAAGAAACAAAGAGGACACATTACAGGTGAATACACTGGGTTGATGTGTTTTCAGGGTTGTGCATTTACAGTTAGCTGTAGGACTACTGTATGTCGTCTTGCCAAGTTCTAAAGGGGCAGCCGTGTTACTCTAATAAAGCAAAAAATGCAAGTCTTGTGGCACTTAAAGACTAACAGATTTATTTATCACATGAGCTTGCATGGCAGAAAATCCCACTTCATCAGACGCTTTGAAGAAAAGTGGGATTTTCTCCCACAAAAGTCCACGTGATGAATAAATCTGTTAGTCTTTAAGTGCCACAGGACTCCTTGCTTTTTTTGGTGAACTAAACTAACACAGCTGCCCTTTGGAACTCCCAATCATGTATCTTAATAACTTCAGTCTTAAATTCAATATAGCCTTGCTAAATACAGGTTATTTGACCCTTTTGTATGCCAAATTCATTTTCAATGAAGTGTCGTTTAAAAATAGATCCTCTACAGTATCCATTCCAGGTAGTCATGACATGTTCGCGGTCACACATTTGTACAAATATCTCCACCATTTTAAATGGTACCAGGCATAGAAGAAGTTTGGTTCCATCGTTGGTGGAAGGGAGGAGAAGGTACAGCAAAGTAGCTTTTCAAAACCAAAAACCATATCAGAATCTAGAGTTAGCACCATCTGTTTATAGCAATTCAAAATAAGTTAGATTTTGTGTGAAACTCAGATATTAGACTAAATTCTGTATTCAGTTACCTCCATGCAGGTTCCTTAGCTTCTATGGGTTTGCATGGCTATAAATGGCAGAGCAATTTGATTTTTCATCTTCATACACGAAAGCAGTAGTTCTGATACACGTAACAGTTTTGTGTTAATGTGTTTGTATAGCCATCCAGTCAAACAGGAAATTCTGTTTTTCAAGAAACAATACTGTAAATGCATCATATCAGACATGGTAATTTATTTAGCATGTGGCTTCTGCAGCATTTTGGTACCACATTAGTGTTTTCATAGTTTGCCAGGGTAAAACCTGCAGAGAAAGAGAGTGAGACGGAGACAGGACAGACTTCACTAATTAATTTATTGAGTCTAAAACAAACAGCATCACAGCTGAGTAAGTATTTTCCAAGATCTAACTCCTATATCTTCAGACAAATGGAACTAGCAAGACAATCTGTGGTAGGATGAGATGGTGACTCCCAACAATGCTACAATATGAGGTCAAATTCAGTTCATTTG
The DNA here is from genome assembly GCA_007922195.1 of Podocnemis expansa. Classification (NCBI taxonomy): domain Eukaryota; kingdom Metazoa; phylum Chordata; order Testudines; family Podocnemididae; genus Podocnemis; species Podocnemis expansa. The sequence goes on from ML682056.1 coordinate 3,610,115, forward strand.
ATTGACTTTTATGTAAGATAGGATGACTAATTTGCCAAAAAATTAATTTTACTTCAATTTTCTTGGTAAAGAAAACAGTCATTTACTTTTTGTTAATGAAAGTCACTGCTTCTTTGCCAAAAAAAAAAAAAAAGAAAGGAAAAAAATAACGCCACAAACCAAACCTATGAAGATACACTGTAGCCTAACATGTCTTTGTGACTTGGACAGCATCTACACATGCTATAGTTATATTGTTTCTTATTTTAAGTATGAATCGTGCAGAATTTCACAAATTTGATTGTATTTGTCTTAAAGCATTCTTAATAAGGGAAACAGATTAAGTTCAATAATAATAATAATAATAATAATAATAATAAAAGAGAGAAAGAAACCAGAAGGAGAGAGGAGAGTCCTGAATGTGTTTAAACAAGTTCCCCCACTGATACACAAAAAAAACTACTGGATATCACTTTCAGCCACACATACAAAAAAAACCCCATCAGTTCTACTGAAGAATTTATACAATGCTCAGGGCAAGTTACAGCTGGATCCTCTTAAAGAGCTCAATCTTTTCTAGTAAATGACTCATAAAACCATTACATCTATGAAGCTTTTCAGCAAATTTATTCAATTAAAAGGGATTTTCACCATTTTAACAAATATTAAGTTACTGTACACAAATCCTTGTAACTTCAGAAAAAAACAAAGTAGCTGGGTTTTGTAAGCATTTTCTCCCTGAAGCAACTCCCGTATTTAGCCTGGAAGTGGTTTAAGAATTTCAAAACTGACAGGTTCAGTGATCCATAATAATTATTCTGGTTGTTTTTTTGAAAAATGACACCATACTGGACTCTGTTCAGGCATCTGATATAGGAGCCCTGTTCCGCCCTTTTCATAAGCAGCTGTGCATTTTGGAATTTGCTACGACATCTCTAATAAATAAGAAAGTTACTTACATGAACAATACAGCAGCAAAATCTGTAATAAATCAAAGAAATTATTCCAAGATCATTCCTCTGGAAAATTTTTAGATGTTGCTTTTGTCAAGGCAAGTATGCTATGTTAATCTTGAAGTTGTACATTGAAGTAGGTCTGTAAATATAGCTGTTCAAATTCTGAGCTGGTGTCTACTTACTCCTCAATCCTTAACTAGCCCTGAATAAATAGACTATGGACAGTCTGCTGGCAGTTGATGCTGTTAATCACCCAATACGCTCGTTCTGCCTCCTAGAGGCTTCAGGAGTGAATGGAGTCCTGACTCAAGTTCCTCCTCACAGACCAACGCAACTGCGTCATTATTGGGTACCTGTTCTTTCACCTCCAGAGGCCTCACCTGACCCACCCACAAGGCTTGATTCTCTCCTGTCTGTTATTCGGTATATAAACAAAATCATCAGGAGAATAGCTGAGATCATATGACCAGAAGTTGCAGTTGTGTGTTGATGACACCCAGCTTCTCAATCCACTGGCAAATTTGTGCCAGGGCAGAGTCCTGACACTTCTAGGCTCGACAGTTCATAATCCTGGCCCAAAGAGGATTATCATGTCAGTTATGAAGGTTATGAAGCCCTGGCACCTTTTTCATTACAAATTAAGCACTGTCTGCATTTCCCCTATGATAGACATTGATATCTCTATCTACCAGATTTTTCAGGGCTGGAGCTAGTGCCTGCTGTAATCGAGTATTCCATTGACTTGAGAGGGTGCAGGAGTAGATCCGCTACATCAAGTCAAAATTAGCATTAGCACCTGAACAAAAAACAGCTATCTGAAATGAAACCTTGGCAAAATTATTCAGCAGAGCTGGAAGGGAAGAACGTGTGTTCTCTGTAACGTTCACCACTGTTATTCACATGGTCTTCAGATAAAGTCATTGCACAACCTTAACATACTTTAGGACTTGTCACTGGTAATGCTTAATGTGGTAAATCTACACTTCATCTTTATTTTCAAATATACCTGATTTCATCTATAGAAAATTGTTGCTAAGAAAGAGACATTAGCATAACATGAAGACGACAAAATTCGTGGGTTTAAAATACTCACTTTAGCAGTCTTCATACCCAAACTATGTGAGAAAGCCACATACGAGATAAGACCTGAAAAAGGCACTATGTAAAGAAATGTTATTGTCATAGTGGCATTAGAACAATTTGCCTTCTAGGAGTCTGGCAGAAAATTGATATTAAAGATGCTATATACCATAATAGCAAATGATATATTGCATAAGGTGCTCGTACGTTGATGAAATTTGTAGAATATTTAACCTGCCCCAAAATATATATGAAGGTCATAGGAATAAATGTACGTTTTTACTATCGTATGATTGTACTCTCAGGTAATGTTAGCCAATTGCCAGCTCAAATGGGTTATGAAAACAATAAGCTATATCTAGGGATTTGTCAAATGAAGATGTTTTTGATGAGATGGATAACAAATCCTCTGCTCGGCATCAGTTGTATGACAATAACAAATTAGAATTAAGTACTGATAAGAATGTGGGAAAGTATTCAGATTCACCCAGCTACTTCTGATTTACATCTTTGGTAAACTGCCATTAAAATATTAATAAGATTTAAAAAACAAACAAAATCCAGAATACCATAGACCTGTCCATATGGTTCCAAAAACATCATAAAGTAATCATCGATTGCACCAACTTCTGTTCATGAAAGAGACAAGATACATTGCTGGGGTTTTTTTGGAACTGAAAATGAAATTTGATTTACAAGAGAATCACAGTGGCATTGCTTTGATTTCTTTTTGGTCCAGTAGAAGATACTACCTCACCTACCTTGTCTATCATGGAAGTGAGGACCAACACAGGTGTCATAATGCTGTGAAGGTAAAGTAAATTTAATATTTTAAATGCATCATTAGAAAAAAAATTATGCAGGGTGCTGAGGAGCACTGGTATTATTTTTAATTTAGTATTTAGTCCCTTTGTCCAGCTTTTGAATAACAGATTTGTACCTTTGTCTTGGATATCCATGAGATTTAGCAAATAGTAAAGAACAGGTTATGATTTGGTGGCGCCACAGACTACATTGGGACTCATTCTATAATTCAGTAGAAATCTGGATATAATACCCTAAATTAAACAATCCTGTCCTTGAACTTTCAAATAAGTTCTTCTTCTGGGGGGAATATAGAATGTAAAATGATATTTTGGTAAGAATACTTACAGAAGGGCATCAGGAGCATGGCGGCTTATATCAAAATAATATGTTGCTGGATTTTTGGGAGCTCTAAACCAAATTTGATCTGCCAGATAATCGAGAACAAAGTTGCAAGAGGCTTTAGATATGCCTTAAACGTTCACTTTGAGTTCTACCCACAGACTCTACTCTAGCTTTAAAAGTAATTGAACTGGCTAGGAATTCCCATTTGATCTTTAACATGCATTCTTTTGTATAGGATTTATTGTATGCAATTGAATCAATACAGCTGTTTAAAGAAAAGCTGAAGAGAGAATTGAACTTAGTTTAATGTAAGTCAGCAGAATGAAGTCCCTGGTTTTGCTATAAAACATTTGAGGAAATACTCCATTAACTCAATTTTTAACAATTACACAAACTATTCAACCTTTCCCTTGACTGCGGTGATATGGATTTAAGTTTTTCATATCCAGATAGAACTGGGCAAATAATTTGTAGCAAATAATTCTTCTGACGAATCTTCTCTCTTTTTTCTGTTCAATTATCTGTGAATACATTGTAACTTTTCCAAGTGTATTAATTATTCAACATATTTACCAAATTTACCAACATATTTACCAAACAACATTTTTGGTCTGTAGTTTGTTCATGAGAGATTTAAACAGTTTTTGATATTCAGCCTGTTTGAATTGGGCACTAAGGGGGGAGAGGGAGAGACTGGTCCAACTTGTGACATTATACACCAGCTAGCAGCCCGAGATTATACAATGTCTAGTAAAGTCAAGATTTTCAAAAGTGGCTAGTGATTTGAGCTACTTCAACAGGTCCTTTTAATGTATCAAGTTGGTCACGGAAAACCACTAGTCACTTTTGAACATCTTCAAGCAAGGTCCTACTCCTGTGTCAAAATCCTCTAGTGCATCAGAAATGAGGAGCATGTATGCATTTGGACTCGTGTATGGTTTCCAAGATCACTTTCATGAGCTGATTTAAAATAGTAGAGTAGCTGGAATAGCGCAGGCAGTGGTTAGTGATGGCACAGGATAATTGGCCAAAGTACAAAGCCACCTGGACTGCCTGGGTACACGGATCAGGCAGCTGGCCTGTGCTCAGCTCACTACTGCCCATGCTGCCGTGGTCACAATGCTGTTTTTAGTGATCTGGGCACTAAACCTCCCACTCCAAGCGTAGAGGTGGCATCAGTAGCCCCACTAGTCTGCAGGGTTGTCTGTTGCCACAACAGGATCCTAGTGCAGCTGAGGCTTTTCCACTTCTTGAAGTAGCTCCAGCTGTCTGGCTGATGGCAGGTTCTCTCCTTCTATCAGCCGCTCAGTCCCCTTACTCTGGGCTCTTCTACCTGTTTCAGCTCTCTGCTTCTTTGGAAGAGAGAAGGAGCGCTCAGAGCAGGATGTTGCCCAATTGGCTAGAAGAGAATGAAAGGAGAGGGTTTTTCAGCCACTGACCCTGTCCACCTTGATAGCCAGTGACAGTGTAGCGGGGGCTCTGAAGATTGTTCAAAAACACCCAGATCTCAGATCAAAGCCTGGACTTGGGTGCGAATGTGCATAATGGGAGAGAGCAGAATTGACGCTGTGAGAATCTCTGCGTTGCTTCTTTAAATCTGTAACTTGGAGCCCGGCAAAGGGGATTCCAGACTCAAACTCTGCAGTGAAGCAAAGGAAAACAGAGTAGCAGCTTTGAAGATAACAAAACTTTCCTAACTCGGAAAGTGTCTTATTTGGTATTAGAAGAAAGGGACCTTTTCTGAGAGTCTTGAAAAGTTAAATCCACAGAATGAACTCAGAAGAAAGAGCTACATCAAATTCCACAGTGCAGTGAAGCTTAACACATGGAGCAACAAAGTATAGGTCAGCTTGTTAATTTATGCAATGGGCATTGAAGCGGAAAGAATGTATTCAAATCCTTTACCTTTCTGGAGGAAGGAACTAACTGAAAAATTACTGAGAATAAACTGATGAGAATAGCAATTACATTGTTCTTCAGAAGGGTTGGCATTTCACTCCTTCAAAAGAATGCGTTGTGTAGATATGGAGTTACCAAAGAGTTCAGAAGCCCAGTGAAAGTATGGATGTCTTTCTATGAACCTTCCACAAACCAGTGAAATGTGGTGATTGTAGTAGTAATAGGGAAGAACACATTCGAGATGAGGTAGTAGCCAGTATATTAATCAAGTTCCAAATGGGTAGCCATGTTAATCTAGTTCAGCAAAACAAACAAGGAGCCTTGTGGCATTTTTAAAGACTAACAAATTTATTTATTGCATGAGCTTTCATGGGAGAAAATCCTACTTTGTCAGACACGTTGAATTCGTATGCAAATTTGACTGTGAACTCAGGGCTAAATAAGGAATACGGATTCTTTTCCCATTACAACAGGTGATTTGACCTCACCTTCCTGTATATGCTGTTCCCCAATGTTTGAATCTAAACTACTGCACTGCTTTGCTGTCACAGTGTGACCTGATCCCATCATTTACACTTCGCTGCATTTATTTTCTTCCCATTCTGTAAATTCCACATCTTCAAAGCGTTTGATGAAGTGGGATTTTCTTCCACAATAAATAAATTGGTTAGACTTTAGAAGTGCCACAGGACCCCTTGCTTTTTATGCTAATCAACAAACATACAGAAAATTTGTTCTAAGCTGCAGGATAATCTCCAGGTTACCCAGCTCAGCTGTTGGAGTTGTGGGGTGAGAACAACTCTGAAAATGTTAGATGGAAACCTTTAACTGACAGTGATAAACTGTAAAGTATAGGCTGTGAAGCTGAGAAATCCCCAGTCTGAAAGATCCCAGATTTCTTTACCTGTCAGTGTGCAGGCCAAAACTTATCTGAAGTTAATAAAGAGGACTAGCTGGAATAAAACTAGATGAGGAAAAATATCTGAACTCCAACTGTGGTGTTAAGTAACACAACCCCCTCTCACCTCCAAAATTCCCATGGGTGAGATCATTACAACTCATGGCAAAAGAAACAAGTAGTATGTTTAATTGCTTTAAAACCCAGTTGACTATGACCTTAGCAAAAATTGGTTGTGAGTTACAGAAAACTTAATTGCTTCTAATATATCCCCCATCATACTGTAGATAATGCCATAATCCAGTGGTTTTATGCACTCCAAACTCCCATCAAAGTTAATTTAGGCTCAAGGCCATAACCTGTAATTTAAAAATGTATATGATTCTTTATCTTATATAAACATTTAGGAAACTTTACAAAATCATTGGTGTCTATCCTGGAACTGCTTCATCCATCAGTGAAATAATGCCACCTTTTAGGGGGTAGGATAGTACTGTTGTAAATGGGTAGCTGTGTCAGTCTAGTTCAGCAAAACAAACAAGGTGGCAACACTTTTAAAGACTAACAAATTTATTTATTGCATGAGCTTTCATGGGAGAAAATCCCACTTTTGTCACAGTAAATCACAAGTTAAATATCAGTCAACAATGTAAAGCTTTCCACCATGGAATTGGCTGTTCTGGGGTGAGTGTCTCTTTCTTGTTTGTTCAACAAAAATTCCGAAAGGTCTTGGTTTTGCTGTATTTCAGAACAGACACAAATACTGAAACCTCAAAATATTTCAATAAACTGAATTCTTGTTTTCCTGCCACTGTTACAAATCATGCTGCTTCTCTGTCTGCTCCTTCAGTAGTCCCATTCTCCTGAAGCATCCTTCCTCGGTCATTTTTGCAAGGCTAGGCAACTCTCCTGAGGTTGGAAAGTGAAGGCTCAGACTACCAGAGTTGTGAACTGTCTTTGGTGATGTAGCAAAAACAAATAACCCTATGTCAGTTTTCCATACTATTTCCTAACTTAAAGGACTAAATCTGATTCAAATGAAAAGACTCTTAGACTTACACAGGTGTAACTGGAAGTGAAAGTTGCCCATTATTGCTTATTGTATTGAAAAATAAGAAATGGATTTAGCGTCCCATTGTGGCTATTGCAATGAAAATTTCTTTTGTACCCTAATATTCGAATACAAATACAATTGTTGTACTTGCAAATATAGTCCAGTCAGTTTATGAATATAAAAAGGCATACTGTTTAATAACATCACTGGTAGAAAAAGGTTTCAAAATATTTGTGTGTGCATGCACTTGTGTAATACATTATAGACGGGACCAGATAAGATTGCCCCATGTTTCCCAGTATAAGGCATTGTTTTTAACTTTTTCAGATTTTAACCAACTGGATTCAAATTTTTTCTATGAAAGATGTCTGCTTCCAGATGAATTCTTTTGCCACATTTCAACCAAAATGGTAAGACATTTCTGAAAATGAAGCTGGAGGAAAATATATTGTTAAAACATTCTAGTAACCTGTTCTTTGAGAAGCAGAGGCACACCCATGCTTTAAGCAGGGATTTGAAAATCAGCAGGTAGGTGGCGTTTGTGCAAAGACTGTGACTTTTGTGATGCCTGTGAAAATCTACTCAGATTTCATCACGTTATAAGCCTTTGAAAAAAATCACAGTTCTCATATGCTTAATAAAACACAGGAGAGGGAGTATCTCTCTACTTAATTCTGTGCCCAGTCCCAGCCCAATCCACCCCATCCCATGGCACAGCTTCAGTTGCAGGGAGAGTCCCACTTGCCATGATGAATGAATGTGGATGGAGATTTGGGACTTTAGCTGTGAAGTTCTAATAAGTTTTTAATGTACATGTGCAAACTACTATCTTTTCAAAGGCTTATCATTTGCCTAAATGTGGGTAGATTTACAAGGATCACAAAAATAACCTTAGGCAGAATGCTAAACATTAGTCATCTTTGGTTTTGTTGGCATGGTTGTCTGAGACCTCCAAGAGCAAGTTCCTGCATAGTTGAAGAGTAATGATGCTGTTCATCTGCGTTCAAATGCACATCACGGTGTCAACACTTCTGCTTGGCAACATGCTAAGGATCTCATGATGTATGTAATCTGGAAAGGCCTGTTCTGACGGTTTTGATAGACATGAACTGGCAGGCAGTATATTTTCCTTGAAGGCCTTCTGTTAGATTGGTGCATTCTGCTAGATTATGTGGCCCATTCATCATGTGTCTTTGTAGTGGAGCCTGCTTTTTTCAGACTTTAACACTTTATCCCTGGGAGTCATTTTCCATATATGGGTATAAGGCACAGCATCCATAGCATTCCATGATACAGGCACTCTCAAAACAGAAGCTCCTGACAACCAAGATGCTTTTCTTTTGTAAATCTGAGGACAATATTGCAGTGGCTAAATGTGGAAGACAGTAGAGAACCTGCATAGGCAGCATCTGTAAAAGATAATTTAAATTTATTAAGCAGGGGCTTATCTTATAGCATTTATAAATGCATATAGGAATAAAGTACATCAGACAAAATTCTGCTCTGTTTAGAGAAGCTTGCACCTATTCAAGTACACTCTAACTTCAGTGGCATTATTCTGGATTTCCACTGGTGTAACTAAGACCAAATTATGATCAACTCATTTTAACTAGACATGAATCTAAGCTGTAAAACTCTGGAGCTGACACTTCCCAAACTTGCAGAAAACTCTCACAAATGGCCTTGGATGGATTAGAATGGGGCAGTTGAGCTCCATGTCTCATTTTAACTGTACTTTTGAGTTTACCCATTCATTTCCCATTATAGAACTTATAAAGATAAAAAGTTAATATGGTATAAATTTAGGACCAACATTTTTGCACTGTGAAGGCAGGTTGAACAGCCATGTAACTCCCTGTATTTCCCCTGATGAGAAATCACACCATGCTTCAATCTCACTGGCCTTTTTTAACCCTGCCCTCAAAAGATTTTGAAAACCTAACTGTTTCCCTTAATAATTTTTATTGATTTATATCAGTAATATATAATTTATCTTTTAATGTGTTGGGGCCACCACTGTTCTCAGCCCAACAAAATCTTTCATTGGCTTCAGCAGCAGATTTTCCCAGATCAGAGGACTAAGCTGAACTCTTTCCCTGTGGATGGGATAAGTACAAAATTAGTCTCATTTACGGTTTTGTTTGTACTTTTGTTTGTTCCTTCATTGATACTGTAGCCATAATATTTTAGTAAAATATTCTCTGCAGCATTATTTCAGTGACATGTGACCAATTAGAGTGATTGAGGTATAGTGACTACCATAAAAAAAGGAATTGAACATCAAATCTCCAGCAGCAGTTGTTATGCCTTCTACTGCTAAAATACAAACTACCTGGCATGTAAGCAGATGCAGAATTAACAGAGCATTAGCATTATTAGGCAGACAGAAATAAAAAAGTTCCAATGTAAAACAGATTTCTCTATATTCTTGTAATTATTGATATTTGTTTTGTATTACTGCCTATAGACATCTCAGTCAGGATCTGGGCCTTCTTCAGAAATGTGCTGTACAAACATCTGAAATTCAATTCTTGTCTGAAGAAACTTATTTCTACTTTGATTTAATACAGTACCCAGCAATGGTGAAGAACATTCTTAAATCTCATTTATGTATTTTACAATATTTTTTAAAGTAATGTTTCTGTTACCAAGCAATCATACTTTTTCAGTCATAGTGCAATAAAAAGCCCAATATTTTCTGTCAACTCTGCAATGTTATTGTTCACTGTCTTTACTACTCATTAGAAGAAATTTGTTAGTCTTCAAGGTGCCACAACACTTTTGTTGGTTTTGCTATTTGTGTACTTTGATAAGCACAGGACTTTGAGAGGTTGTAGGCCCACATAGTATCACTGTCTTTTATCATGGTTTTTAGAAAGTAGCATGTCAGATTAACTACATTAGCTTTTTTTTTATTTTATTTTTCTGCTGTGGAGAAAATAATAATACGTAGATTGTGCTTGGTAATTTTTAAAAACTGTTACTTAAAGATATATGAATGTTTTATGTAACTTTAGGCCCCAATTTTACAAACACATGTGCTTAACTTTGCCACCAGGAATAGTCCATGAAATCAGTGGCATTACTCATGGAAGTAATGTTAAAATGTATGTAAAAGTTTGCAGGATCAAGGCCTTACTTAGGTAACAGTGGGAAAATAAAATTATATTAAAATCCTAATCCTGCAAGTAGCTGTAGCTGTGCACAACCTTTAAACAGGTGAGTGCTCTGTGTTTAGAGGAAGGGACCTTAATGTGCACATTAAAAAGTTAGCATTACAAAATTTGTTATAAAATTTTAGACTATTTTCACTGGCAGTTTGCTGTTAATGCAAGTATTGCAATCATGGAGAGCAAAATAAATGCTTTTGTTAGAAACAAAATTTAAGAAAAAGGGTAGTTTATTAGTGCATTTCACAAAAATTCATGTCAAAGGGAAAATGTTTGATTCTTTCTAGAAATAATTATAAATGGTTTGAAGCAGTAACATCTTTGGCTTAGTGGGTTTTTTTTTTTTTTTAAACATTTGCCTCATGGATAGTTACTGCTTTACAACAACTTCAAGATCAAAAGCTGATGTTGCTTATGTTACCTGCTCCAAGATACTGTGACATTTTTACATTTGATCTTGCATTGGAATGCACAGACATTGTATCTTTCAATTTGTGATCATTTAGCCGAGTTTAAATAAGAAATGGCATATAGTGATATGGAATATGATGGAGTGTCTGAGCACTTTCAGTGGATCAAGCGCCAGGAAATCCATGGGAAAAGCTATAGTCCTGAGTGAAAAATATGTTACCCTCACGGATAGCACATATTGTCTTTTTCAGGAGTGTTGTATTGCTGCAGGTTATTGTTTAGCAAGTTTATGCAAGATTTGCTGGACATCTGGGTGTAGTGTACAGATGACTGATGGGCGAAGAGTTCAGTTAGAAGTTAATAAGTATAAGGAATACCTAATCTGCAGTATCCTGGATAAGGGGTCAAGGGTTCAATGGTTTAAAGAATTCAGGAACATCACTAATTACGAAAGTTAACACAAGGTTAATGGGGAGTAGACACATCAATAGTAGTGGGCTGTCCTTTATTGAAGTCAGTGGTATGGTGTCTATAGTTGTTTAGCCAATACATTCCTGTCATTGGGTAGGAAAGTTTTGAAACTTCCTGATGCTGATGCATGGTGGAGCTCTGGCTCACTCGTCTCAGTTCTGTCTGTGCCCAGTGATGTTTCAATGTAAATGTCTCTCGAACACCTGATGGCGTCTGACACCATGAGGTGCCGCATCATGTTTCCTTCTTAGTCTTTCTGAGCTCCGGGCACAAGATCCATTACACAGCTCTGTGCTAGGTGCCAGGATACCTGATTAAAATTCCAGAATTGCAATCATTTCATTAACAGCACAGCATGTAACACAATAAAAATTGTGCCATCTGACAATCCTGCTTCTTAATCAGGCTGAGGAGAATTCTGAGAATATATCAGGGGATGCATCCATTTCTGCTTCAGTTCATTCTGTGGGTGGGCACCCAAGAAGTTTAGAAGAGTTTCAGTCTGAATCTGGATCAAAATTTTGTGACTCAAATCATTGCTAAGAAATGCCTTTTTTCAGAACAACCGTCTGAGGTGCAGAACAACTCAGAACTGTGTATGCATGCTGGTGACAGATGCTCTAGAACAGGGGTCAAAAACCTCTGCCAACCCCCATGCCAGCACCCCACCCCAACCCTCAGCCCATACTGGTGGCCCCCTCTCTCTCAAGGAGAAAAAAAAGGTCACTCGTCTTGAAAATTCAGCAGCAGCCATGGCTGGAGTGCCCCCTCACGCTACTGAAAGCCATTCCGGGCAGCTTCTTCCAGCAACGGCTGGGGCAGTGGCGCCCTGTCATGCCATGGAAAGAAGGCGCCCAGATCAGCTTCTTTCAACAGCAGTTAGGGCAGGCAGTCCCTAATCTGAAAGGAAGTGCGCTGGGTAGCTTCTTTCCATGGTATGTCTAGGGACCACCAGCCACTGCTGAAAGAAGTTGCCCAAAATGGCTTTCAGTGGCAGGAATGGCAATTTCGGTGATGCCACAGATGGCTCTGCATGCCAGTCTTGGCTCATGTGCTGAGGATTGTTGAACGCTGCTCTACGGGCAAAGAATTGCCTGACTCACTTTTGAGAGCCCGATGCTCAACATATGAGAACTTTTTACTTGGACTACACTTAAACATCATCTTCCCAGAAGCCAACACACCTGTCTGCCTTTGGAAAGTGTAAATGTTGAATGTCATTCAAGAAGAATGCTTGGCACAAGCAAAGTAACAGATATTTTGAGAAGTCTCCTTGACCATTGTCTGCCACAATACTAGATACTGAAGTTTCTTAAAGACAATGTTACATAGGCTCAAATATTTAAGGATGAACTGGGCCGCTGATAAAAGGAAGCTGGGAACGTCTGCTGAGTCATGCCATCAAAAATTATTAGAACCCAGCTGAAAATGACTGTCGATTTGCTCAGTCTATTCTTAGCCTCTCTTATGGAAGAGATGGATTCTAAGAACATGGGGCGGGCAGGTTGGTTAAGAGAAGAGCCATGTGTTGGTTAGCTGAGCCATGAAACTAAAGCCCCAATCCACATGTATAGTCCATACTTAAATCTAATACGTTGTAGAGAGGATGGCTCTGCATAAAGAGGTAAACTGACTTCTCTACATTGAGAAATCTCTTTGATAAGTATTGTTGTTGCAACTTGTTTGCTCAATATGAAGACCTGCCAATTGGAAACACTTGATGTATTTACATATAAGAGGACTGACTGAACTCTCAAGACATGTTGGCTGCACTAAATAATTCTGCAAAGACAATGTTACGAGGCTGTGAATCTTTCGGTTTTTCAGTACGTTATTGAAAGAAAGTACTTGCAATCACTTGTCATTCAGACAGAATGTCACATTGTATTTAATAGAAGGGTGTTTCTAGATTTCATGTGAGTATCCATAATGGGTTACTGAGTGGCATTAAGATTCAGGTTCCAGGTAGATCTAAGTAGCCAGCTGCTGCTGTGGCCAGCATGCACTAAACCTTTAATGAAGTCAATGATGTCACACTGAATACCTACAAATTTTGCAAACTTATTCTATCAACATAGCTTGTGATGTTCTGAAACTTGAAAACTCTAAACCACAAGTCATCAACAATTTGTTGCTGTTCAAGAAAAAAGCCTCTGACTGCAGAACCGATGGGCCTAATGTTAACAGCCAGAAGATATCTTGGAGACACATTAGCTGAGTTATATGCTGCTCAATAAGATTTTCCTGCCCTCGGTTAAAATAATAGATCAGCAAAACAGCATGTGATGAATACAGTAGAAATGTCTTGACAGATTTGCAGAATAAGATGCATAGAGTAAGATTTGGGACTGGGTTCTGATTTCATTTGCACTTATGCAAATCCAGAATAATTCCATCAGCTTCAGCGGAGCAACTCCATATTTTCCTTGAGGTGAGACTGGAATCAGACCCCTGGAAATTGAGATGGGATTCAGTAAAACCAGATGATTTCCAGAATTAATGTTGGGCCTTGAAAAAAATGCATTTTAATGAAGAATGCAATGTAACCAATTAAAGAGGACTTTACAACTAAATCTTTTGTCACTTGAAATTTATGCAGGTGTAGATGATTGAATGGAAAAGTTTATCAAAATGGAAGCAAAAAGAGATGACAGATTGTATTATTGCATAAGAGAAAGACCTCAAAGTATTATTTGTATCATTTTACAGTGGTTTCCATATTATGGGTACATGCCAAATTCTGAACTTAATTCCACTGATGTAAGTCTCAGGTAACTCCACCAATGTCACTGATGTTACTCGGGATTCGCCTGGGTTGTAAATGAGAGCAGAATGAAACCCACAGCGTTCCTTGCTGATAAAGTTATACAGATGGGCTAACTGAAGCTTTAGCTATTATCCTTAATTGGCTGAATGGCCTTCGATGCTGTCAATAAACTATGTGTTCACAGTGAGGTAATTAATAACGCTGGTTCTGTTTGGTAGTAGTCATATAATTAGCCATTATTTTTTTTTGAAACATGACATTGATGTCTTTATGCAGAGAAGTAATTGCAGGTTTCTGAAGAGGGTGCTTGGCTTACCACCAATTCCCCACAAATGACATCATCTTTGAAAACTGAATCTCTCAAAAATCTGTCATTTTGAATTCATAATTAGGGTGTTTTTTCTAATAGCAAGTTAATCCGTTATTGAAAAAATTCCTTGCCAATGGCTCATTCTCTCTCTCTCTCTTTCTCTCAATAATGCTTTTGAGGAGTTTGACTGAGCACTTCAGATTGTTTAGAGTTATTGTGTAACAAGACCTAAATTCCAAAGGGGTAGCCATGTTAGTCTAGTTCAGTAAAAGAAACAAGGAGTCCTGTGGCACTTAAAGACTAACAAATTTATTTATTGCAAGAGCTTTCGTGGCAGAAAATCCCACTTTGTCAGAGGCTTTGAAGCTGGTGGAACTTACAGAATGAGGGGAAATAAATGCAGGGAAGTGTAAGTAATGGGACCTCCATGAATCTATTATGGAGAACTTGTAACTGCAGCATAACAGCTTTTTCCCTCCCATTACTTTGTCCTAGAGTACTGTTTACAGCATGACCAGAATCAAATCTGAATAATTAAGAAAACACTCCCTTGTCATAGTTGTCCTTTAATTCAAAACGATAAAATGGGATGTTTGGCCTCTGGCATTGTTAGGTAGAAAAAGAAGCATCCTGAGACAGAAGCCAGGTGCTGGTTCTGTGCGGACCCAGAGCACTTAGGAGATCTGTGCCCATTTCAAGGAGATGTGGGAGGAACCCAATGGCCCCCCAAGAGCTCCATCCAGCCATGAGAAGGAGGGAGAAGCAGTTTCCTGTTGGGATTTCCCCCCGTGAGAGATGAAGGAAGGGAGAGGACTTTATGTGGGGGTATGTGTGTGACAAGGTCCTGGGGAATGAACTCCCTGGTGAGCCCCCAGTCATGCCGCTGAAGAAAGGAGCAGAGCAGGTAAATGGGTTATGGTTGATTGCCTGAAGGGAGGCAGTTGGTTGGATGCACAGGCTGGGGACTAGTTGGCCCATGAGCTGCAGCTGACCTGGAAGCCCTAGGAGGCTTACAAACCAGGTCTGGAGGGGTTGGGAGTGGTGAGAGGAAAGGAGTCAGGGGAATTGCCTGTCTTCCTGGCCCTGAGCAGCTCCTGTGAGGAGTAGCCCAGGCAGGACACTGTCTGGGAAGCTGTAAATAAACCATGGCTGATTGCAAGTCAGTGGGTCCATGTTTCCTTTGATGACCCAGAGGAGGATGGAAGAGCAGGGAGAAGAAGAAGACCTGCTACAAATAGTCTATAACTGCCAAGATCTTCTCTGGAGTCCTTTTAAAAAATCCATGTTACATTAGCTATGCTCCAATCATCTGGTGCAGAACCTGATTTAAGAGGTAGGTTGCACATGACAGTAATTTCTGATTTTGTGTTTTAAGTCTCTTCAAATCTCCTGGGTGAATACTCTCTGTTCCTGGTGTCTTTTTACTGTTTAATGTATTTATTTGTCCTAAACCCTCTTCTCACTGGATTATTATATGTTGTCTATATTATCAAGCTTTATGGTAAGGGTTCATGTATAAATACTTTATAAAAGGTTAATAAATTATTTAAAGTGTGTTACAGACATGAACAGCATGTGTTAGATGGCTATAAGCACATCAGGAAGAAGGTATGTATAATGGATTATAAACCATGGCTATAAAAATGACTTGTTGGACACTCTTAACTATTAAACCATCTATTAACTAGTTATTAATAACTTGTAAACTGGTTTCAAATGTGCCTTTAATTAAGTGTGCTCTTAATATTAAGTGTCACTATTACTGCTGTTGTTTTAGATGTTAAATATTAATTTATCACTGGGACCAGAAGGAGACCCATAGTGGGCACTTGCATGGGAGGACAGGAGTTAAAGTATTCTTGTACTTTTTGAACTCAGCATTTTGTATGAGAGGTGGTAGCTTCTGTGGGATTGCTACTCACATTCTCATGCGTATGAACAAGGAGTGGGTGTGCAGTGGATAAGGAATGGGTGGAGTCAGGACTGTGCCCTCCCCAAAGCACCACAGTTGAGATAGAACAACAGGAGCAGTAATCTGAGCTAGATAGAAATCTGTCTGGTACAGATGAGTTCTCTCTTCCCAAAGAAAGAGGGAAACACAAATCACTTTGTGACTGAGTCATAATCTGGTTCCTAGACTGCATCCGTGGCTACGTAAATAGGGGCTGTCCTATCTTGGGGCTGTCGCCAAGTCACAATTGAAGATTTGTTATTAATTAGGTCCCAAAAATTTAGGCATATGCCTACCTTTACAACTGTGCATTTTCATGATTGTAAAATACATGCATAAGTGTTTGCAGAATTGGAACCTCTGTGATAATTTTATAAGCCCTCTGTCGTTTAATGTTAATCGTACAGGTGTTCATAAGGAATTGCTTCTTTGCTTTGTATGTTTTATGTACAAATGCGGTTTGCTGTAAAGCCTAATGGTATGTCTCCCACTGTAACAATTTACAGGAATCTATTTTGATCAGCTGATTCAAACAGCTTATCCTGTTTTTAAAATACTTAAAAGCCATTTTTGATATTACCATCAAACCATCCTGCTTAGCTGTCTGTCTGTCTACGGCAAACAGTGAAGTTCTGCTGTGCAGTATTTAGGTTAAACAAACCAGTAAGAGCTGAATAAAGTTTGCCAATCAAGACGATTCTTGTCTTTTCTTTTCAGGCCTTAGCCAGGCTGATAAAATCAGGAACTTTTCAATCCTTTGGATTTTCAAGTACAAAAGGAGAGACTAAATTTAGACATGGATGCCTCTCGCTCAGCCTACTGACCCTGAACCAAGTGATTGTAGGTTGTGCCGACAAGAGCCCCATTGTGCTTTTCATTAATCAAACCCACTGAGCCAGGTAAATCTTTAAACAAGATGAATGGGCAGTATTTTTAAAAAGTAAAATAATTCACTAGAATTTGGATGTGTTTCTCTTTAATTAGTTTGATGAGCACAAAAGTCTGAGGCCTTGTCAAACACCCAGTATTAACTTATGAGACTGACCTAGGGAAGGAAGCACCGCACACGTAGGAGAATGGGTAGGTGAAACTAGCTGAATAAGAGACCTTTTCTGTTTAAGCCTGTTTCTCCTGATGAAAAGAATCATTACTACAATGATACGTCTAATTATACTGTCATTAGGATACTGCTGCAGTTTGCTATGGTGCATGAATTCCTGCTTTCTTCAACAACATGATCCAAAAGGGTGAAGGCATGAAAAATGTCCTGAGGCACTTAACCCTTTAGTTGAAAATAAATATAAAAAATCATGCAAACTAAAGACTATGACTTATTTTAATTCTTTTCACATTTCAAAGTCAATTTGTACTGTTTTACTCCAGTTCATTCCTGATATTTTCAAGGTTCTCTGACAGTTCAAAATGTGTTTTAAAAATTGTTGGTGAGAGAATTTGTAACCGGAAAATGTCTGGCCATCTCCTCCATTACCAAAAGAGGTCTGATGCATTAAAGTGATATATATTTCTTGTTCATAATGTAATTGAAGGGCAACTAACACAACTCCTATAGGTTTGGAATTAATCTGTTTTTAACCTAGGAGCCTCTTCCTGCTGGCTTGCTAGTGCGAATTGAGGTTCCTAACAGTAATCTGTTCACCAGAAGACACAAACGGCAGGATATAAGGCTCACCCTTAAGCTAAAGTCTGGGGCACTCTTTGGAAGAGGTTCCTTTTTCAAAGCAAGAAGCAACTGTTTTGTCTATGAACAGAATACTTATTATATGTTTTTATATGTCTTTTAAATGATGGATGGCCCCAGAATAAACTCTCAAATCCAAGTGTCTTGTAGTTGTAGGCTTAGGGACTCAGATTTGAATTCACACTTATATTTTTGATGCCAAGTCAAATCCGAAACTGCAGGAAGCTTGTATTCAGGCCCAGATTCAGATGCAGCCCAGGATGGTAAAAAATATGCAAATATCAGCTGCTTTCATGAGATTTCTGCCATCTAGTACTAAAATTTTGCTGGTTGTTGATCCGTAGCCCTAGTTTGGCCTGGAACCCACTCAAAAATTTAGTTGCTTTTGAATACTGTTTCCTTGAGCCTTCCAATCCAAGCAATGTATTTTTCCTCTGTTTCCTGTAGCTTTCGATTTGGTCTGGATTATTTTTAGATATGTGACTCTGCCTATTGACTTCCCTGGTGGTACTCAGCCTATATGTGCATGCTCATATACAGCCCTTTAGGGCTACATAAGCATTTTTATGTAGATTCTATAGGTCTGACTTGGGCTTCTTATGCTTCCCATCCTGACTAATGCATTAGTGTCACAGGTGTATCTATATCCAAGGAAGTTGGTGCTAGTGGCAGAGCTGATGGGAGTTGATAGCCCTCCTGATAGGATTTGAGTGATGTATGGAGGCTTTTCACATGGAGTTGGTGACTGAACCCGCTTCATCCTGATCTAGCAGCATCAGGCCTCGTTCCACAGGGCAGGGCTCAGTTCTCCACTCCAGCCATCGTGAGAAGGCTCACAGGTTGCATGGTGCTGTGACCCCATGTGTCATGTCACAGTGCCACTCACTTAAATTTGCCCACCCCTCTGTCATTTCCTAATGGAAAAATATATTCACTATATCGTATGCACTGCTGTAACCAAGAGTAGAATTTGACTGTTTTCTTTTAACAGTATCCCTGATCTTCACTACCTGAATCAGTGAAAGCTTTTCAATGCAGGATCAGAGTCTAAATCAGGAGTCGCTCCATAGAAATAGCATAGCTGGTCTTTGTTGTTTTGTTTGTAAAAGAGGTGACTTCACATGAAATGATGACTTTTGACTTCATGGAGCATGTGGTGGAAGCTGGAAAGGGTGTCTGCTCACATATCTAGAGATGATTCATGAGAGGAAAACAGCAAAGTTCATATGCCTTGAAACTCTGATTTTTTTTTTCCTCCTCAGTTAAAGCTGCAAATATTTTTGACATTTTTCCAGCCTACTCCTGTGCTCATCATTTAACCTTCAGTAAACTGAGTTCCACAATGGCATGCTTGAAGTAAACGACAGTAAACACTCAAATTGTATTACTGCATTTTTCATGGATGGCAAATCTCAGTTAAAAAAAAAAACCCAAAAAACAAAAAACAAACCTGCCAAACTCTTTTTTTTTGGTCTAAGTATGTTACACACAGTTTATAACTTCTTTTCAGAACATCAGTGTTCTCAGTTAGCAACCTTTAGGGGAGAAGGGAATGTTACAGATATGCAATAATCTCTCTACAATATAAGAGTTTAATAAAAATATTTATTTGTGTTTAGATAAGTTTTCTGTTTAAATATGTAATGGGACCCACTCTGATTCTGACTGCCTTTTTAAACAGTTTATTCCAATTCTTATAAAAAGGGGAGTCTGAAATTTACTTTTATTTTCATTTAACACAGCGACCTAAAATATATGGTGGTTCACTGAAAATTTTATCTTGGAGCCCTTGTGCAATACAAGTTAATTAACTGGATTTAGATATTTGCAAGATGATATATTTAATGGGATTACTGCTCATATAATGTTCTCAGTCACTGATTTGGAATCTAAGCTCAAGAAACACAATACTGAATTTCCAGCTCTTTGAGAGTTAATGTTGTGTTAAAGAAAAGTACAATTTGAACCTTATTGTTCAGGAATAGCTAAGTTATTCAAGTGAAATAGAGCTGGTCTCTACAAGAGCTGCACTGGACAGATGCATGAGCAGGAGTGTGCAGAAACGGACATTCCTGCAACTGCTCATGGTACAGATATACCCACACCTGAACTCCTGGCAAGTTCAAGGCAATTGTGTATCTCATCAAAATATAATGGCCCATTATTCAAAGCCTGTCTCCCAAGTGGGATCAATTAGATGCTTTGGTCGACAGGCTTAAAGATAAACACCCATATTTTAGTTTGTTTAGAATGAAAATGAAGCCATATTCGACTATGCCACATCCGTTTGTTAAATGTTGTGATACTACCCCATTTTAAAGCTACTATTTCATGTGTTCACTCAAAATATTTATTTGTGGAGCTCAGTGGAAAGTTACACAATAACTTGTTCTGGGGAGAAAATATAGCAACACAAGTAGAAGAAGGTTTCAGTATTCCAGTATATCATTAGTGTCCATATTTTTTTCAGGCAAACATATTTGTGTCAGTTTTTATTCACTATATTGTTATAATTTCATTCTTAACAGGGGCTACCTCAAATATATATGATCAATTAAATCTCATGATGAGAGTGCTACTTTTAAAGGGAAACTTCATTTTTTTCTCTAAGTGTTTCAATATTAGCTCAGTTGAGTAACTGTTACAATGCAGAAATTTGTATTCTCATTTTACTGGAGAACTGTTTTTTTTTTTCTAATAATATAAATGTAATTAGTAAGTAAAATGAGTTTTTCTGTTTCACCTGTGCAGATTGTAAAATTTCCCCATTTTTACAAACTCCAATGAGTTCAGAGTTCTTAACTTTTGATTTGTGAACACAATTTCCATTCATTTGCCAACAGCAAAAATCCCCGCAGTCCCGCCCACAGAGCATGCTATTTGTGCTTGGAGCTCTGGTTCCATGACCGGCTGCGATTCAATTGGGGACAAAGTTGTGATAAGTCCCTTTTGGCTTGGGTTCCGCAAATGACACCACCAGCTGGCTTTTGACATTTTGCACCACCTAAGGCTTCTCTGTAACAGGGTCCTGATTTAAGCACCTTCACGTCTATTGCTGGACCTGGATTTAAAACAGCGGATGTGCCATGAAGGAAACTGACCACATCAGAAATCACTTCACTGTGAAATTTCACTGGGTCTTCAGCAGTGCAGAAGCACCAGCAAATTCAGACCACAGATTAGCTGGTATGCAGCTGTAACTGCATCTTCCATTGCTATGCGAACCAGACATCTACCAACAGTACACTGTCGAGCATCTTTCTGAGGTTCCCGCTGAAGTCATGAAATATACATGGGCCTTCAGGGATCACATATATAACTTTGTTACCCTCTAGGCTGACCCCAAAATTACCTAGAGTGGTACCTATAACACTGTATCACATGCCACTGCAGGAATCAGCTTCTGGTGCAGTGCACAAAAGCTTAGCTTTCTGAAGAGGATTTTGATAAATAAGGGGAGAAAGAAAAGCAGAAGTACCTAAGCAGGGACCTATCCATGGCTGAAAGATAATTTCCATGCTTTGGCAAACATGATCATGAGATCTACATCAACTCTTTGGTCAATGAAGCAGAGAATGGCCTAAAGAACCCAAATCTGCATCCTGCCTACAGAACGATCAGACTTCTGGCTGTGCCCATAAACAACATCCTTATTATAAAATCAAATGGAAATCCCTTCAACAGGCAAGGTCTTGGACAGATGGGAAATGCATTGCTAAAGTATGTGTAACCACAGACCCGAGAATGACTGATCAGAGTTGTGTGACAAAATGTACAGCTGCAGGTCCAGGGATGAACTCTGATTCTCCATCATTTGAGGAAGTACAACAGGCCTTCAAAAATTTATGGAGGAGATATGCTGCCAGACCTGGTGACACTCCACCTGAGCTGCTCAAAGATGCCTTGGAACTGGTAAGCATCGGTCCACATCAAGCATTCTTAAAAATATGGGCATTAGGCAAAGTACCAGCAGAATGGAAAGATGGCATTATAGAGACTGGACCAAGGGCAAAGGTTATCTCATTGAGCATGGCAACTATAGGTCAGTTCATTATAGCTGATCTCTGGAAAGGTCTTTGCTCACATTCTGCTTTGTAGGATGTAGTTGTCCTCTTAACACACATGGTTATCCAGAACAATCAGTTTTGTAACAATTTTAAATAACGATTTTAGTGTTAAGCAGTCAACAATGGATGAAGCCCTTACACTCCAGCTTCTGGCTCAGCCTCACTATCAATTTAAGCGTCCATTGTATGCGTCATACATCAACATCCAAGTGGCTTTTGATTCAGATAGCAGGTCTGCACTTTGACTGAAACTAAAAAGAGTTAGTGTTCCCAAATGTTTTGCTAAATCTGGTGGGTGATATTTACACTGATACTTGTGTGAGAGTGCATATACATTAACAGATTTTGCTGTTTCTGCACAATCCCTGCTCTGTAGCGGGGATGCATTCTCACCCTGGGCACTACCTTGTCGAGGCACTGACTGGATATTAGGATTTGACACTTCACATGTTTGAGTCAAAGTTGGTGAAGAAGTGGGTACCAACCAAGACTACACAGATGCTGCTGCATTGCTTATGGAGAAGTCAGAGAGTTGCAGGTCTGCCCTCCAAAGTCTCCAAGGTGCCAGCTGCACTGTAGAGTTGACTCTATCATGGCAGAAGGGCAAGTTTCAGAAACTCAAAGATGGGTCACCAGAATCTGTGGGATCCAGTACCATGGAGAGCATTGATGAGTTCATAGAATCATGGAGATGTAGGACTGGAAAGGACCTTGATAGGTCATCGAATTCAGTCCCCTACACTGAGGAGGTAGGACTTAATATTATCTAAAGTAGACTGTCACTGACAGATGTTTGTCTAAGCAGTTCTTAGAAATCTCTAGTAATAGAGATTCCACAACTTCCCTAGCAAATTCATTCCACTGCTTAACTACCTGTGCTGTTAATGAGTTTTTCCTAATGTCTAACCTAAATCTCCCTTGCTGCAATTTAGCCCATTACTTCTTGTCCTGCCCTCAATGGTTAAGGAGAAAAATTTATCACTCTCCTTTGTAGAACAGTTTATGTACTTGAAAAATGTTTTCATGTCCTCACTCAGCCATCTCTTCTCCAGACTAAACAAACCCATTCATTTTTTATTCTTTCTTCATAGGTAATTTTTTCTAGCCCTTTCATTATTTTCATTACTCTCCTCCAATGTGGTGCCAGAATTGAACTCTAGGGTGAGGCCTTATCAGTGGTGAGTAGGATGGAAAAAATTAACTTTGTGTCTTGCTTACAACACTCCTTTTAATGATATGTGTTTGTTTGTAACAAGAGTACATTGTTGTCTAATATTATAGTATAGTTTGCAAATAAAACTGTCAGATCATTTTCTGCAGCACCTCTTCCTAGGCAGTCATTTCCTATTTTTTAATTGTGCAACTGATTCCTAAGTAGAGTACTATGCATTTGTCCTTAATAAATTTCACCCTATTATTTAAAACCTTTTCCCCAGTTTGTCCAGTTCATTTGAGAGAGAGTCTGGTCTCCTAAAGCACTTGCAACCTCCAAGTTTGGTATAATCTGTAAACTTTATAAATATGCTCTCTATTATAAAAATAATTTAAGAAGAAAATGAACCAAATCAGACCCAGGACAAGACTCAATTCATTATGGCCTTCCAGCTTCAATGTGAATCATTGATGATTACTTTCTGAGTATGATTTTCTAACCAGTTGCGCTATCACCTCACAGTACGTAGATTGAGGCTATATTTTCCTCGGTTGTATGCCATCAGGCCCTGCCAACTTGAAGTCATCTAACTTGTCTAAACTATTCTTAATTTATTCCCCTATGTAGCTTCAGATCCTACCCTAGTTACACTGATGTTCACTGTATTAATTATCTGATCACGGCTGATCTTTTTGGCAAGCAAAAAAGGCATTTAATGCTTTGACCATTGCTGTGTTTTCTGTTACTCTTTTTCCTTCCTAATTTAGTAACGGACCTACCCTGTCCTTGGTCTCTCTTTTGCTTCTAGCATATTTATAAAATCTCTTATTACCCTAGCTAGCTTAATCTTTTCTGTCTTGACCTCCCTAATTTTGTCCATACAAGCTTTATTTTAATATTAATCCTTCTTAGTTTAACCTATTTTCCACTTTTCGTACGATTCTTTTATGTTTCAGATTATTGAAGATATCTTGGTTAAGCCAGGATGGATTGTTACCATGCTTCTTATTGTCTCTCTTGTTGCCTCAAGCCTTCCTTAAAAAGTGTGATCTCTCCTGAACTATTTTTTCCCTTAGCTTTTGTTCCCACTGTATCTAACCTAGTAATTTTCTGAATTTATTAAAATCTGTCTTTTTGAAGTCCATTGTCTTTGTTTTGCTGTTTTGCTTCCTACTATTCTGTAGAATCATGAACTTTATTCATGATCAGTTTCACCCAAGCTGCCTTTCACCATCAACTTTTCAACCAGTTTCTCTTTTTGTCAGAATCAAATCTAGAGCATCTCCTCCCCTAGTTGATTTGTCCACCTTCTATATTCAAATGTTGTCTCCAATGCATTTCAAGAAATTGTTGGATAATCTGAGCCCTGTGATATTATTTTCTCAATGAGATGGGAGTTGGGTAATAGACACCACCTCCACCACAAAGTCCTTTGCTTTTGATGATATTGTTAGTTGTTTAAAAAAAAAAAAAAAAGAAGAAAAAGGAAAAGCCTCATGCACTTTGTCTATAGCAGACCCCTACCATGACATCACCTGTGGTTTTTTAAATTTCTTGTAGTCAGGGCTGTCCCTGGGACTGGAGGGCAGAGTGGTGCAGGGCACAGGCCCAATCAGTTTATGGGGCCCCTGGCTCCCCCCTGTGCTGGGGGGGAGGATGGGGCAGGCCAGCCCAGAGGCTGAGATCTGTTCTCCCTCTCTCTTCCTGGGCTGGCTGCTGTGCCCATGGTGGCGGGGTTAGTCGGCCCAGAGGCTGGGCTCCGCACTTCAGCCCTGTCCCTTGCCTTTGGCCTTCCACTGAATGCATCAGGGTGGGGGATGCAGACAGCACAGTAGTGGGGGCGCAGATGCAGCTGGACCTTCATAACCTTAGGGCTCAGGGCAGTCGCTCCACTCACTGCCCTTCTCCTCCAAGGACAGCCCTTCTTGTAGCCTTTCTCAGGGACTTTGAACAGGTCTGTCTCCCATTTCTATCTCAATTTCTACATAGGCTACAAGCAGAATTAAAATGTCATATCAGAACAGATGCTCTTTAGTGAATAGGCCTTGTTGGATCTTGTATGAAGTCCATGTGTTGCTTATGGTTGTAAAAACATCTTTGCCCTGAGACTAAGTTTAGGATCTATCAAATCTGGGTACTACACATATTGCTATACAGATCAGAAACCTGGATCCTCCTGCAGGTGGTCTTGGAATGGCTGGAGGCATTCTTTATGTGCTTTCAGTGCCAAATCCTGAGTACAGAGAGGTTTGATTTTTGTGCAATATGTCACAGTCTCACAAAGATCTGGTCTCATCATAGCCAGAAGTAGCATACTAACCAGGATGGACAAAACCACTCCAGCACACTGCGGTCTCAAACTTGCCGTCAACACACAATGAGTGCATGCCCTGACTTTGCTTGGCACTGCCCCAGCCGCTGCACCAGAAAACCATGGATCTGCAGGATAGAGTCAGACCTGGGAACTTTGATACACAGTGCTTGTTGCGATGCCACCACCCGTAGTCACTGCCTGAGGTGCAGTGGTGTTTAGTAGTCTGGGTGTGTTTATTTGCATTTAAAGGTAGCCAAATTTGGAAAAAAAAGAATGATTTGGATTACCTCATTTAGGCCACAATGGGCCACCAACACAAGTACAGATTTAAGTGCCGAACTTCCAGTGGCAGTCAATGAGAATCTTAAATCTATATATACATGTTAGGATTTGGGGTTTTTTATTTTTTGTTCTAACTTGACAGAGTTAGATTCTGAGATCAGAAAGAATCAGTATGCTCATCTATTCTGATCTTCTGTATAGCACAGGCCGTAGAACTTCCCCCAAACATTCCTATAGCATGTCTTTTTGAAAAATGCCCAATCTTGATTTCGGAATTGCCAAGGATGGAGAATCCAACACGAACCATGAAAAATGTTTCCAGTAGCTAATTACTCTGTTTAAAACTGACACCTTATTTTCCATTTGAATATGTCTTGATTCAACTTCGTGACTTTGGAGCACGTTATACCTTGACTTACATAGACATCATCATAAGGATTTGATTTCTATCCATGGTTGTGTCCTGTGATGAAAAGAGTTTTACTGGCATTAGCTTGGGATAGGAACATTATTGGTAAGTAATAAATCAAGTGAGTGGTACTCATACTTTCATATCTTCCTTATTCCATGTGTTTTATACGGATGCCATGTCATAAATATTTAGAAGCTAAGCTAGTGATGTCTGTAAAATGAAAAATAGTATCAGGAATGGTTTTTAAATATTTTTAACATAGCCAGAACTAAACTTAATTTAATAATTTCTATCCAGACCTAAGTATAAAAAAAAAGTTTATTAAATGAAATTTAGTTCTGGCTATGTGTGAAATATTTAAAAATGTTCCTGATATAATTTTTCATTTTAAAGAAGTCACTAGCTTACCGTGGTCCTCTGAGACCTCCTGAACAGACCACAAATGGCTCTCAAAATACTATCAGACAGCTTTTGTGTAAACCATTGTGCTGTGATTTTTAAGGTATACTATTTTGTGAGTAACCAGGGAGAGAACCAGAAACTCTCTGCCCTTGTATAGGGGAGCTTCTAACTCTTTTTCGATGATGTAAAGTTCCCATTTCTGTTCCTGACGGTTCACTGGTAGAAGACTGAATATTGTGCGTCCTGGGCCTAGAGCCAGGATGATTTTGAGAGAAATTCCACAGATGGGAGAAATAAAGCAATATTTCTCAGATGGTTTCTCAGTTTATCATATGGCTATCACCATGACATATGTGGTATAAATAATAATGATAATTAGACAGCAACTTTCATACAAAGATCACAAGGCACTTTACAAACCAGCTTCGATACTTTATATATGCCTTTCATCTCTCATCTTCAGAATTCAGGAAGTTTGGGAATGGAAGCCTGCAGAAATGTAGAAGTGCACAACAATATCGTACAATAGCTCAGGGCCAAAACTGAAGACTACGCTGGCTAATTGAAAGGTTCTGTTAAAATTTCTCCAACAAGTTCTAATTTTAGGAAGGTTGAATAATCCAATTGTAATTTGTCACAGATGCTAGAATAAACAGTCTTGAACTTTTTCTTTCAGTTTTGAGTCTAAGGAATCAGTGCTCTACTCTCCTAAATGTCCTCTACCTGTTGGGTCAAATACAGCCGTTTGAAGTGGAAGTCCACCAGCTTCATGAAACAACTCACACAGATTCAGATGGACATCATCTTCCTTTCCAAATGCAAACAACTAGACATTATACCTAACAGATTGAAGGCAAAAAATCCTTAACAATCAACATATTACACAGACTACAGTGAAAGATTATGCCACGCACACTCACAGAAACTTAGCCCTAGTCTACACTTTGTGGAAATTTGGTGGCAGTCGACCGTCAGTTACACAAGGAATGCAAAATTCCTTGCATAACTAGCAGCGGCTTTTAAAGCCGCCAATACACATTAGGGAAAAGCCAACCACAAGACCCTTGCGGATGGCCTTTCCCTACACCTCCTGGCCCCCAGGACTTCTAGCGCTGACTTCTGGAAGTGGCATGGTGAGTTCATATTTGCCGCGATCAGCTCCTGGAAGGGTGAACAGATGGTGGCAAAATTGCTGCCGTCAGCGAAGACATACCCTTAGAAACCACCTGATTAGCATCTGTACAGCAAACAGAAGAAAATTACAACTACTTTGATTTGCTGTTACAGTGTGACCCGTTCCCATGACTTACACTTCCCTTCATTTATTTCCTCCTATTCTGTAATTCCCCCATTTTTAAAGCAGCTGACAAAGTGGGATTTTCTCCCACAAAAGCTCATACAATAAATAAATTTGTTAGTCTTTACGTGCCACAGGACTCCTTGTTTGTATTACTGTTACAGTGGTAGAGACGTAGATAAAGAAAAAGAGTTTGGATGTGGATCCAGATTATATTAAGATTTGAAGTCAAATCAGGGCAAGGAAGGGTGTTCAAATGTAATAGTACCAATACCTTAGCAACTGTGCTTGGGAGAGTTCCACTATTTGGGAATAAATTTCAGAAGCATCCAAGCACATAGACACACCCCATTTGTTTTGGAATTACCTGAACGGGTTTCTGATGAGCAACATAAAATTAGAACTTGTTGGAGAAACTTTAACAGAACCTTCTCTTTCAGTTCTGTAAATTAAAGTGTAAATAAAATCAGGTCAATTTCACTAGAACTTTGTTCCAGAAAAGTTCCAACAAGGTCAAAGCATTCCATTTCAACATTTTTGGAATGAAACATTCTGATTTTTCATTTTCAGATGACTTACCTTTTTCAGCTTTTATTCTGTTTTATACTATAGAACAAACTTCAAAAAGTCAAAAGGAAACTGACTGAAAATGAAACATTTTTCAGAATCTTCTTCCTGGAGATCTTTTGAAATTTTCAGTTTTATTCTGATTCAGAACTAAGTCAAATTTCAAAATTTTGGAATCTTTTGCAAAACAGAACTTCCAGCCTATATAAAATATTTGTGTTAAACTGTGTGTGTTTCTCCAAAAAATTGTACTAGCTCTTTCGTGTTGTATCTTGTCTCAAGCTCTGGCAATTAGAATAAAGAAATCACAAGGGAGGGAGTCCTCAGCTTGTGTAAATTTGATTTGATTTCTTTGAAATCAATGGAGCCACATGCATAAATGCTCGCTGAGAAATTGTCTGGCTCTTTGCTTTTTATAGCTACCTTCACTCTTAAGCTACAGATAAGTAAGAAAATGATGATGATGATGTAATTCATAGATCCCTATAGAGCCTGAAGAGGCATTGTGATTTTCCAAGCCATTTTACCTTGAAAAATGGGGCAATAATAGCATCCAGAAAATGCAAAATGGAATAACAATAATTTAAAACAATTTGACAGTGCCCATGTCATACTGACAATTTATAAAGGACTGAAGAGATTCATTTAAACAAATTTAAGACTAGGCAGTTAACAGCAGCTAGCCAAACGCTTCTGTAATGAGCAAGTGCAGAAAGCACTGATGCAAGGTGACAACATTTCTCAGCAAAAACATATCAGTCGGGTCTGAATTTTTTAAAAACATATAGTTTAAGTTCACTATGGACCTGATGTAAAAATCCCTTGTAGACTTCAAAAGGTTTCGGGTCATTGTAGCCACACATTCATCTTTTTCCATTTCTGTCACTGCCTAAACATGAGATGCAACTCATGGGTTCAGTGTGGAGGGACTTGCTGACCACAGGAAGACAACTTTCCCCAGAAGGAGAGGCTGTGAGACAGCATTTTTCTTAATAATCTCTTTGGGACAGAAACCAGTGGGGGTTTTTTTTGTTCTGTGTTTGTAAAGTGCCTACTGCAATGGGGTCATAGACCATGACTTGGGCTTCTGTGCACTACGGACATACAAATAACAAAAACAACAACAACAACAAAATCTTCATGAGCAATTGGCCTTATGGACTTTAAAGTGAATGCATTTTCTCAGAGTCAGCCTGCCTCTCAGAAACTGGCCAAAGTGAGTAAGCACACGTTAACGTGTTCAGAAAAGGGATGAAAAGCTCACATTCAGGACACATTAATCTGAAAACAAGTGTACTTTTGTGTCTGGGGAGTATTATTTTCATTGCCATCAATTTAGTACATAGATAGAATGTGATTCTAGCTTCACTATCAGGTTGCCGCCCAGGCTGAGACCCCATCCCCAGGCCACTCTATTTAATTTAGACTAATCTAAAGCTAAGTGAAACTTTGTACGCTTTCTGATTTCTCCCTATCATCATGAGCACTCTTATTTCCCCTTCCCCTAAATAACCTGGCCTGAACTTCTGGGGGGCAGGGGTGGGGGAGCAGTGACCTCTTGGTAAAGTAAATGGTTATTGATGTCTGCTAACAACTTATTAAATGGAGAAAAATATTTAACCACTTCTTCCTTGGTGGCTGCAATATTAATTTGATTTTTTTTTTATGCACTGCAGTGCTTGTATTTTAAGAACAATTCCCATGGGTAAAAACTCAGTTGCTACACAGAGGCTATGTCCATGTGTAGGTTTTAAAACAAAACAATAATGGTGGTTTTGCTTTAAAAAAATTAGGTCCACACAACATTTTGTTGTTTCGATATGACAAGGTCCCTTATATCGAAACAACAAAATTTGAATCGAAACACTAAAACCTGGTAGGTGATCGAAACAGCCATTGAAGTGAAACAGTTGTTTTGAAACAATGCCATTGAGATGCACTGTTTCGAAAAAAACATTGTTTCGAATCAATGGCTTTGACTTTCTTCCTCCCAGGGTGCATGGCAGAGGCAGGGATCGCTGAGTGCCTGGTATCCCCACCGCTTCCAGGGGGCAGGAGCAGATACCCCGGGGCGCCCCACTTCCCCTGCTGCTTCCAGGGCAGTGGGGCGCAGGGATCCTGGGGCACCCTTGGATCTGTGCCGTCACCTCCCTGGAAGTGGCGGGGGATGCTGGGTGCCTGGGATCCCTGTCCCCACTGCCCTGGAGGTGGCAGGGGATGCGAGGTGCAGGTGGATCACTGTCCTTGGGGCTTATTGCCCCCTGCCACTGGATCTCCTGGGGACAGCCAGGCAGGGGATTAAGTGGCAACATGGCCCTGCGAGGGGGCCATGTTGCCACACCTCCCATGTTGCCCCTCTCCTGAATCAAAATAGCAAGTCCTGTGTCCGGACATGCTATTTTGATTGCCCCCCCCCCCCCCCCGGTGGAAGTGTTAAATCAATTCAGGTTGAATTGATTTAATGATTTTTTATATTGATTTAGCTTAAATCAATTCAACTTGAATCGATTTAACAGCCTGTGTGTGGACATAAC
Organism: Podocnemis expansa; assembly: GCA_007922195.1. Lineage (NCBI taxonomy): Eukaryota > Metazoa > Chordata > Testudines > Podocnemididae > Podocnemis > Podocnemis expansa. The sequence continues at coordinate 3,640,937 of ML682056.1, forward strand.
CTAAGGGAAAAGAGGAGCCCAAATGCCACACCTTGTTTCAAACCCTATGGGGTCTGAGTATGCACTTCTTTACACCAACAGAAATCAAGAATCACTCAGCTTTAATTAGTGATATCAATGTCACTTGGTAAAATCAGCATGAGATAGGAACTGAGCATGTGGAGCTAAGTTTTTAAAGGTATTCTTTATTGAGGGAGTGGTGGTGTTATATAAATCTCTGATTCTTCATGCACTTTCCCCCACTGCGATGAACTGAGAATATTTTGTGCAGCAGCTCCTTAGTATCTGACAAAGTGGGATTTTCTCCCATGAAATCTCATGCAATAAATAAATTTGTTAGTCTTTAAGTGCCACAGGACTCGTATTTGTTTTAAATATGTTAGGACTGGTTAGTCGACCAGAATATTTTGCAGTGCAGTGAGATTACTTGGAATATGCAGTAAGCAGGGTAGGTGGCTGAATTATTGTACAGTTTGTGAAGCTAGTATATATTTTTATGCCACTTACAAACTTACTTACAGCATACGTGTTTACAGACACTACAGCTACTCAGCACTGTGTGAAGGCTCATTTTCATGATGTCAGTATTGCTTTAAGAATCTGTTCTTGGGAACCTCTGAGAGCAAAGAGGCTCCTCCTTCTTTCACTCTGAATTTGCAGGATATTAGTCCCATACACAAGGCCTCAGAGGAGGTGTCCCTTACTACTCTTTCTAATAATGAGGTTTTTTTTTCTTTTTTCCAGTTTTTTTTTAATCACTTAACTACCATAGCTACCTCTTGCTGGGAAAAGCTACGGCAGTGAAGAAAAGGCTTTTAAGGGAAGCTGAGGATAGCATTATTACAAGAATGGCTCATTGGCCGGCACTCAGCAAGGGAATGCAGAAAAATAACCTGCCACAGTGAATTTAAAAGGTGCTCAAAAAAGTTCCCCTTACTAACAAAAGGAGTAAGCAAAAGTGAACAAGGATTTGAAGCTATTTTAGGGAATATTTCAAAAATACCTGAAAACATTGCTTGATTAAAATGGAACAATTTGGAGGTGCCCGTCAGACTGTGTCTTATGGTGGGCTGACAAGGCACTTAGCTAATATCCTGAGCAGCTTAACCTGTTGTTGACTACAATGTTTATATGCAAAAAGAAATGTGATGAAATCATGAGGCTCAAACTATTCCTAATTTACCTCCAATTTCATGGTTTAATTTTTCATTACTGATTATATTTCTGGTTTACAGGGTAGCGATGGGATGATAGGACAAATCCAACTCCATCACTGAAGGCAGGAGAATGTGGGACTCTGTTTAGAAATGGTGGGAGTTAATGGGGCTAATGGATGTAAAATTCTGTACAGAAGCATGGCCTGGTGAGTATCATAAATCCACTCTCTCTGTCAGACTTGCCATTCAACTGCATCACTTAAGTAACCACTCTGGATGATGTTTCAGACATCGTGGGTATGTCTACGCGTGCAAGGTAGTTTGAATTAAGGACACTTAATTCAAGCTACCTTAGTCCCTGTCTACACTAAACTTTGATAAATTCAAATTAAGGAATTCCTTAATTTGAACAAATGAAACCTTAGTTTGAATTAGTAAAACCAGCCAGTTAGTTCGACCTAAGCCCTTAGTTCAATCCTTAATTCAAACTAAGAACAGTGTAAACTAGGATTAACCCTTAGTTAGAACTTAATAAATTTGAAGTAAAAGCAGTTAGTTTGAATTAACAAAGTGGACTAATTTGACTTTAAGTCAAATTAGTCCACTTTGTTAATTTGAACTAATAAATTTGTGTTTAGTTTGAACTAAACTCACATTTATTAGTTCAAATTAACAAATTCAAACTAACTTTTCTTAATGTAGACATAGCCCGTGCTACTGCATCAAAGCAACAGAGAGGCCTGGAACATGCCACTGACTTGGTATGGGAATTCCTATGGTCCTAGTCCAGTTTCCTGTGTGATGATGATGGCAAGTAGCAGATGCTGTAGTAAAATGTAAGAAAACCAGTTGTGCATAATAACAGAAAAACCTTCAGGGTTTCTTCTTACCCTGCCAGCTTAATGTTGGCTTATTCCCTGAACTCTGGTAGTTTGTATCCCTTTTAATTTTTTTTTTATCCTATCTAATGTAACTGTGGATCACTTCGCGAGGCACATAAGCATCTAATCCCACCAGATTATTTGCCTCAAATATATCTAGTAGTGGGAATGATGAAGAAAGAGTCTTACATATCTCTCTCCTTGTAAAGCAACCAAGATGTTAATTGAAACAAAAAGGGGGAAGTGTCAAAGTATGATGCTTTTTTAACTAAAAAACAAAACAAAAAAAAAACAAAAAAAAGTTTTCAATTTAGAAATGCATTGTTTTTTTTTTAAAAAAGCCAGCCAATGAGCGAAATCTTTTAGGTGTTTTTTCTTCTGCTCATAAAACTCTACTTAATAGAAATGTTATGTCAATGACAACTGCCAAATTTGGACCATAGTTCACATTGGAGGAGAGGGGGAATGAATGGTGGAGGAGAGAAGAAAAACAGTTGAGTTATTAAATATGTCCACAGCATTTGCACACTCACCAATTTTCAGAAAGATTTCCAGAATGCTTTTTTTAATATATGGCTTTTCTTTTGAATGTTGTTTGCACAGTTGTCTGGAGCTGTAACAAATCCACAGGAACCATTTCAGCCTGTCAGGTAAATTATGTACCTCTGAAAAGATGTTTATAAATGAGTATTTATCCAGAAGACAAGAACCACTTCAGAGTCTGCACCAGTCTACCAGGTAAATGATACGGTGCTTAAAGAACTGCCTAACATATATACCAAGGAGACTATAATGTATTTCCTAAGTAGAAAAGATGCAATTTATTATGCCAGATAAATTATTTCTTTTAAAAAATGAAAATAAAAACGAACAAACAAAAATGTTGAAACCATACTAATGTTATTACACACACTAAAGACAGGAAATTCAAGGTTGCGGTTGATGCAGCTCCTACTTCATGCTGTTGACAACTGTCAACCTAATCAACCATTTCACCACCACTGCTAAAAGTCTCCCTCACTTAAAAATCTTTCATTTCAAAGACCTAAAGTGTGCGCAAATTAAACAGAAGTTCTATACCACCAAACACTCTTCAGAGCCTGAGTGTGAAGCTGTTAAGCATTCAGAACAGCCTTGGAAGCCAGTGGTAAGTCTGTACATTTGTGCTTCTTACAGCAAAATACTGCTCTGATTTTGACTGGTGTAAGCTACTGAATAGTTCAATTGACTTTAGTTGAATCTCCCAGGATTTACAATAGTGTAACTGTGCACAGAATTTGGCCTTTTGTATTTAAACTGTGTGCCTCTGGATTGTGCCTTGAAAAAACGATTCTTCCCTAATTAACTCAGTATTTTTTCTTAGTTGTAACTATTTGATCATTCTTACAAAGATGTTGTAAACTGTGTTTTCCTTTAAAGGAAAACTAGATTAACAAGGATTGGGGGAAATATTAATGTCAGAACAAAGGACATCAGTCATTTTAGACGCGCCTGTGGTGAGTGCAGTAGGAATGTCTGTAAATAAAATAACAAATGAAGTATCCACATGGGTAGAGAGGGCCTGATCCAAAGCCCATTGAAGTCAATGGAAAGAACTCCCATTGACTCCAGTAGATGTTAAATCAGACCCTTAAGTGATAAACTCTTGAAAAACTTCTACTGTGAAGCATTATCCCGCAGCCAGGCTTTGGGTCTGTACAATACACATAAAAATAGTAGCAGCCCTTGTGGCTCAGTTATGTCTGCAGCAGATGATGCCAGCAATTAGTTGCCAGTCAAGATAAAGTCCTGTCTTCTGTGTTGGGTCAGTGTCCACTGTGCCCCATTACATCTGAAAAAGGTCTGTAGAACTGAGCCGGAACTGATAACTTTTTCTACAGGTTTTTTAAAGCATTGTATACAGTTTAATAGAGAGCCCTATCCCTGCTATCAAATTCCCTAAAATAATTCAAAAGCCTTATAAAATGGATAGTGTTCTGTATTAAATTAGTTTTTGAGCAATTTCTATAGATCCCCGTTGATTTTATTCCTGTTCAATTCTATAGGAAGTTTCTAGTCTTGAGTGGTAGCAACTGACCAGGATAATGGGGCTTCTGATGACTGTTCCAGGTCATATAATGTTCTGCAGATTGGACTTCTGTTACATTATAGTAAATATAGTAGGAATTATGCTGCAAACTTCTCCAGCTATGGCTCCTTATGTTCCTATTGGATAATAATCTAATGCTTCTGCACTATGTCAGTCCATCACGCTTTCCCTTCAGGCAATTCCAGTTATATCTATTGTGGTTTTTCCATAAAGATTCTCTTTCAGCTCCTTTTTTTTTTTTTTTAGACAAATGATGGTGTCCTGTTATACAAATATCTATTGTTATGGAATAGGATGCTGATAGATATGCTTTAGGAAGACCTTTTAGTTAGTAACACTTTAATGGTTTTACAGGGAAGCTTGCATCAGTGTTATATTTGTGTTGTGGTGGTATTTTCATTAGTGAATACCATATGTATATTATTTTCAGTTTCCTAAGAAGGAGGCAGAAGGATTGACTGCAAATACATTTAGTCCTGAACCTAGTTATATATTCAAGTAGAATGAAAACTAGAGGTTACCTAAGCATAGTAAGAAATGGAGCCAAGTGCAGATGCAGGATTAATAAAAAGTGTTTAAAATTATTATATGAAAGTTTTAATTACACAGAAAATAATAAAAAGCCCAGTAATTACAGTATATTAATTTGATTTTTTCTTGAAATGCTGAAACTATTTTAACACACACAGAATCAATAAACATAATTAAAATATGAGCTCATCAAAACAGTAATTAAATGTACTTAACAGCTTTTGTGGCTTTTCTCCATGTGGTTACTGTGAGAGTGTGAATCTGGCTTGCTAGATAAATGCAACAAAATAAAGTGAAAGCCTAGGAAAAGATTACTGTGGTATCATAAGCAAATACAATAAAGTCTAGCTGTATAATAAGTTCCAATAAATCAAAAAATTGACAAAGGAAGCAATGTTTCTAATTATTAGAAAGAAATTCTGACTGTTTTATATTCTTGCAGAATTAACACTATCATGGACTGAATTTAGAAATGACATCAAATCTCTCTTCTATCATGAAAGGTGCTGTAGCATCACATTTATTGCTTACTGAAAGACATGTGTGCCTTTTAGTGGCTGACCAAAGTTACTGACATATTACTGTGCAACTGTTCTCCTCTCACATGGCACATACCTCAGATTTCCCCAATATCTAGATGTCACAGTGAAGTGTGTCTTAGAAATACCAAAGATCAATACATTGCACATGACCTACACATGGTTTTGTTCTGGAAGTGATACAGAAACGTCATTACAAATGCCTAGTGCACCAAGGTGAGCTCAACAGTTATGTGAGAGAGATGATAATGATGCTTAGAAAAAAGGGTAACAAAGGAGTGGCAGATGGGCCACTGTGAATGTTATACAGGTAGTTCCTTTTACTGAAGAAGGCAATTCATTTTTTAAAAAGGGATGCAAGTGAAAGTTGACTTTGGGCAGCTAAAGGTCTCATGATCTTGTCTTCTGCCATGTGTTGCTTGTGATATTCTTTATTTATCACTTCCCAGTAACATTCATCAGCTCAGCTAGCTATACCAGTATTTTTCAGCCAGTCAGCCCTTGTACACTGGTGTGCCATGAGAACTGTCCAGGTCTTCTGTGAAAGTTTGTACAAAGGTAATGACAATCAATGTAAAACAAGCATTGTTTCATCTTAAACAATATTCTACCCAGCCAAAATTACAGCTCGTAAAACTCATGAAAATTTATCATCAAATTAAAAGTGAGGTATTGGTCTTTCGATTCTAAACCATGAATGTTCTAAATGCAGGTGGTCAAAGGACAAAATTGAAATGACATACTTTTTTTCTGGTGGATTTGAAACATTAATGCATTTGATCCTTCTTTAATTTGTTGTATATACTATGTTGCAAACCTCTGGTAAGACTGTGCACATAGTAAATGTAAGTAAATGTGATGTTTATAAGCAATCAATTCAGAGCTGAAAAAAGTGGGTGTGCCATGGAATTGTTTGTCTCACTGAAGTGTGCCATGTTGCTGAAAAGGTTGGGAACCACTAAGCTATACCAATCATAGCATGAACCACACAGAGCTAAACATGTTTTGTGGTTGAGCCACGGGTATCGTTGACTTCAATAGGATGTATGCATTTAACTAAGGGTAGACTTTGGTCCATATTCTCTTCTAACTTATGCCAATGTAAATGCTAAGTGACTTCATTGATATCAATGGAGTTACTATGGATTTACTCTGGGATGAAGCAGAGGAGTGTCTGGCCCAAATGCTCCACATGTCTACTATTTTAGACTATGCTTCTAGCAGACACATTAAGAGAGGTACCTATCACATGGTGCCTTCTATCCTTCCTCTCCATCTCTCCATATAAAAGCCTCTAATTTTAAAAAGATACCATTGAGATTGTTGGTAAGAGCGCTGATATCCACCATTAAAATTTTGTAGGTGAAACACAGCCACTGACTTCTTTCCTGGACAAACTCTTTAAATTAAATTTTAATTTAAAAATTGTATTCACTGTATCTAAAAATCCATAAGAACATACTTGCTATCTGTTCAATCTTGAAAAAGGAGGAGATGTATCAAAATTTCATTATGGGTGCCTTAGAAAATTATCCTCAAAGCTCCTTTCAACAAGGTCATACTGAAATCAACAATTGACATACTTCTGAATTGAAAACAATATGACATTACTGCCAAAACAGAGTAGAAAAGCATAATAAATCAAGGTCATCTGCAGTGATGTTTGTATGTGAATCACTGTCCTGTGCCATCTAGCTTACCAAATTTAAACAAGTTTTTGATTATTTGGTGCTTTAGTGGCTTCAGTCTACAGTGGGGATATGAGCTATAATACCACCAAAGGTATCATTTGGTCTGCATTCACCCAGGGATGTGTTGAACAAAAGGCCCTGAGCACTATTCACACTGACTACTGTGAAGTCTAGGACATTATAGAGGGTATAAGAGCAGACAATTATGAAGTTTATGTGGCTATGGAAATTAGTTATCCCATAAAATTAGTAGATCCTGGAATCAATAAATCCCCTGGGCAAGAGCTTTAATGGCTCTGCGGTCATTCTTGAGGAGCATCCATTAGCACCCTAAGTGTAGAGTGAGACTGAACCATGCTACTCAAGTTGCTCTCCAGTCTTGTGGAGAAGCAGAGCCAGGGTTTGGCCCACTGAGATCACAAAGAAGGGTACACTGTTAATATAATTGGCTCAAAATAATTATATGGTAGGAAAATTCACATCTGTGTTGCTTGGTTAACACCAAAAGAGACTTCTGGGTTTTGTGCAGCAACCTTCAAGCAGAACAAAAAATAATCAATGCAAGTCAAATAACTGTGTGCAACTCTATCATCTCTTTCCTTTATAAGAACAAAGCATGGACCAAGTGAGTTGATGCTGCAGTGTTAGAACTTTAGCTGCAGCTTGCTAATTGTCCATAAATCTAAGGGATTGCATTAAAATTTTATTCTATGCATGTTTTCTGCCCCCCTCTTTTTCTCACTGCCTGATTGTTGTTCCTTTCATATCACTATTCAACACCCGTTCTCATTGTATAATTGTTCACTCTGTCTTTTTCTTTAAAATCTAGGACTCTCTATTAATAAAGCCAGATGCACACCTTCCTGAATTCAGGCTCCACTGATTTCAGTGTATTTTTAAACAAGGCCCTGTTGAGGGAACATGGTATTATTCTGTGGGGGCTAGTTCACATAGGCAACCTATGAATGGAACTGAGGTGCAAGTCAAAGTTTAATTTTAAAAAAAAAACACACTATAGTCTAGAATTGTGGTAGTGACACAAAACAATCTGGCCAATCCAATGTGTTCAGCTGTTCGTAAGTTTCTAAAATATTTCGTTATTTATACAGCATCCAAAGGCATTAGCTGTATTATAGAAAAACAAACAAACCAACAAACAAAAAATCCTGCCTCAGAAACCTAAAGTGTAATGCCCCTTGGAAACATTCATGTATGTGAGTAATTTTACCAAAGCGAGTGGCACCATTGAAGTCAATGAGGTTTATTCACATAGTAAATGACAAATGAAATATTTTGGAACTTTCCATTTCCAAAAAAATATCAATTATTACAATGTTTCATCTTGAATTGGCATGAAAACAAATGTTGAAATATTTTCTTGGTACAGTAACATAAACAAGGAGTCCTGTGGCACTTAAAAACTAACAAATTTATTTATTGCATGAACTTTCCCGGGAGAAAATCCCACATCATCAGACGTTAATGATATCTTCAAGACAAACTTCAAGACAGGGCTGTCCCACAGGGGATGGGAGGCAAGGCAAGGCCATTCAGTCTCTGGAGGCCCCTGTCTCTGCCCCAGAGGCTGGGCCCCATGCTCCTGCCCCTCTCCTAGGATGGCTGCTCTGCCTCTGAGGGCAGGTCAGGCCAGGCCAGCCCAGAGGCCAGGCTCCACTTCCCCACCACACCCCTGGGCTGGCTGTTCCATGCTGCGGGTGGCGCGAGCTGGTCTGAAGTCCGGGCCCCACTCTCTCACCCCTCCCCTGCTTGCCATTGAAGGCAACAGGGTGGTGGTAGGGAGTAGTGCAGCAGGCTGGGGCAGCGACATGGGGCTCACAGAATCACAGGGCCTGGGACAGTTGCCCCATGTACTTCCTCAAGTATGGGCCTGCTTCACGAGATGTGCCATCAACATCACGTGCTGTGAGACAGTCACCCGAGACAGGGAAAACTGGTGAAGACTCGTCGGAAAAGGAATGACCACTTTTGAGGAGAATCACCTCACCTTGGTCTCAGAAAAATGCTAGAAAAGAAAGGACAGATACTGTAATTGTCACATTGCAATTGAGGCACAATCCTGCCTTCAAACACCAACTACAATGTCTGCAGTTCAATCACCAAAGGACTCAAATAAAACAAAACTTGTGAAATTGATTATCCTTGACCACGAAGACTCGCTGATGACAAGTGAGCCCGCATGGTATGTTAGAGTGTTATGAATTTGAGTGCACAATAAAAATAGCCCTGCATAGATGGTTGCACGGGATTCCCCTGGGACAAATCTTGCAGACTTTGTGTTTGGTTCTGCAAATGCTTACACATGTGTTTAACTTTACTTACATGAAAAGCCTTGCAGGTTTCAAACAGATTACTCTGAATAAGAAAAGTTATACTTGTATATGTGTTTGCTGGATCAGGGACAACAGTCCAAATCTTTGCTGTACAAAATCTTTTTCTGAATCAATGGTAGTCTTCAACTTTTCATTGTCACACATGCAGTGGTTACTTTATACAATGTTATTCAAAGGAAAAAAGAAAGTGAAACCAGATTTTTGCAGATGGCTGAGTATAATGGGATACACAATGTACAAATAATATTGGATTTTCTCTTGTCAAATATGGAAAATGTTGACCAAAACAAAAATTTTTATTACAGCCAAACAGACTTTTTTCATCATAAACATTTTACCCAGCTCTTCTTATGGAATTGGTTTTACACCAGTAAATGGCAAAATTCCCTTTGCAAGCAATGGTTTAGGACTGAGACTTATACGGATGAAGACCTTGTCAAAGCTATGGAAAGAAATACAACACCTGTATTTTTTCTTAATTTTTTCCTATTTTTATTCACATTGTAATTTTGCAGCTTTTCCACAATAGGCTCTTTCATTCCATGATATGCATGCAGATCTGCAAAGTATTACACCTACACCTATTTTAAAAAATATAATAAAGCTGTACTGTTACCTCGTAGAATATTACATTGCCTTGTGCTATATTATTCCATCTTGAAATACCTCTGTAATGCATGTGGGGTACTGAGTACCCTCATCTCCCACAATCGAGTCCAGTCTGAAGAGGAAGCAAAATAGAGAGAGTCCAGATCCAAGAAGTCAACAGGAGTAAGCCCATTTGGATTAGACATTTTAAGGAATAGATAGCCAGCAGAGTTGTTTAAGGATGGAAGGTACACTTCATGAGAACTAAGATCCGGGGTGATTACGGAGGTGGACAATGCAGTGGTCAAAATGAAGATGGAGGAATGGAAGAGAATGGTGGCAGAGCAAAAACAGAGGGAGTACTGTCTTCAGACAATATTTCATAAGTCGATATATAAACTTGCCAATTCAGGCCCTGAACCACAGTGAAATCAATGTGCTTGGAATCAAGTCCTTTCTGTGGCAGATAGAGGACAGCTCAAAGTAAATTTTGCCCCCAAGGCTACAGCCGGTGGTAACAACTGGTACAAATGTAGAAATTCAACACCAGAAATGAAATACTGACCTAATCAATGGGACTAGCACCAAAATCAGAGTCTTCATGTTAAGGCTGTAAAAGTCTGGCATATCAATCAGAGAATGAATCTTTTCAGTTCGCCAGATGCTAATTAGTTTAAGAACTCTGGCTGTATATAAAGACTATTACTCACAGAAATCACGTTTTTCTGTCCCACAAATGATCTGCAGTGCTTGTGGTGTCTGTCCAAGAAAAAGTTTATTTTCATTCAGTTTCCGCCCCCCTCCAACCTCAAAAGACTAATTAACAGAGTATTAGCATGTTTCTAAAATATGACTGAATCCATCTTCTTAGAAAAATGTACTGAAGAATGTACCTTATTATTAGAAATGACAGGATGTATATAGGGCCATATGTTTTCAAAGGCTTTTCTGTCAGTGTTAATCAAAACACTGGAAAACTTATGAACATACTGAACAGCACGTCAACCATATGGGTAATATCATCTCTTTAAGAGTGAGAATTTGAATTAATAATAAACACTGTAGAGTAGCTTTAAATGAGACAAAAACAATATGAATTAAGACCAAGGAAAGGGTATCAACAAGAGGGCATGATGGTTCTCTGGTAACAAATGTCCGATCTGGAGGTTAAATTCCAATCTTGGATATACATTTATTGATTTCTTTTATTTTAGCTTGAAAAGGCTTATTGGTGGAGCCCTGTAAATCCACAGATATCCACTTTATATCCGCATCCATGGATACACCATGGATATCCATGGACCATTTTTTGCGGATGCAGATTGGATACGGATCCACATATTTTTATCTGCAGAGCTAGAGCCCTGCAAATATGCGGATATCCGTGGATATCCGCATCCACAGATACACCATGGATATCTGCGGACCATTTCTTGCAGATGCAGGTCGGATACGGATCCACTTATTTGTATCCATGCAGGGCTCTACGTATTGGTTAGTAGCTCTAGAAGACTTTTGTTTTCCATTGTATTCCACAGAGGGCAGAGTTTAAATCCTTATGTTTACTACAGCACACAATGGTACTATTCCTGCTGCGAGGTGTATGTTCATTATTATTGTCTATTTGGTTTTTAAAAGGGCATTGTAGAATAGTAAACAAACATGCACAAACCATCATGAACTTTGAAAATAGATGTAGGAAGAAAACTGAGTCTCTTTCCGGGCCCACTAACCTGGATAGTAGGTCAAGATTACAAATGATCTTGGATAAACCTCCAGGGCCTTAACTTCAGGGATTTAATTGATTTGCCTTTCTGAACAATGAATGCTGGGTTATATTTTTTCTGTGTCGCTCAACCAGATGTCTAATTTTGGAGATACGATTCTGTGCTTAAATTTTAATTGTGGGATCAGTTGAGCAGAATTAACCATCTAAGTACGTGAATTTCAGCTACAGAGAGACTGCTAAATTGTACCATTTGTGCCCACAATTATCTGCAAGCACAAAATTATACCCCAAGTGTTACAGGCCATCTTTCCAAATTCGGATGGGTACCATTGACGAAGACTGGTTTTATGGTAAAGGCACTGGGCTGTGACTCAGGAAAACAGAATTTAATTGCTGGCTGTGCCATGGATTCTCTGTTTAACTTGGATAAATCATTTAATCTAGGTATGCCTCAATTTCCCATCTGTAAAATGGGAATAAATACTCTTTCCTTTCTCCCACTATTTATCTGTCTTATTTAGATTTTAAAATAATTTGGGACAAACACTGTGTTTTATTATTTGTACATGAAGTGTCTTGCACAAGGGATTCTGAATCTCAGCTAGGGTCTTTAAGTGCTGCTCTGTTAAAAATGTAACAATAATTAACCAAATACCTGTTCAGAAGATGAATAGAACCTTTTAGAGGAATATGCTTTTCAGTAAAGCTTTTGGCAATTTAGTTTTTCTTTATTCTTGATGATGATAAAAAAAGCACCATTAAAAAACTATCACGCTTTCTTTTCCCCAATCCATTGTAAAATCATTTCTGTTTTCAATGACATTTATAAACCAACATGACTTTTGATATTCTCTAAAATGATTATTTGCTGTGCTTTGCCCTGGGTGGAATAAACAAAACCTCCTCGTAAAACTCCCTTTATTTTCTCTATTTGTGAATAGCTGGCAAAGAGAAGTAAAGCATTGAGGCATTTTTACAATATATTTCTGATTTTCTTTGCCAACGATCTGCAGACCAAGAATAGTGAGACAAACTGTCAGTAGAGAATGTTTGAAATTCACCAGTCACAAATTATCTCTTTTGAAAAAGGTGTCCCTTTAAATCAACGCTCGGAATTGGTACTGACTCTTGATATGGAAACTAGAGGAACCATTTTTTAAATTAATTGTTTAAAACTAAATCATGTTTGGCTTCCTAGCACTTTGGAACAACTCTGCAATAACAAAATTTGTGTTGAAGGAAAACATTGCAGTAAGGATCCAGACGAGGCTGGTCCTAGTTATATGCTACAAATGTTGTCACACACAGCCACCTGCTTTTGAAGAGTTTCCCCGCACAAGTATGCATATAATGATCTCCCTTGACTGCTGTCATAACTACACCTCAAAAGATATTCTCAGCAGTCCAGCCTGCCCGGGACTCTTATTTACACCATCCGCTATTCAGCTGCTGAAATCCTTTCTGTGGTAAGTATCAGGATTCTTCTTTTCCCAGGTGAAACCCTTCTGCATTTTCTTAACTCCATTTCTCTCCAACACACCCAGCTACCAAACATTCCCCTCCCACCTCATCCCGTACACATTCTGGGCAGGTTACCAAAGTCTGTTTCTGGTCCTGATTGTTTAAGATGACAAGGGGTCAGGCAAACCTTAGGCTCATCTTTGGAAGCTCATTTCAGTTTGAAATTTCTACTGATTTATTACAAACAATGGGGCAAAACCCCTTACTTCCTCCTGCCCTTAAAATTTGTTCTTCTTACAAGGCATAGCCTGAAATGTGCCCAGATGATGACGTTAATGAGTAGTATACTTTTCATTTTGATTCTTCACTGTATATAATAGATGATATAACTGAAAAATAACTCTGCTAGTATGGCAAAAAGGCATGAAAGCATAATATTTTCTGAATGCCAACCAGGCAAGCTGTGTTAACAATCAAGCCAGAGGTCATCCCAAGAAATAAAATGTTGATTGTGACCTCAGAAGAAATCAAGCCTGCTGACAGCAAATATATGGAATTGATTAAATGAAAAAATAACCCAATTATTTAGTTTTGCATAAAAATGTGTGGTACCCAGGTCAAAGATAATCCCTAATTTTTCTGTGCATAATAGATTCCAAAGTGTAAACACCAGCGGTAGCATGAATCAAACTAGATGCTTTAAGTCAACATTCAAAGGTGTGATTGTAAACTCAGAAATATTGATAATGTTTGTGACTATCTGCGCACTAAATTATGCTAGAGTTCCCAAACTGAGATGAATGCCATTGGCTTTTTAATATTCCAGAGTGTATTAAAATTACAAGTCAAAATGCTGACCACAGTTTTTTGCCTTGGTGCTTTCCATATACTGTTGGGTTTCATTGTTTAAAGGCTCAGGTTCTGTGTGAGAGTAATGTCAAATAATTTGTAGGCAAACTACCATCACATGTCACTTTAAACTACTGTGTAGGCACTCAATATTGTCTGACTGCCTTTTTTGTGTTTTAGATTTTGGACAAGGGTTTTTGAACGTGAAAAGTACAGTTCAAAGATCTCTTCTCTCCTTTACTTGATAGTTAGAGGACTGAACTTATTATGCTAATTTACATCCACAATCTATTTAATCAAAATAAACCATCCCTGTACTTCTCACAGCTGCTGCATGAACTAATAAAGTCAAAATAGAATGAAGTCATGGGTGCTAAATGTGCAAAATAATAAACTTGCATTGACTGTTTAGCCTGAGACTAGGTCTTTATTTACCACCCATTATTTTTGACTGTTTGTATTACAGTAGAGCCTAGAGGTAGCAACACTAACCAGCATCAGGCCTCATTGTGCTAAGTGCTGTACAGACACTAACTACACTCGGAGCTGGGGGTGTGATCCCCAGCTTGCATAGAACATATTCACGCTAGCGATCATTGAGCTCTGTGCTGAGAAATGTAGAGTGGCTGCAATAGTCTGGGCTGCCATGGGCAGCAGCATTGATAGACACCCTGACTACCAAGCCCACCTGGAATTCTAGGGATCCCTTCTCAGGGCCATGAGTCCCAGCTTCTGCTTGCTGCTCCCCATGTTACTGTGGCTACAGTATTATTTTTAGCATATTAACTCGATGAGAGCTAGCAAAATTATGCCCATGTGAGCTGAGAATCATCCTGCCCGCGTGCACACACACACACACACACTCCAAATGTAGATATAGCCATGGTAAAAAAGCTCCTGCCCTAGATAGGTTAAAAACTAAAGAGACAAGGGAAAGGGTGGGAGTGGAAATAGATGCACAGATGATTATCTAGATACAGATAGATAGATAGATGGATATGACCTGCCCAAACTCATCCAAACAAGTAATGACTGAAGCTCCTGATTTCCAGTCCCACATGGGCCCTACTTGCTGAACAACTATATAATACCTGTAATACATGTGATAGTGGATAAGCTAGGAATTTAATCTTGTGCTTCAGGGATGGATGTTAGGAGAACTGAGTTTGAGTTCTTGCAGCTATTGAAAAACCAGCAAAGAATCCTGTGGCACTTCTAAAGACTAACAAATTTATTTATTGCATGAGCCTTCATGGGAGAAAATCCCACTTCATCAGATGCTTGGAGATGGAGAATTTACAGAATGGGAGAAAAATAAATGGAGGGGAGTCTAAGTCACAGGATCAGGTTAGAGTCTGTTACAGCAAATCAAAGCAATTGTTTTGTTTGAATCTGAACAACTGCTTTGATTCGCTGTAATAGGCTGAAGTTATTTAGTATCGTACAGGATTGCAATTCTCGTGTATGTAAAAACGCACCCCAATATATATATGTGTCACATGAGCTGGGTCCACAGTCCACTGACGTGAATGGAGTCTTTCGAGTGACTTCAATGGACTTTGGATAATGCTTATGACATATAGGATGACAAGTACTGGTTATCATCCCATTAGACTACTGTTGTAGCAAGAGCAGCATACTCCACTTGCCTGTCAGCAAAAGAAATCAGCCTAAGAAATGTACAAAAGAGAACTGAAATGCTTAGGAAAAAAGTAGCTTCCTCCTTTCAGTTGGGCTCATAGAAATGGCAAAAAGTTGATGCCAGTTAAACATTCTTCTTAACAAATAACAACCAAGTGTTAGAACTGATATTCCAGAATTTGGATCTGCTCATGAATAGCCAATTCAGTTATTTAGCAATTCCTTTAAATTCAGTGTTTGAACATGATTTCATTTTCTGTCTCCCTCCAGCATGCCTTCCGGCAGTAATTTTTAAACTATAATTTAATACATGCAAATATAATAATTATTTTTAGTAGAGATGTGGGTTGCTTTATTTTATGCAATTCTCTGATTAGGGTAGTCATCCAGCATACTGTAGTACCGGTGGTTTAGCTACAAAAGTGCCCTCACAGTCTATGCTGTGAAATATTATGTGATTAGGATTATTAATGTTCAGGGTGTCAAAAATGTGCTAGGTACTTTCCAGATGAAAAGGAAGAAAAGAATCCAGGATAAATAGGTGAAAAATTCTCTCTCTTACAAGCAAAGAGAAGCAGTGGGTTGAGCAATTGTCACACACTCCACCACTAAAAATAGGGTTTTCTACGTATATAAACAGAGTCATCATTATGTCAGTGTACAAAATGTGCCGTAAAGCTTTGTCTGACATTAAATTGGTGCATTTAGGGTTTATCTTTATTGACTGACCGAGCATGGAAGTTATCGCTGTAGTGTTGTGTGATGTGTTGCTGCTCTTGAGAGGAGAAGGGACCAGTAATCTCAAGAGGGAGCCATTCAGTATTGCAGGGAAAGGAACGGGAACATGACAGGAAATCACTGTCTTGTTTGTTTTGCTTTCTAGATGTCAACAGCCATGACAGAATCACATTGCCTCAAAGCAACTGCCAAAGCATGAAAAGCAGTTAGAAACATGGCTCAGCGAGCTCCTGGCTCTGGAACAAATTACATCATTTTGCTCTCACAAAGGAGACCACTATGGGCATGAACAACCTCTGCAGTAAAGAGTTCAAGGACTGAAGAAGGATTCCCCTGCACTTAGGTACTGTTAGATTTTCTGACCACTGTCATCTATGTCCCCACCTCGCCCTTAATTTGTGGCTTTACGCAGATGCTGAGCCTTGAGCCTGGAAGTGCTTAGGTATCTAAATAACTTGAACTGAAGGGTCAGATGGTCTGTCTCTTGCTTCAGCTGCATCATGCAAAGCTTCTCAGAAAGCTGATAGGTATTCCTTGTTGCAGTTTCTTTATCATTAGGAAATCTTTGGGCAGAACAAAGATTACATAGTTGGCTTTGGGCAACCCCCACCCACCTGTATATGGCATGATTACGGTATGGGAAAAGGAAAAAAGGGATATGGCTGGATCGATATTGCATTTTGGTAGTCCTCAGTCAGGTCACTTTGGACTGTAGCCAGTCCATATAGTTTGCAGCAGCCATGTGGGTGCTCTAAACTCCATCAGGGAACAGTCTCAGCCCCAAGGTCTGGGAGCCAAAAATGGTTCCTTTGCAGTCCCTTGGTTGTGCGCAATGCACAGCTGAATCGGAGTCAAAGGGACAATTCATGTGCGTGAATGTTTGAGCCTAAAAATCTAACATTGTGGCATTATTTTCCTATTTCTGCCTTTTATTTTAAGATACTTTTAACTCAGCCATCAGATGTGAGATTATATGTAGCAAACAAAAGCTAAAGGTTTACAACCCACAGAACTCTAGTTTCTCCATGAGATATTGCTTTGGGACAATTAACTGAGTTCATGCACTGATAGTTCATAGTTTATCCTTTAAGATGAATTGTTATATATTCTCGGATGTTGCTATGCTGACATAATGTACAGCATAACACATGAAGGATAATACAGCCTGATTCCATTCCTTGTTGCATCATCATTAATCGACTTTACCAGTGGGCCAAAAACTAATATATCAGGAATTAAAAAAAAAATCTAATTACTAACATTCTATATAATTTATTTCAGTGTGTGTTTAATGTTATGTGGTTTATTTGTATGTTATTTATTGCTACTGAGTTATTTATTTCTATGTCATGTTATTTATTTCAGTTTATGTTTAATGCTATGAGGTACTGACGTAATATCCTTGGACTACGTGTGTCACATTTTCTTTAGAGACTAATCCCCTCAAACAGGATAACAACCAGCTATTGCTACCAGTCAGTGGATTTACTGCCTTAGCTTAGTTGATGGAGTTTTGTGCATGCTGCTGAAGCCCCAGAGTTCACATCCTACTGGTGAGCAATGGTGCACATTGTTACACTGAACATTTTCTGTTTTATTCTGTTGTATCTCTATTGACTTCAGTGAGTGTTGAAGGACTCTTGGCCTACTACAGCATATACCCCATATCACACAGACAGCTGTATATCCATGATACTCCTATTTCATATCAATGGAAATAGTTTGGTTCTAGGTAAATGATCCTTTGCTATAATATTAGAGTTGCCTGCACACAGGTAACTGGGAGGAGGAAGACAGCAGGAGCTGTGAAGTTCCAAAAGGGTCTCCATTTTAGGCTGATTCAGCAAAACAAACAAGGAGTGCTGTGGCATTTTTAAAGACTAACAAATATATTTATTACATGAACTTTCTTGGGAGAAAATCCCACTTTCTCTGACACTTGAAGATGTGGAACTTACAGAATGGGAGGAACATAAATGCAGGAAAGCGTAAGTCATAGGATCAGGTCAGATTGTTAAAGCAAATCAAAACAGGTGTCTAGATTCAAACAGTAGAAAACAGCATCTAAAAGGAGGTGAGGTCAGATCACCTGTTGTAATGGGGAAAAAAACTGGTCTTTCTATTTATCCATTTGCCTAAGTATGGCTATTAGCAGGTCATTGATGGAGTGATAAGAGTGAAGTGTTCCTCTGTTGGTTTATGAGTGGTGTTATTTCTGATGTTGGATTTGTGTTCATTTGTTCTTTTGCGCAGAGATTGTCCTGTTTGTCCAATATATAAGGTGAAGGACAGGGGCATTTCCGGCACATGATGGCATACATCACATTGGTGGATGAGCAGGTGAATGAGCCCTTGATGCAATAGCTGGTTTGATTAGGTTCTATGATGGTGTCTTTTGGACAGGTATGTGGGTAAAGTTGGCAACATGTTGCGGGGAAGGTGTCTGCTTTAAAGTTTCTGTTGTTAGGTCTGTAGCTGCTGATGTATATCTGTTTAAAGTGTGTGTGGCCAGGGGGACTGTCTGTAAATGAGAAGAGGTCTGCCACCCAAGCGTGAAAAAATGAGGGATTATCTTGTAGAATAGGCTGAAGGTCCTTGATA
The DNA here is from genome assembly GCA_007922195.1 of Podocnemis expansa. Lineage (NCBI taxonomy): Eukaryota > Metazoa > Chordata > Testudines > Podocnemididae > Podocnemis > Podocnemis expansa. The sequence continues at coordinate 3,659,783 of ML682056.1, forward strand.
ATGGCCGTAGTGGTTTGACTTGGGGGTTGTAAGTGGTGACCGGTGGCATTCTGTTGTTTTCTTTTTTGGGCTTCTCCTCACCTCCCTCTATGTGCTTTTCCCCAGTGTTTGAGTCTAAACAACTGCTTTGATTTGTTGTAACAGACTCTGACCTGATCCTATGACTTACACTCCCCTGCATTGATTTTTCTCCCATTCTGGTATGTCCACACAAGTCTTATATTTTGAAACAACACTGGTTGTTTCAAAATAAAAAACTGAATGTCCACACAACGTTTTCTTATTTCAAAATGTCAGGGTCTGTCATTTTGAAATAAGAACCATCATTTTGAAACAGCTTAAACCCCATTCATTTCAAAATGGCTCTCCAAACGGCCTTATTTTGAAATAACCAGTTCAAAATAACAGCTGTTTTGAAAGCAGGCTTTCCCTTAATTCGAATTAACTCATTTCAAAATCATTTATTTTGAAATAATGATGTATTTGTGGACATAGCCTAAGTTCCCAACCTTCAAAGCATCTGATGAAGTGGGATTTTCACCCATGAAAGCTCATGTAATTTGTTAAATTTGTTAGTCTTTAAAAGTGCCACAGGACTCCTTGTTTGAGGAGCTCTGAAGGTGGCCTTTGCTGGTTGATTACATTCCAAAAATAAGGGGTTGGAAGATAGACGCACCAGCCAGCATTGCTTCCAGAGCAGCACGGTTTTAAATATGCAATTATATTATCCCTAAAGGTAAATAGAAGGTTTATGTGCGAGAAATATTTCTGTAAAATAGTTTGCAGCTGAAAAGATAACACTATTCCCTGCCTCATCCCTGGCTGTACAATTTTAATTATGTCAAGGAGTCGCTCCTGTTTTATATTCCATATATATTTATGGAATAAGCTGTTGGCAAATAGGATATTATTTCAAATAATTTAATGTATTTATTAAAAGAGATTACAAATCTATTCAGGCTACAGTCACCACACTTTGGGGAACTATTATCACCATATTATTGTTACATTTATTTCAAAATATTCGGAGGAGAGACAGTCTTCCAATGATCTGGGTGAGGAGGGCAGTGTCTGCATATAGGTTCTCTTCTTTGTGTGTGGGGGAGAGGGCTCAGCAACCCCTTTGCCATCCACTCTTGAGCCAGAACACATGGAAAATACTCTGCAAGCACATAGGAGGGGAGAGGGTGGAATGGAAGAGGTTAGGAGAAGCAATATCTGCTACTCCTGGCCACCTGGTAGTGGGTTCATCAAGTCTCAGTCTGTGTTCTTTATGTATGCCACTTCCTTCTAGTTGCCCATGACAGAGAGCGCATCCTATATAGGCATTAGCAGTGGAGGAAGCCCTGGCCAGGCAGACCCATAGAGGTTGTGTCTGCATTGCAATGAAACCCCATGGCTGGCCCATGTCAGCTGACTCTGGCTCAGGCTTTGACACTGTAAAATTGCATTGTAGATCTCTGGGTTCAGGCTGGAGCCTAGGTCCATGTTCAGGATTCCAGAGCCTGAGCTCCAGCCGAACAAGCAATTTTGCGGCCCAACAAGCCCAAGTCAACTGACATGGGCCAGGTGCCTTGCTGCAATGTAGACATACCATGGAAGGCTGCAGGGCCCCAAGGCAAGTGTGGAGTCATAGGTCTCCAGTAGGTCCTTTGCATTCCATAACATTTTATCCCTGAGTGTGAAGATCAGGCCCAGAAAGGAGGCCACTCCCCCAGCCCTTCCTCCGTAACGGGAATCTCACAGAGATTTCCTCATCCAGCTTTTCCCATGGGAGAGGTGTGATTCCCTCCCATATATTGAAAAAAACAAAAACATTTATGTTGGGAAATGGGAATCTTAAGGGAGGAAATTAGTCATGGGATACAGAGCCTATCTCTAGCTTACCTCTGACCCAGTAAGTAATGCAGTAACCTATGTGACATGAATTTAGCAGTCCCATTCCATGACATCTAAGGCTGGTCTCCGCACAGTTTTTGTAGCAATATAACATCAGTTTAGAAACAGAGCTAATTAAACTGGCGCAAACCTCTCCTGTCAGTTCATTTAAATCAGTGTGAAGGAGCCTATATCCATATGGTGTATTTCTGTAAGTACCTCTCCATGGTTATAACTGGATCCACACAAGAATCTTGCATCACTTTAAGTAGATCTGGTTCTGCACCGATACAGCTAAACAAAGCCATGCAAAACGCGTAAATAGACCAACCCTAAAACACATCATAAAGTAGATCATAGATCATCAGTCTGAGAGAACTCCTTTGGCCTCAGAAGACAAAGACTTCGTGCCCCCTCATTTTGTAATTCCACTCTAATACATTATAATGTCGGAAGGGAGCTGAGGTGCAATGGTGGGGTGCTAAGGAAAAACTCACATTACTGCAGCCCATGCCATACCTGTCCATGCTTAATCAGGCTCCCTAGGTATCCTGGTATTTTTCATGAGGACAAACAAAGCAGTCTCTCATATATATTAGGAAACAATTATGCAGCTTATTATGAATAAAAATAATAAAATAAACCTATGTATAGTTCTCATAAAATGTGCTAAAGTAACAGCAAAGTTTATTGGATTAAAAAAAATATGATCAGAAATAATTATCTCTCAACCTTTCTTAGGCCTGATCCTGCAAGCACTGACTTGGCCTGCTTAAATTTACTACACTGAAAAGCCATTGATTTCATGGTTCTATTCACAGTAGTAAAATTAAGCATGGTGTGTAAGTGTTTGAAAGATCCAGGACCTTATTAATATTTTGATGGTACCCTACAATTTTGAATAGCTACCACTGCTGCTGCTTTGATTGGCAGTAATGTATTTTATGGGCTTCCAACCTTCAAGCATAGTGGAATAGATAGCAAGTTAATTATGCATAAGATAGAAAGGTTTGTGTAAATATAAAACCAATATAATATATTATTTACATACATCCTGTTCTGATCTTAAGTAAGTTCAGCAAAAAAAAAGCTTGCATGCCATAAATAGTGGAATCTTATTCCAGAAAGTAGTAGATTTTGTCTACTTTAAACAGACGCTAATATTTTCTAGACTAGAGCATATTTGTATAAGAACATAACTCAACACAGATGGACAACAAACAGGATAAATCTCTATCATTTATTACATTTGCTTAGTGATCAAAGGTGTCTAACTAGACATTTTTTACTCATTGGTTGTTTGCATTAGATATGCAAATCTTCTCTCATGCAGAGCCATTTCCGAATATATTTGCCAGGCTATTGATGTCCATTACTTCACTTAAATATAGATCAGAAATACTGACAAATATTTTCATTCAAAGAGTTTGATCATTTTCAGATTACTCTCCATGCTAGTAATTAACCTCAGTCAATACCCTTCCATAGTACTTTCAAATACAATTCTTAGCATACATAAAGTTTCATAAATATGTACTAAATAACCTTAAAGCCCTTTATGAATAATTATGAGTTTTTAAGTTTTTTTTGAATCTGCATATTAATTCTGCACCATAAATAAAACATGAAGCAAAAATCCAGCATGGTTGGTATCTGGGGACAGAGGAAGAAAAGGAGGGGTAATTATCAGTTTAATGTGGGTACCTACTTAACCTAAAAGATTATCTTAAAAACTGAAGATTTTATGGATTTGTATATTTATCTATATGTATGTGTGTATAAATTATGCACCTCAAAAGGGTGCTTTAATTTAAATTAGTTGCGCCTTTGTTCCTGCCATACCACTCTGAGCTTTTTTAGTCAAAGGCAAATTACCTGAGCTTCATATGTGCTCGAGGTCAGCTCCATATAGTTCCATCTCTTTATATGTGCATTTCCCCAAAGGTGGAAAATTAATGAGAGGCTGCTGACTAAAATGACTGCATTTTGCCTTCTGTGGGACATTACGGATTTAAAAGATAAGAGAGAGTGCAGCAAGTCCAAAAACAATTTCATTTCATTAATCCCCCGAGTGCCTCGGGATGAGCTGTCCATGTCCAGCAAAAGTGGAATCACGCAGGCTTTTGCATACTTACTGTATGTTACCACAATACAGCCTCTTTAACCCGTTGGATGCTCATCACACAAGCTGTCACAAATGGAATAGGAACAGTGTATGGCTGGATGGTCTTATAGTGACACTTTCTGGATGTGCACTGGCAGCAATAAGCAATGAAGGGTTTACAGAGCTAGCCTTAGAGACAAACAAGTGCATAGGTTTTCAAAGGAAAAAATATTTTTATTGCAAATGTTTTTCCAAGTTTCAGAATGGAAACTAATAAATCTGTAAGTGTAACGCAAGAACATACTAAAATTTTTATTACTATAACTCTTCGTGCTAGGTAGAAACATATCAGTTGCTTCATAGTTAATGGGGTTTGAAAACAATTCTTTTTAAAGGAATAAACACCACATTAAGAATTATATAAATAAAACCAAAGATCTTCCATTTTGAAGATGCAGGGCCAAGTTGTGAAGTTCAGATCTGACACTGGAATCAGAATCTGAATATATCAAAATTTTGGGTTCAGATTCATCACACTTTTCCTGTTGCCAGCAGTCCATCAGATTATTCAAACAGAATTAAACTACAGGTTAGAGGCTTTCCACCATTTATACTCTAAGTTTTGTACTTCTCTCAGCTTGGACAAGAAAACTAGATTGATCAGTTTCATTTTTATTTCAAATCATGTTCTAACCAATTTGATTTTGGGGCTCTTGCATATTGACTGTAGTGTTTTGTGCATACCGTGAAAGATACAATTTTAGCCACTTTAAAAAATAAAAGCCAGTTCTGTTAGATTTTATTAAACATTTTCTTAAGAAAACCTAAATTTATATTTAAAGGACGTTAGGCACTAGCATTCCATTATTATTTTGCATCACAGATCGGTATCTAAAAGCGTATCAGGTGCTTTTTAATGCCACTAAGAGACTTAGACCCCCATTCTTAAAACATTTCTGTACTTGCTTAACTTTACTAACATGAATATCAATGAAATATTGAACTAGGTGGGGCTATTCATGATCATTAAGAAAGCATGTACAGAAGTTGTTCACAGAATCAAAGCTTAAGTCCAGATCCTACACCTGAATCCACAGAGGCAGGCCAAAAATTCACTGGTGCTCCACTTGGGCTCAGTTGTCTGTTCGAGCATATCCAGTTGTAGAACTTGGGCCTAATCCAGCAAGTACTAGCACAAATAGATAATTTTAGTGAGGTACATAATACTGTTAATTTAAATGGATATGCATAAGTGTTTGCAAGTAGGTGCCAATTTCAGCAGAGGATGAGATGGGAAAAGGAGACAGTGGGAATTGGGAGGATTTGAAAGGAATGGTCAAAATCAAGAAGATCATGATATTGTTCACTGAAGGCTGGTGCACATCATGGTGGAACAAAGAATTATTTTGTTAATGAGAGCAACAGATACAATAAATTTGAGCAGGAAGTTTTGTTAGATGACTTCCTGAGGTCCCTTCCAGCCCTAATCGTCTCTGATTCTATGAAAAGCCTTATTTGGCAAGTTTCATGTGGAAGGAATAAGTCAGCACTGAGGGAGGGGTTTAAAACAGAAGAAGTGGTACTGCTTTCACAAAGTAGCGCAGGAAAGGTATTATGTGCATAGGGGGAGAAATGAAAAGACATTTGTGGGAGAAATGAATAAACACTGAAATCAAGGGAGCAACGCTAGTTTACTCAGCAGAGGTTCTGCCCGATTTTTGGATCCTTAATCCCACAGATCCCTTGGACACAGATAGGTATCCCACAATACCCTGTGAAAATTTCCCACATGGTAGTGCATCTATGGTGTGAGCAGAGGAGACTGGGATATCTACCTGCACAGCTCCATGTTGACATTGACACCACATGCTATGGTGTGTTAAAGGCACAAGCATTGCAATACGCTCCAGAAATGTGAATACATTATGCTGGAGTAGCTGTATCCATCTAACTAAATCCAGGTAACTTTCAGGGTTTTGTAGACACAAAAGTTGCAGTGAGTCAACCTTAATTTGGCTTCAAAGTCTGTAGAAAACCCTATAAACCTGAAATTTTGAGGGGTGAGCATGGAGCTGTACAATTGTCAGGGACATCAAATTATGAAAACTTTTTCATTAGTACTATTAAACATAGACCTTAAGGATCAACTTGAAGTAGCTAAATAGCTAAAATAATTATAATATTGATCCTTTTAACATCAGTTGTATTCAGTTCAAGTCATAGTTCTTATTAAAAATTAAAAGAAACTAACTTTGGATGCTCCATCTAATCAGTTTCTAAATAACAGTGCAGAAATATCTCCTCTATAAATTCTCATGTCGCTAGGAATAAAAGATGGTTGAGGTGATATCTTCTGTTGAACCAATGTGACTGGTAAGAGAGACAAGTTTTTGAGGTTACACAGAGCTCTTCTTCAGGTGGAAGAAGAGCTTTGTGTAATCTCAACAGCTTGTCTCTCCCACCACCAGACATTGGTTCAATGAAAGATATCACTTCACCCGCCGTGTGTCTATAATATCCTGGGGCCAACATGGCTACAGCAACATTGCATTCAATGATGTCATTAGGAATTGGTAAAGCTAACTGTTTTTATTACACATGAAAACTTTTAAAACTTCTTTGCATTATGATTGCTGTATCTCATGTAAGGAGAGAATTTATTTTAATTAAAATACCTCATGCTTACATAGACCTGTTGATGAATGGTTTAAGCTAATTCTTGTATGTGCTGGACTCACATAAATTTGTAGACTTATTCTAAACTCAGCTGCAGCCTATATTATTGGTTAAACTGTTTTCATCTCAAACCCTCTCTGAATCCACAACAAAAATAGCAGGCCAGATGCCCAGACTGCTGCTAGAGCCCCTCATTAGGCATCATTTGCATCCTATTAACCACAGAGCTGTGGGTCATTCGCTGCCTGTCAAGCATTCAAGTCATTCCTTTTGTGTTAATTAGTGGAGAAATAAGGAGTTAATGAAGATCTTATGATCTGTGATGATTCATCTTTGTTGTTTCAAATGAATCCCTGCTCTCTGAGCACTCCAATGAGCTCCTACACGGTGACTAACGGAGAAATAGTCAGAGACAGCTCACTGAGGCTTTTCGAGTGTCATTCTCAAGGGACCTTTTGCATGGTGGGCTTTGTTAGCTAAAGATTAGAAGGAGTTAATTGCTTCAAGATTGCTAGCAGATTAGGTTACAGGGTGTGTTGTATCTATGTAAGCATATGTCAGGTCTAGTTAAAAGATAGAACATGCTTATTTTAATAAAATTATGAAAGGAAGAATTAACTTGTCATTATGCTAGAAATCTTATTTATACACTCAATTTGAAAATGTAGATATATTGGAAGCACTGGTTTTGCTCTCATTTTCCTTCTCAGTACGCATGTGTTATACTCACAGAAGGGGCCCACTTCTCCTTAGTAAAAGAGTTCCAGTGTTAGTTTAATTCTTATGCCCCTTTCCTCCCACTTATTTACATAGTCAAGAATTTAGCCTAATGTTAGTAACTAGGGTGTGGTTAACAAGAGCACCTCAAACAAGCATAGATAGTTGAGATTAAAACCTGAGCCCCTATCCTGGCCTGTTAGTCAGCTGACCATGTGGGGCTTACTGTGAAGTCATCTCTCTGCCACCTCCACAATCATGGAGTGACAATTGAGTTGTTTTATGACCTGGGATTGGTGCTTCTGCTGTTCTTAGGCCCTCCTTTCTGCAGCAGAAAATGACTAGTGGGTCTGCATGGCAGTCCATCCACCAGCCATGCTGTAGGGAACATATTGGAAGGTCCCCGTGACCTAGGCTCTGCAGCTAATAAAGGCGGCATGCCCAAATGCAGGTTCTCTAAATCCCATCCATCTCTGTACTGTGCAAAAGAACTACACCAATTTCCTTGCCAGTGAGGCCCTGTCTAGCTATGTGGAAGAGGAGGCAGGATTTGCTCATAATCTAACCAAGAAGAACAGCAACAGGAATTCAATGCACCTCCACCACTTGAGTTCCCTAGGGTTTGCTATCTCTTCAGACTCCTAATGGTATGTCGACATTAGCCAGTTAGTCCATGTCTACGCTAACCTCTGGCTAGTTCAAACTAAGAAATTTCTTAGTTTCAACTAGGCAAAGCTTAGTCCAAACTAATACGTTCGACTGGTTAGTCCAGATTAAGCCCTTAGTTCAAATTTTAGTTCAAACTGGGCACGATGTGGACACAGACTAATGGCTAGTTTGAGGTAAAAACATTCGTACTAAGCCATTAGTTTGAACTTTTACTAGTTGGAACTAAAAAATTAGTTTGAACTCAGACGCACGGCTAGTTTGAACTAAAGAGCCGTAGTTAGTCCGAACTAACCCAAGGCTAGTTCAGACTAATCTCAAGCTATTTTAAATCAGACTAGCAAGTCTAAACTAAAAAAGCAGATGTAGACATAGTATTATGATCCTTGCCCCAGTGGATGCTTTCACTCCAAGGCATTATTAAATGAGCAGGATTCAATAGGTTTTGTGAATTCTAAAGATGGCTGAAAAATTTCAAGTTTCAAAATATTTTTCATAAAAAAACAAAGTTTTTTTTTCACACACACAAAAAAGAAATAAAAATTTTACTTCCCATTCTCCCACCAGCTCCAGATAAATCTGATCCTTTACCAGGAATGGTTAGGAATTCTGAAACGACGAGAGTCCTGTGGCATCTTAAAGACTAATAGATTTCTTCAGGTGTAAGCTTTTGTGGACTCCAAACCACTGCATGAATTCTAAGTATTTCTATTTAAGTGAATACACATTTAGGGAAGGAAGCAAATAACTACTGCTCCCTCAAAATTGCTTCCATTTCTTCTATCGGCTTCCAGTTGGCTTTAAAGATACAAAAGCTCCTCATTGGCATGTGCAAAACCTACCATGTATTTCTGGATATGGAGCCAGCCTTCATATAGACTGAATGATGCTCCAAGCAAGGTGCATCTTCAGTGCCACTCCTCATTTTGTTAAATATTTGAATGTGTTAATTTTTTAATGCATTTGTAGCCCATTTCATGACTTTGATGCATGATTTATCCCAGTCTTATAAGAGAATACATTTGCATGCTAGGATCTGTAAACCTGTATTTATTCATATATATATAAGCAAATTTAAAAAATTCATTTCCTTTAAGCTTATAGAAATTTTTTGTTTTAAGAATAACTGAAATGTATATATATTAAGAAATTCAATTGTGCACCAACATCAGGTAGCCAAGGATTAAGTAATATTACAATGAGTGACAGCCTTAGAATGTTAACCTCAGTCCTTTAGTTCAAAAGGCTTCTTTTCTCATCTTTATTTTCTTGAACTGAAGCACAGCATCAAGAAGATCCAAAAGACTGGCCAATGGCACGCTCAAGCAACAAAATAGCAAGCAAAGCCAGTCTCTCATCATTCATTCTCGATCGAAGATATGTTTTAATGAGTCTGACACTGGAAAAGCTGTGCTCAGCACTCACTACTATGACTGGCAGTGTGGACAGAACTCTCAAAGATATCTACACATTAGGAAAAGTGGCCTTTAGTGCTGCATCATGAATGAATTGGAGAAGTTGGAGTGGAGACTGCTTCCCATGTGGCAAAATGTGATGGATGGTATCCGTTTCAACATAGGTCTTCATCACTGACTTCCAGACATTCCCTACATGTCAATGTCTGATGAAGGTCCATACAATTGCTCAGACGTGTTTTCCTTTCCGCTGATAGCTTACAAAGGTCATATAACCTCCTTCAGGTCTTTTCATTGTACCTCATTTGTCCATATATTTCTTTGATGGACACTCAAGTAGTATCAGTGGCTGTGTCTACATGTAGAGGCTTATTTCAAGTTAAGTTAATTCAAAATAAGTTATTTTGAAATAAAGTTGTTATTTCAAATTAACATAACTCGAAATAAGGAAAAACACCAAATTGAAACAGCAAGTCCTGACACAGGACTTGCTATTTCAAATCAGGAGAGGGGCAGCATGGGAAGTGTGGCAACGTGGCCCCCTGGGACAGCGGCGGGGGTGCAAGGTGTCCCAATCCTGCTCGCCCCACAGCCCGGACTCCGCAGCTGCTGGCAGGGTGGGGGAGGGTGCCAGAGCCCACTGGCCCCACAGCCTGGGCTCTGTGGCTGCTGGTGGGGCCGCGGGTGCCAGAACCCACTCGCCCAAGCCGGGCAAGCAGGCTCCGGCACCCGCGGTCCCACCAGCAGCCATGGTGTCTGGGCTGTGGGGCGAGTGGTTCCAGCACCCCCAACCAGGGGGGACAGCCAGCACCGCCATCCACCACAGGGGCCACAGACAGCACCCCGGACAAGGCGGAACAGCTGGCACCCGGACTTGCTGCCCTGACGGCTACTGGCACCCCCAACAAGGGGGGACTGCTGGCTCCCCAAGCCACTTACCCTCTGGTCCCCCCTGCACCTCCCCTGCCTCCCCAGCCAGGTTCTGAGGGGGGTGGGCCTTCCTCCTAGGGTGCCATGCATCCTGGGAGGAAGGTCAAAGCCTTGGTTCGGAACAATGTTGATCCAAAACAAGGTGTCCAAACAGCCTTGTTTTGAAACAACCGTTCAGCTTCAACGGTTGTTTCAAATTATACTAGGTTTAAGCTATTCCGATTCAACCTCTCTCGAATCGAAATGATGGAGCTCGTCATTTCAATTCAAAAGAACATCATGTGGACTAAATATTTTTTAAATCGAAATATCCACTCATTTCGATTTAAAACAGACGTGTGGCCACACCCAGTGAGTGAGCATAAACACTCTGTCTTGATTTTTTCTTCAAATTTCCTCACACCTCATCTCTGCCTTTGTAACCAAACTGTCTTTTCATCTGGTTAATATGAGTTTCTTTGAAGCAGGCTCAACTCCTGTATTTTCTGGCATTTCTTTGACAGTGGTGATGGCACTTTCAGATGTTACTTCTTTAGGCCATAATGAAATCAAGCCATCTCTTCATCAAAGTAGTAATTGTCATAATGTTCATTGACTGACTTTGTAATGGTTTACTTATCACATTTGCATAGAATAGGATATCGTGCCAAACCACAGTGGAGACCAGACATTTGAAGTTAATGAGGTGGTTTGCAAGACGTTGTGCCTGGTGTTGGATCCTAGCCTTGGCTTTACTTTTCATGTTGCTTCAGAACATCCACTAAGTTATGGAATTAAATATATCTGGAAAGTGCAAACAATAATTTGGTGTTCTTACCAAATATTTTGCTTCAAAAACACAATCATTTTCAGCAGAGTTTGAAATCACTGACCATAAAGTGGGATCTGGTTTGTCAGTTTGTGTGTTTTTCCTCACTGCTGTTTATGTTCTCTTGCATGGCTGATTCTCTTTACCCTTTTTCTCTTTTTCATGTATACCAGATTTTTTCTTTGTCATTAGTCTCCTTTTCATCTGAGCTATATTCTTCTTTATTATCATTCTCCTTTACGCCTCCAGAAAAAACTGAATGATTTTCCATCACTTTCCTCGGACTTCCATTCCTTATCTTAAGGAAAATCTGCTAATTCCTTACTAATAGGACTTCCATCATTGATGGTTCTCCTCTCAGTTTTTTCTGAATTAAAATGATGACTACTGCCTAAAGCCCATTCTATGTCATTCCATTTCACCAGATATTTTCCAACAGATTTGTCCTTGCTTCAAACTAGATTGCAGTTAAGCTTTTCACTACCTATATTGTGCTTCTGAAGGCATCTTTTATTTTCCTTGGGGGAAAATCAGCAGTATTAGGGAGAGCAAAATCTTTGTTCAGCAATCTTAGAAAGTCATCAAACATTACATGTTAAGCATGGCAAAATCACTAGCAACGTTTCTTCCATATTGTTGCATAGATAGTGGTGAACTCCTTGTCCTGTTGAAATCCATGGTAAAACTCCCAATGTCTTCAGTGGGGTTAGGATTTCACCTTTGTGTTTTCTGACTCCTTATGACCTCATGTGCATCCGGAGAGATAATAGAGTTGTGTTGTACATCTGATCTGGGGGGGAAATTTGGAACCCTTGACATTTTTTGGCAAAAAATATTCAAAGAATTCGGAAGCTACACAAGATATTTTTGTGTGACATGTTGAATCCTGAAAATCTTCTCATCTGTTTTGACCGGCCATAATCTTAACCTGCACAGACAGTGACTTTAACTAAAGCTAACTTTTGTGCATAAAATAATTTAGCAAACATTTAAAAAAATTTTGTTGTGAAAACTCTATCTGGGCAACTAATGGATATAGTCAAATATAATTTCCTGAACCATGTAAAATGAAAGAGGCCAAATCCTTGGCCTTTCTTAAGCACCGTTTCAACTGCCTCAGCTAAGGAATTCTCTAGTATAGTGTAGTATAGTAGGATCTTCAGCAAACACAATGCTGGCATGGGAAATCAAAATGCCAGGGTTCCTCCTACTGTCTGTGCAAAGATAAGATAACGTATCCAACTTTTAAACAAAACATAGTGTTCTTTATGTTGCTCTTTGTCAGTTCTGCAAACTCACACCTTAGAGATTATTGTTCTAGGTGTAGCCTGATCACACCCAGGAGAGTGGCAGCCATGAGGGACAGAGCAAGAAAGAAAATTTACAACTGTTGAGTAACAGCATGGCCTGTATGTGGAATTTGAAATGGAGAGCTGGACCAGAGCTGAGAGCCTATATACGGAAGGCTCTGTAACGGAAGAAAATTGCCAGATCTTTAATATCTGGAGCCAAGATCCAAATGCCATCCCCAAAGAGAGAAAAAGGTCAGATTCAGATATGTCTCAAACCCTGGTGACTGGAATTCTTCTATAATGCATTTTAAAATAACCCATGTATGTAGTCTTAATGCTAAAATGCATGCCATTTAATTGAAGAGCATATTTAAAGCATAGCAACTTAATGTGGCCTTTTTCCTATGCTGATAAAGGAGTTAGGTTTGATTAACTTCTTTAATAATGTTTTGTATCCAGACATACAAGCTACCAAACTGAGGATCAGAATCCTTGTGACTATAGCTAGTTGGAAATTTTTCATCAAAATAGTTTTTTGACAAAAAAAGTCATTTTTGTTGAAATTGAAGTGTTTCAATTCTAGATTCAGAAACATTTCATATAGGAAAAAAATAGTGTTTTGAGAATGTCAAAACATTTCATTTTGATACTGTCAATTTTTTGTGAAATTAAATACATTGATTTTTAAAAAGTCAAAATTGGGACAGGACAAAAATCTTATGATTTGATCAAAGAAATGATTACATTGACTCAAAACATTTTTAGAAATTCATTTTGTGGGAAATTTCTCTTTTTAGTTTTAGTCTGTTTTAGAATGGAAATTTTTTTGCAATCATATTAATTTTCCTTGAAACAGAAAATTGAATTCCTACCCAATTTGAATTCTATCATTTTTCCAACAAAAGTGTTTGGCCAACTACACGTGTGCTGGATGAGCCTCAAAGTGGAGCAAGGTTTTATCAAACATGAGACATCAATACTTTTTTACTAGAAAATGCCATTCTTTACAGAGCTGAGAGAAAATGCTATCAAAATATGCCAGTGTGCGTTCTTGGGTGGAATTTTAATCATATATCTTTCAAATCTTTGTTTATGTGCCCAGTAACATTCACTGATTTTAAAAGATGAAGCAAAGATATCTTTGGATTTAAATGACCCCTAATTATAAAATCAGGCAAATATGGGTTGAGAGAGGAAAGAGATCGTTTCCCTTAAGAAATTTAGATTTAGGGAACCAGCTGGCTACAAGATTAGTTGACTGCACTCAAAAGAAAGATGGGTGGGGTGGCCGAGGAATAGACAGGGGCACTGATTTGACTGAAGAGGCCATCAACCTAAAGAGTAAAAATAAATCTCGAGCAGGGCCTACTTCCCATTAGTCTAAAGCCTTCTGTACACCCATGGGAATATTTGTAGCATCATGTGAACTAAAGAAACTATGTTGACCCCAGAATCTGGAAAAGTGATTTTTATTGCAGACAAGCCTCCAGGATTGGGAGTGAGGCAGTGGTGCTGTGTGCTTGGACAACCCCCTGGATCAGTAAGGCATTTAGTAAATAACATGTCAGATAATTCATTATGTCATGGTCCCTTTCAACTTTAATTGCTCTAAATGAGGAGACATTTCACACCATTTAGATGTTAAAACACGCACATACAAAAGAGGGGGGAAAAGAGAGGCCAGCGGAAATGATTTAGAAAGAAAGAAAGAAAGCTATGACTTTGTGACTTCAGAGAGCTGGAAGAAATGGAAATGTAATTGGAGGCGGAATGAGACACTAGAAGAATGAGATGGACTTTCGGGGGGAGGGAAGGAGGAAGGGATGAAAGACAGAAGACTAGAATACAAAGTCAGGATCCTCTTCAAAACCATGCCAAAGCTGAAGCCCAGCAGGTGAGGGCACGTTACCCCAAAGCCTCTCATTAAAACCCACCCCAGATTTACCACTAGCAGTCGCACTGCAGCGACGTCTCTTGCCACATCAATCAGAAAGGGCTTTGGTGCACAGAGAGAGGAAAAGAGAGAGAGGAGAGGAAAAATAAGCAGAAGTAATTTATTCGGGATCTTTGAGAGGATAATAGCCAATTATTTGTTTATAACACTGGTTAAATTTTCATTAGGCAGATTAATGGAATATCATGTACTGTCAACATTGGACTGAGGGGTGGTCTGTCAGAGATAAACGGGCAAACAGTCGCTGTGGCTTCCTGAGTAAATTAGTTTTTGCTTTTCTGTTTTTCATATGAAAATGGAAAGGTGGACAAGGTGGTGCATTTTAAAACAGGTCTCAAGATGGGCCAAATCAGTTAAATATGAAAGCAATGTTGGTAATAAATACATTATAATAACCTACCATCAGGCCTGTAATTTTGGTTTCATGAAAGTCTGGGATAATGTAGATTTTTAACCTGCTCTCTTAATACATATTTCCTCTTCCTGAACTTCAGCATTTCTTGCTATGAGGTGGAAGCATATTACTTTTTTTTATTGGTTTGGCTGTGTAATCTGTTCAGTATTACAGCTGGTAAGTGCTAGAGGCTCACAGCTCTTTCTTGTGAATTCTGGTATTATCATACTGGATAGCATGAGCTGTTTCCTCTGAACACTGTATTATCAGTATCAGAACTGCTCAGCAGCTGTAGTTGGATATCACACTGCTCTGAAATAAGAGCATATTGTAGCATGCTTAACATTTTAGGTTGGGATTTTCAGAGGTGCCAAGGAGAGTAATGAACAACGTGAATTTCAGTGGAAGTTGAGCACCTAAAGTCTAACTCTGGGGTCAGCAACCCAAAAGATAAGAAAAGACATTTTTAAAAATTCCTTCAATAAGTAAGTGTTTTGAGAGCCACAGTGGATGTAGGTTCCCTGATGGAGGGGAGCCCAGAACCAGGAGCGGGTCTTCTGCAGGGACCCCTGATGCAGGTGGGGGGCAGAGCCTAGTCAAGCCACCTGCAGGGTCCCCCAGTGATGGTGGGGGCACCACTATTTGCCCTTAAAACAGCCCCACCAGAATTTGTTCAGGCTGCATGAGTAGCAATTAGAAAACCCTACAGTGGCCATTCAACAGACCTTTCAGTATCACTTTTTACTTACCAACTGACCATTAAAGATCTTTTCTTTTGTTTAACTCTGTTAACTTTGTAAAGCCATTTCAGTTTATATTTAGCCAAGGAGTGATCCAAAGTATTTATTTCTTATGCTTTTTGAAAAGGAATTAAATGCAGTAGTTCAAACAGAAGTTAGTTTGGGGAAGTTCTGTGGCAGTCTAGATAACAGTGGTGGTCCCTTCCAACTTGAAAAATCACTGACTATCCATCTCTCTACTAATGATTTGAAATTTTATTTACAAAGTGCCAGCATATTTAGACAATGTGATAGTAGACATTCTTACAGATCACAGGAGCCTGGTTTGACCTCATTAGGGAATTTGCAAAGAATATAGAATTGGAGGCTGAGCAATAATACAGCTCCTCATCTTGGCCTAAACCAGGGGTGGCCAAATTTACGGAACTCAAGAGCCACACAAGTGGATTATTAAACCTTTGAGAGCCGCACTGAGGCATATAGCCATATACTTTTACCTACTCCAAAATTACTAAGTTTAAAATTCTTTGCACACTTTAATTTTATCATAAAAAAGGGCAAATATTGATCCTACTAATGTCAGATTCTAATAATTACTTAAGGTTACCATGAAAATTAGGCCTATACAGTAAAAACTTAGCTGTTGCGTGATGTAGAAAATTGCAAGCTAGTGGTGAGTATTTAAATTTCCGAACATGCCATGCTTCTCCCCGCCATCCCTGACCACGCCACTGCTTCTCCCCACTGTCCCAACCCCCTTCCTGAATTCCTAGGCTGGGGCTGCTGTCCTAAATTGATTTGCTGACGTTTTTCTGGGAGCCACACTTTTTCATTCAAGAGCCACATGTGGCTCCTGAGTCGCAGTTTGGCCATGCCTGGTCTAAACAAATATAGCGTGATTTGTAATTGGATCCCTCTTAAGATCTCTCTGCTGTGTATAGGAATAGATGATATTTATTCACCTTCTGCCAAGGGCATCGCTGGCACCTGGCACACAGGGCCCATGCCCCAAATGCTGGCGCCAGTGCCCCGGGTCCTGGAGGGGCCCCACCACTCCCAGTCTCCGGCAGGATCAGGCCAGAGATCCAGGGCCCAGCTGCCAGTGGCCACAGCTGCTGCTCCTGGCCCTGTCCCCAGCTGGGGATCCGGGGCCCAGCCACCCATGGCAGCCGTTTCCGGCTCCTTCAAAGGCCAGGCGACCCCACGGCTGCGACTGCTGCTCCCCAACCTGTCCCCGGATGGGGGTGGTGCCTGGGCCCGTGCCCCGAGTCATTCCCCGGGGTAGGGACGCCCCTGCCTTCTGCACTAACAGGCTTGTGTGTAGTATGCTCCTTGCTCTGTTGCCTAGTAGGGTACATTGCCAGGCAGCAACAACAGGTGCTGTTGCATCACTAGCATTGAAATTCAATGGCACAAGCACAGAGTTAGAGAAATGTAGAGCTGGATGAGACCTTAAGTCTAGTCTCCAGCTTTGAGGCAGGATCAGGTAAACCTAGACCATCCCTGACAGGTGTCTAACTCTTCTTAAATTCCTCCAGTGTAAAGGATTCCACAACTGGCCTTCTAAGCCTATTCCAGAATTACCGACCATATAGTTAGAAAGGTTTTCCTAATATCTAACCTAAATCTCCATTTTTGGCAGATTAAGTCCATTATTTCTTGCCTTATGTTCAGTGGAAATGGTGGAAAATTGATTACAGTCCTTTTTGTAACAACCCTTCTGATATTTGAAGACTGTTATCAGGTCCCCCTCCCCAGTTATGTCTACACTAACAAATTATTTTGAATTAAGAAACCTTAATTTGAACTCATTTGAGTCCTGTCTACACTAGGCTTTGCCTAGATTGAACTAAAATTTTTTTTAGTTCAAACTAAGTGTAAGGCAGGCTTAGAAGCTGTGCTTAACACCTTCTGATCTTAGAAGCTGTGCTTAACAGCTTCTGAAGGGAGGGGCAACTAATCCACATGGCTCCTGTATTAGCATGGATACAAAGAGCACAATTAGCTGATTAGCATGTTGGATGCAGGGCATAGTGGGCAATGGGATTTTGGGGTTAATTTACTCACAAATCAGTCAATATCTGTAATTCTACTGAAGAGAAATACAAAATACTGTCTTTTTGTAAATTGCTACTGTTTGTTTCAAATCTGTCTGGATTAGTTAAGGGGTAAAAACTACCCTCAGTTAAAAAGATGCTTGTGGGAAAGGCGACTGCATGTTTCAGCCAGAAATAAAAATAACCAAAAAACCAAAAACCAAAAAAAAAAACCAAAAAAAAAAAAAAAACCCAAAAAAAAAAAACCAGAAGTGGAGGATATATATTGTTTCAGTGCTTGTGGCTGTTGCCTCCCCTCCTATTGCTTCTTCTGTTCTTTTTTCTGGAAGTAGCTGAGTTACAGGTGCTCAAGACTAAGAGGGCTGAATATCACTGAGCTCTGTGGGGAGTCTTTCTCTTT
Source organism: Podocnemis expansa (assembly GCA_007922195.1). Lineage (NCBI taxonomy): Eukaryota > Metazoa > Chordata > Testudines > Podocnemididae > Podocnemis > Podocnemis expansa. Next base: position 3,677,814 of record ML682056.1, read on the forward strand.
CTGAGCAGAAGAGGAGCAGCGATGGGGTGACCAGCAAGTGGATGGTGACAGCGGCCAGCGGCGAGCTGGGTGATGTGAGGGACCGGATGGCAGCACTGGCAGACAGTGGGTGGAGCCAGTGGATGGTGAGAATGGCCAGCAGCCAGTGATCAGAGGGTGGTGCTGGCATACAGCAGGTGAAGCTGAGAAACCTGCTCAAGAGGATGGAGTGAGTGACCGGTAGATGGCATCAGCAGACACCTGGTATGAAAGACACTCCCTACGTACCCTAGGGTGGGTTGGGACCCTAGTTAGCACTGATTCCTCAGATCAGTGCCAGTTTTGCCATTAAGTTTGTATGTTCTGTTATGCAGTGTGGGTTGTTGGGAACTTTGCTCTATACTAAGTTTCCTAGATGAGTGCTGATCTCTGTTATTTGGCCTTTTGCATTTTTGTTTTACTACTATTAAAAGTTCCATTTATTACACTCAGACTTGTGCTTGTGAGTGGGGAGCCTTACCCCTTTGGGGTGCCCAGGGAACAGTGCAGGATTCCCAGAAATCTGGGTGGGGCTTGAGCCAGTTGGTGGTGTCATGTCATTGGAAAACCCCTAGATAATAGACGCTGGCCCTTGTCCTGCCAGCCTGAAGGGTTACATAAGCAAAGCTAAGTTTGAATTAGTTAGTTCAGCTGGTTATTTCGAACTAACTGCTTAGTTCAAACGCATTTGCATATTTTGTTCAAACTAGCACAATATAGACAAACTACTTCAAACTAAGTAAGTTCAAACAAGTGGTTAATTTGAACTAAGCATGAGTTTTAGTTCGAACTAGCTGAGCTTTTTCAGTATGAACTAAAAAGTTAATTCAAACTAAAAAAAGTGTGGCTAGTTCGAACTAAAAGTTCGTTTGAACAAAAAACTAAAGTGCTTAGTTCAAACTAAGTTTCAAACTACTTAGTTCAGACTAACCAAGTCTGAACTAAGATTTTATGTATAGATACAGCATCTGTGTCTTCTTTCCTCAACACTAAACATGACTAGTTTCTTTAGCCTTTCATTGTAAGTCAGGGTTTCTAAGTCTTTTTTAACTTTTGTTGCTCTCTTCTGGACTGCCTGCAGTTTGTCCATACCATTTCTAAATATGGATGCTGTCATGGTTGGGACTGCTAAGCAGAGTTGGGTTCCTCCTACTGAGTAAGGGAAAAATCACATTGGATAGGGCCTGGCTACCCTAATGAGGAGGGCTTTAAACTTGATTTGACAGGAGCACATGACCAAAGCCCAAAGGTAAGTCAAAAATACGGAGAGCCTTAGGGAAGGGGTGGAATCTGGGCAGGGGGCAACAATAGGCCATTATAGCAGTGATAAAGGAGAGACGAGAGAACATATAGATCAATCAAATCAGTATCTCAGCTGTCTGTATACTAATGTGAGATATATAATGAATAATCAGGAACAACTTGAAATTCTAGTTAATAAACACAATTATAACATAGCTGGTGTCACAGAGATTTGATGAGAGAATGCATGTGACTGGAATATTAGTACAGAAGGAAATAGATTACTGAGAAAGGATAGGCAGATTAAAAAGGAGATGTTGCCTTACATATCAAAATATCTACATGTTGACAGAAGTTGAAATGGAAACAGGAGACAGACTTCTTAAAAGTCTGTAGGTAAGGATAGAAGCAGTAAAAAGCAGGAGTGATGTTGTGGTAGAGGCAGGACTGTCCCTAGCAGGGTGCAAGCCCAGGGCCAATCAGCCTGTGGGGGGCCCCGTTGCTCCCCCCCCCCAGCAGGCCAGCCCAGAAGGCCTTGCATTTCTGCCCCTCCCCTGAGCCAGCCACTCTGCCCCCGGGGGCAGGGCCAGTCAGACCAAGGGCTGGGTTCCACTCTCCCACCCTGCCCCTGGGCCAACTGTCCCTGCCCCATGGCAGAACAGTCAACCGAGGGGAGGGGTGGGAGAGTGCAGCCTGGTCTCTGGGCGAGCCCATCCCATCCCACCCCTGGTCCAGCTTTTCCCCACTCTGGGGGTGAGGAGGGCTGGCCCAGAGCAGCGGGCCGGCCCAGAGATTTTTGCAGAGTAGGAAGGCTTTGCACTGACGACAACGAGGTAGCGATGGGGAACGATGCAGCCATGGGGGGCACTGGGGTGGGCTCCACGCTGCCCTGCTCACAGCATGACAGTGCAGGGACTACAGAACCATGACGCTGGGGCGCATTTAAAGACTAACAAATTTATTTATTGCATTTGTTTTTGTGGGAGAAAATCCCATTTCATCAGACATCTGATGAAGTGGGTTTTTTCCCCCATGAAAGCTCATGTGATAAATAAATTTTTTAGTCTTTAAAAATGTCAGTGGGCTCCTTGTTTGTTCTAATAGGGGAGAGGCTGTTCTAGATTTGATTTTGACAAATAAAGAACTGGTTGAGAATTTAAAAGTATAAAGCAGCTTGGGTGAAAGTGATCATAAAATGGTAGAGTTCATGATTCTAAGAAATGGTAGGAGGGCAAACAGCCCAATAAAGATTTCAAGAAGGCTAACTTTAGCAAATTCAGGGAGTCAGTAGGTAAGATCCCCTGGGAAGCAGGAGGGAAAATGGTTTGAGAAAGTTGGCAGTTTTTCAGAGAGATGTTATTAAAGGCATAAGAGCAAACTAGCCCACTATGTATGAAAGATAGAAAGTATGGGAAGAGACCACCTAGCTTAACTAGGAGATCTTCAGTGATCTGAAACTCAAAAAAGAATCCTAAAAAAATGTGGAAACTAGGTCAAATTAGAAGGGATGAATATAAACAAATAACACAAGAATGTAGGAAGAAAATTAGAAAGGCCAATGTATAAAAGGCAATTAAACTATCTAGAGATGTAAAGGGTAATAAGAAAACATTCTACAAATACATTAAATGCAAGAGGGAGACAAAGGACAGCATTGGCCCATTACTCGATGTGGTGGGGGGAACAAAAACAGAAAATGTGGAAATGACAGAAGTGCTAGATGGCTTTTTTGTTTCAGCTTTCACTGAAAAGGTTAGTTGTGATTGGACATCTATCATGGTGAATGCCACTGAAAATGAGGTAGGATATGAGCCTAAAATGATGAAAGAACACATAAAAAATTACTTTGACAAGTTAGATGCCTTAAAGCCTCCAAGATCTGATTAAATATATCCGAGAATACTCAAAGAGCTGACTGAGGCAATATCTGAGTCATTAGCGATTATCTTCAAAAAGTCATAGAAGATGAGAGAGATACCAGAGAACTTGAAAAGGGCAAATATAGCAACAAGCTATAAAAAGAGAAATAAGGACAACCCAGGAAATTACAGATCTGTCATCCTAACTTCAATACGTGGAAAGATAATGGAGTAAATAATTAAGCAATCAATTTGCAAACACCTAGAAGATAATAAAGTGATAAGTAACAGTCAGAATGGATTTGTCAAAAACAAATCATGTCAAAGCAAGCTGATAGCTTTCTTTGACAGGGTAACAAGCCTCCTGGATAGCAGGAAAGCAATAGATGTGGTATAGCTTGACTTTTGTAAGATTTTTGATACCGTCTCTCATGATCTTCTCATAAACTAGGGAAGTTCAACCTAGATGAAGCTACGATAAAGTAGATGCATAACTGGCTAGAAACCTGCTACCAGAGAGTAATCATCAGTGGTTCACGGTCTATTTGGAAGAGCATATCAAGTGGAGTCCTCCAGGGACCAGCTCTGGGTTCGGTTCTGTTCAATATCATCATCAAAAATTTAGATAATGCAATAGATTTATAAAGTTCGTAGATTATACCAAACTGAGAGTGGTTGCAGTGCTTTGGAGGATAGGATTAAAATGCAAAATGATCTGGACAAACTGGAGAAATTTTCTTATTTTAGTAGAATGAATTTCAATAAGCATAAAATGGGAAATGACTGCCTCGGAAGCAGTACTGCAGAAAGTGATTTGGGGTTGATAGTGGATCATAAGCCAAATGTGAGTCAACGGTGTAACATTCCAGGAAAAAAAGCAGCAAATATCATTCTGGGATATATTAGCAGGAGTGTTCCAAGCAAAACATGAGAAGTAATTTTGCTCTATTCAACACGGATTAAGCCTCAACTGGAGTATTGTATCCGGTTCTAAGCATCACATTTCAGGAAAGATGTGGATGAATTAAAGAGAGTCTAGAGAAGAGCAACAAAAATGACTAAAGCCTAGCAAACTTGACCTATGAAGGAAAACTGAAAAAAATCAGATTTATTTAGTCTGAAGAATAGAAACCCAAGAGGGAGCATGATAACAGTTTCCAAATACATAAAAAGGTTGCTACAAGGAGGATGGAGTAAAATTGTTGTTCTAGACCTCTGAGGATAGGACAAGAAGTAATGGGGTTATACTGCAGCAAGGATGGTTTAAGTTGAACATCAGAAAAAAATTTCCTAACTGTCAGGGTGGTTAAGCACTGCAATAAATTGCCTAGGAACCTTGTGCAATCTCCATCACTGGATATTTTAACAGCAGATTAGACAAATTTCTATCAGGGGTGGTCTAGATAAAATGAAGTCCTGCCATACATTCAGGGGACTAGACTAGCTGACTTCTTGCAGTTCATTCCAGTCCTGCAGTTCAATGGCACCCCAACTTGGACATGACACCCCAGCTGACACTTCACCATTGCTGAATAAAGTAGGACAATTACCTTCCATATCTTACATACAACACTTCTGTTAGCATACCCCCAGATGATAGTCTTTTTCAAACTGCATTATGTTATTGACTCATATCCAATACTTGATCCACTATAATCCCAGCTCCTTTCTAACAGAGCTATCACCTCGCTGCTTATTCCCCACTTGTGCATTTGATTTGTCCCTTTTTAGTGAAGTATTTTGCATTTGTCTTCATTGAATTCATCATGTTGAACTGAGACCAATCCTCCAATTTGTCAAGGTCCTGTTGAATTCTAACATCAGAACAGAGAGACTGGGGTAAAATTCTGGCTCCGTTGAAGTTGATGACCAAACTCTCATTGTCTAAAAATTTCACCTGAGGGTTTCTTATCTGCATGGTGTTGCACCATAACCTTTTCCTGTTTACTGCACATTTATGGAGGTGTCCTAGCTGGCAGTGTGTAGGAGCCCAGGAGTCTATACAGCAGTAAAAGAGCCCTGAAAGCCCAAGTTGGCACAGCTCTCGGTTTTCATTGTGTGTAGACATATTGTGTACTGTTCACTGGTGCAAAAAGAATAGTACTAATAATGCAAGTAAACTATCATCTTGCAGATGTTTTTCTGTTTCATTTTGAAAATGAATCTGTTCATAACTCTTGCCCTGATTCTTACAAACAAACAAACAAAAAATAACAGTATGCAAGCAAGTACCTTCTCCAGAACTACATTCATCATTTTGAAGGTAAACTAGAATATTTTTCAGGGATTGAAACTGTGTTTTTCTTCAGTAAAATTAAATGGGTACATGCATTTTTGGAGAAGTAAAAAACAGAATTGTTTATGTATTTTTGTACACTGTTAAGGTCTATAGAATCATGGACGGAGATATAGAATCATAGGGTTGGAAGGGACCTCATGAGGTCATCTAGTCCAAACCCTTGCTAAAAAAGCAGGACCACTCCCACTAAATTATCCCAGCCAGAGTTTTGTCCAGCCAGGCCTTAAACTGATTATTGGGTATAGTGCCTGCTCCCAAAACGAGCATTGCTTGCAGAACCTTTATTATGGCTGCACTAGAAGAAAGGATTCCACTTAAAATAAGGAAGGATTCTGCTCTCATATACCCAGGCACAATTTCCATTTATTTGCATGGAAGATGCATACATGTATTTCAAGGTAAACTACTCCTAGAAGAAGATCTCATAGTGCATCTCTTGTGGAAAGCTACTGTTTCTCTTACCTATCATGAGCCTCAGCCAGCCACAAACACAACCCAAAGCATGTTGGCATCGAGAGCCACATTTTTAGCAAGCATCTTTAGCTGCTTGTTCTACATTTGCAAATACTTCAATTTGTGCTTGCAGAACAACCCCTTTGCACACATGGATGGACATGAATAGATCTAAGATCCTATTTGTGCACCAGATACCTGTTTGTTTGGATAGTGGTGTATTCCTGTATGCACAAATGGATATGTAGATATTTTGGATCCAGATAAGAAGGTCTGCTGAAACTTTGGCTCCCTATGCATATTTTTTCAATCCATCCATTCATCAGGACATATAATTTACCATACCTCAAAAATAATCAACAATGAACACTGTGAAGTCTCTTTGAAAATACGAGCATTCATTTAAGATAAGAAGTGAGATGTCAGGTGTTCAGGTTAATGAAGAGCTGTAAGACAAATGTTTTGCGATGACACCTCAATGTACTTCCCATCTGAGGCATCCTTACACAATATTTTTATCTTCCTTTTGAGATATCACAACATCTCGTGACATGTACTCACAAATTTGTTTTATTAAGGACAATTGATAAAGAACTGTCCAAAGCCCAAGTTCTCCTCTCAGTTATATGTGAGTCTCTAGTGAAAGGCATACTTTGGCTAAATGCTATTTAAATACAGCACCTTGAATACTAACAAAATCACATTTAGTGTAGTTGGTAAAGTGGCTGCTTTTTATTTCAAAGCTACTGACTCCAAAGACTGCTTGGATTGTGTGTGTTTTTCTTTTTAAAAAAAAATCTTCATACTGTTTCTGTCTTTATTTCCCCCACACTATCAAACAGATCATTACATTTTCAACACTTAAGGACAAAACTCTATTCTCAGATCTGCACAGCAGATCTTGACAGTAATATTCTGTTCTCCCCACATGCAGGGAGCTCCTGTTGACATCAAGGAGAGTTGTGTAGGTCAGGATAGCAGAATATTGGCATATAGATTTATGGTGCAAATCTCAGATAGGAAATATGAGCTAAATTTTTCAGACTAGTGATTTGGGCTTGCCCAGTTTGAGGTGCATTATAGCAGCATGATATTGATAAAGTATTGCAATGTTTCCCAACTAGTGTGCCTACATTGGCTCATGAATATTCATGAGTTCATTTGGAGACTATGTATTGGTGTGCCTCAATATAATTAAAGATATCAAGTGTACCACAGCAAAGGAAAGGTTGGGAACCACTGAAGTATTGAGTACACACCTTCAGAAAACTGCCCCCCCCCCAGATATCCCTAGTCACTCTGGAAAATTTGGACCTATGCTCTTAAACATAGATCCTGCAGTCAAATCCATGCAGGCATTCCTTTGACTTTCGCCGAGGCAGTGGTTCACCTACACAGATCTGAATGTAGAAAGGAGCTATTATTATGTTTATAATCAAAATAAACTGCTGCACCAAACTGGTGTGGCTGACCTCCAAGCAGGATGCTGAGGGAGCCCTGCATTCCCCCTGCTGGATGTAACTGAGAACTATAGGCTCCAAGACTTGGAAGTGGAGGGGTGGAGCTAAAAGCAGAACAGGAAATATAAGGGGCAGGCCAGAAGACTCAGTCTGGGCTGATCCATGGAGAGAGCCAGATGTGCTTTGCCTGCTCAGCCAGCAGAGGACTCCAACCTTCCCTGGGATGAGCCACCCGGTCTCTGGGAAGGCCTCCAGCTGGAGAAATTGCCTACTGGGGAAATCCAGGAGGAGCAATGGAGCTGCCTGGAGGAGCTGCCTCTCACCAATGGCCCTGAAGAGTTACTGGACCTGCTACAAGTCAACATTGAGGGACTGGTTGGGCTGCCACTGGCCATTTACCAAATGACCGTGAGGAAGGCCCCTGAACACAAGTACCCAGCCCCACGGTGGGAGGAAGTGGCCCACGGACAGCTGACTACCAGCTTGCTGAGCTAGTTCATTCACCAGTGTCGGCACGTTGTCACTGGAGCCCCACTGACTCAGTTGCAGAGCCCCAAGCTGGGATGCAGTGGTGTCAGGTGGACACACATCCCCTCCTCTTTTTCTGAAACCCTGGAGTATGGTATCCTCTTGAACCGCGGCCACTGAGCATAGTGAATGACTGTTTCTCCATCTTGGTCTTGAAACCATTTAAAGGCCTGAGCAAAGACTCCTCACCAGCCTTACCCCCTCTGAGGGTTGGGGGGGTGGGGTTAAAGACTTCTTACCCACCTGCCCTGTTTAGGCTGGTCCCTTTTTGGCTAATTTACCCCTAGGAAAGGAGAGTCCATGGTCTGAGACACAGAAGTAGTGTGGCTGCTCTCTGACCAGGATGCTAAGGGAGGGCCACCCTGGACACTTTGGGTATGTCCACACAACCTTTTCTTATTTCAAAATGACAGGCTCTGTCATTTCAAAATAAGAACCATCATTTTGAAACAGCTTAAACCCCATTCATTTCGAAACAGCTGTTATTTCGAAATGGTTATTTCGAAATACGGCCATTTGGACATTTTTTTTTTTTGAAACAACACCATTGTTTCGAAACAACTGTTTCAAAATAACATGTCCAAACGGCCTTATTTTGAAATAACCATTTTGAAATAACAGCCGTTTTGAAAGCAGGCTTTCCCTTATTTTGAATTAACATTTTCTTAATTCGAATTAACTTATTTTGAAATAACTCATTTCAAAATAACTTATTTTGAAATGATGTATGTGTGGACATAGCCTTCATCTTATAGTGAATTTAGCTCTTTGCTGCGCACACACCGCAATGTCTAATGTTAGGCACACTTTCATGAACTCTCACATCATGGCCATTTGTGTTTTAAGACACGATCCATCCTGTCCCATGTACACATTATCAATACAGCCTGTGCAGCCAGAAAAAAAAAAAAGTTTCATCACTGTTAATGTTACTAGTACATTTACGGATCTGAGCAGGTTCTGCCTAACGAAGCTAGCTATTGCACTACAGATTGCCATAATATTTCTGGTGGTTCTTCTACACTGACATTTTAAATGTTTTATTTATAACTCTTTTTTTTATTTTACAATAAATTAATTCTTGCTGCTTTTCTGAACTGCTTCCTTTCCCTTCTCTCCAAATAATCCAAACCAAGTCAGATGTCTCCAGAGGCCAATTTAGAAAAGGAACAGTTGAGCCATACCAAGAAGTCTTCTTAAACCCAGCCATATCAGAAAAGGATTAGCCATTTAAATGGTTAAGTTTTAAAAATATAGACTATTAGGACAGATTTGATTCTCCACTATTCAATTCAGCTTCCATTGTGTGTATCTGTTGAACTGCACAAGGAGGGTGAATAAGTTAAAAAAAGACATCCTGAAACAGTTAGTGGGTACGACTGTTGTTTGCCTGTACTTAGGTTCTGGTGGTTTCAGAACACATATGAAAAACTAACAAATAGTTACATCTGAATTAACCACGTCACTGTTGGGTTACCTCATTCAGAGTTTGCAATATTTATATCCCCCTAGATATTTCACTACCTCTCAGACAAGGTTTTCACTATGTTTAACTGCACTGCAACAGCTGTGTGCCATGCATTACCAAATTGTGATAATGACTGAGCATTTGTGCACTCATTACACTAAGTAGACATGTCTTCCTCAGGTTTCAGTTCTGTTATAATGAGGACTAGTCTTGCTATATTAATTGCTTGGGAATTTTAAAGCTGTACTGGACCAAGCTCTAGAATATATACAGTGGTAGTGTTTTTTGCGCTGGCAGGAAACAAGGTATAGATGAGTCAAGGAGTCACTTTCATCTCTAATTTTTTGCTTCTACGGTTGTAGGCAATGGACTTGCCCCCTGGTGGCTAAGCAGTTTGCAGCAGGATGAATGTTCAGCTGATATTGAACATTGAGAAACATTTTTGTGTATTACAGCTCCACCAAGAATGGATGAGGAGCATGGAACAGCCTTGATACTGTGAGTTTCACTTCCTGGTGAGGACAATGTTGAATTACTCTGAAATATTTCCTTTGTCAAAATGTTAGTTTACTAGTCTTGCATTTTTGTTTTGCAATTAGGATGTACCTTATTTCTTTGTACTGACAGTCACAGTGTTTAGGGCACCACATGCCTCACCACAGAGTTTTAGGATCATATGTTAATAAGGGACAATCAATTGATCAGCATGCTAACAGCAATTAGGGACAATTATTTGTGCCAGAAAAGTCTCTTCATAGTGTACTGGGTGGCTGATGGTGAAGTCTCTTACTGTTGCATGTGGATACATTCAAATAGTTCTATTTAAGAAAAGGGTCATGATAGGGTGACCCAGAGTGTTATGGGATGGAGCAGGTTAGCCTTGACATGGAGAGTTTCATTCTCATCTTACGTTGGGAGTAACTCCAGTGAAACCAAAGGACTTGCTGGGTAACCCTGATGTACATGAAAGAGAATCAAGCCTATTTTCTCTAAATCATGCTTTGGGAAACAGATTTCTTTGTGAAGTTCTTTAAATTGTCTTGTCTAGGACTAAACTCTTTGGTTTTTCCACCATTTGCACATAGCTTTCAAGGAACTGTCAGGGATGTGCCTCTACGCTAGGGCTTCTAACTGATCAAAGACACCCAGAAAATAAATAAAAACAGAAAAATAAATCAATGTGTATCCGTGAATACCAGAATAACATTAGACCTGGTTACTTGTGACTAAGAGCTTTTTTGCATGGATCAGTAATGTTAGGTGGGGAGTATGAATTCTAAGTTACGCTAATATGTTTCATATTAATTGGTCCATGCAGATGTGGCTGCTGTGTACTAAAGATTCCCTAGTGCACTTTAATGTAGTGCTGTTTGAAATACTACAATGTTAGAACACCCTAGGGAACAGCACAAAGATATTACTCGTTAGCAGTATATAAAATGAGAAACCCTTGCTCCCCTCAATTTTTGGACAGCTACATAAAATTCAAAATTTGCTAAGAATAATCCCCCAGTATGAAATTAAAAAACTCTGAAAAACAGAAGCATTAACCCAAATGTATATATAAAACTGGAATTTGTCTGTGCTTTGTATACTACAGTATAGTCAGCCATAAGCAGCCACTTCTCCAGAAGCACCTTCCTCTTTGACTACCTTGTTCCTGTTAAGTCCCTTTTCCCCCAAGGTAGTTCTTTTACAAAAAAGTTTCCCAGTATTCATTGCTGGGGCTGACCCTTTAAATTTGGAAGCCTTAAAATGTAACCCTCTGGTATTTGCTGCTTCTCCCTGTTTTCCAGTTGCTAAGTGTTCATTCACATTATGTTTGTTCATAGCTTTCACTTCTTTTTTTTCCTGGAAATGGCATTTGCATGTAGGTAAAAGAGAATGTCATATCAAAACCACAAAAAGACAAAGGTAGCCATTTTATGGATATTGCTAGCCCAGTGGTTCCCAACCTGTGGTCATGGAGCGCTGGTGGTCTGTGAGGGTAACTGCAGGTGGTCCATGGGTGTGTGGGGGAGATGATTACTGCAGGTGAATGTACTGTGACAAGGTCAATATGTTTGTGAGTGAGTGTAATAAATTATTAGAAATACCAGTAGCTGTTTGTAGTACTCCCCATATATAGATTTAATTCCCATCAGCCACAGGCTATGTTAAAAATTATTTAGAGTGGCTTGTTTACATGGTGGTCTGCAAATGCATTCCATGACAATGTAGTGGTCTGCTAAAAGGAGCAGGTTGGGAACCGCTGTGCTAGACAGTTTGACAGAGTTGTGATACTATGAAACCATGCTTCTAGGTGAAAAAAGGTAGACATTTGCACAAAGAAGGAAGGAAGGATCCTGTTTAATTCATGCAATTCAACTGGTGAGGGGAAAAAAAATCTTACCTATTATTTGGAACTATAGGACCTGAATCTTCCATTTGCTTATACCATTTTAAATCAGAAATACATTCCTCGGGCTAGATTCGCAAATGGACGAAGGTGCCCAGAAAATCACTCGGATTTAGCAAGCTTCACAAAACCTGAGTGCCTATCTCAGGCTTCTTATACAGTAAATGGGCGGAGATAGGTACCTAAGAATGGGGTTGACAAAAGCCAGCAGGCTAGGCAGGGAGCCTCCTAAGTTAGCCAGTGGAAGAGGCCAAGGAAAGGGGGGATTTTAAGACTTTTCCTCTAATAGAGTCCTGCTCCTGAGTCAGGGAAGGCGGGAGAAACCTCTGTCCTGGAATCAGTTGCCTAAGGTGCTTTGTGCAAGAGCCTAAGGATGTTAACCTCCCTCATAAATTTTAACACTATGGTTAAGGTACTCACTTGGGATATGGGAGAGCTCCATTCATGTCCCAGCTCCAGATGAGGGGGGCAGGCAGGGACATACAGGCAGAATTTGACCCAAAAATGTGCAGCAGTATATTTTCCTGGAAAAATGCATTGTGTCAAAAAGCTTGCTAATTAACATGTTTTAACCCACACGACACGACACGACACGACACGTGGCTGAACACCTAGTATAGACAGAGGCGAACCATGTTTAGAGACAAGATAGTGGCTCAAGGTAAACCTGACAGCCCTTGATCAAAATCAAGTTTAACACCACGAGAATTAGAGCACCTGTGTTAATGCATTTTCTGACATGATGCACTTCCCATTGTGAAAAAGGCTAGAGCTCAAAGAACATTTTCAGAGTTTCTAGTGCGCTGTCATTAATAATCAGAGAATTCTTAACCCTGCACAGAAGCAAAAGTGGCATGCACAAATTTGCAAAACAGCTTTGTCAGAAACGTAATGAAGAGTCTGAGGTAAAGTAGATGAGCTTCAAGTTTATTGCAGGCATCACCCAACATGTTTAGCTAGACCTCTGAGAAACAGGTGCTATAATTTATTTCTCCCTGAAATATGTTTATGTTGAACAACATCTCAACCTAAACCCTCAGCATCAGGGATTTGCTAAAACAATGATAATGTTAAAGAGTAAATTGAAACATCAGTTGGAACCAAATTCAGGTGTTTGGTTAAATTTTTTTAAAGTTATTTAAAAATATAATACCTCAATTGTTATTGCTTTTATTATTTTTCCAGTGTGGACTATTTAAACATAAAGGCCAAATTTACACCTGGAGTTTTAAATGCAGTTATTCCAGGAGTGAATTTGGCCCAGTGGGTTTTAAGCTGGCACTATCTGAATATCAAATAGTAATTTTTAGTAGCGTTTGTCTCATAAATGGACAATTTTGATATTGTCAGCTTTATAATTACTTTGTACATTTCATACACATAGCACAAAAGATCCAAATTCAGCATTTGCTTTGATAGCCCATTATGCCTGTCATGCATTCCATATCACATCTTGTTAGGAAGAATTATCTTATACTGGAAATTTCCAAATTATATTTGCAAAATATATAAACACCACATGAGACTGCTTAAAACAAAGATAAACTAAGGTATAGTCTTTTAAATACAACTGCTTTCATTTTGGACAGAGTTTGACTATATTTCAGGCATTTAGGCTTAAATTTATGCCACTTCATGTGTTTCCTCGGTGCAGGAAATCTGGCTCCCAGCACTGGTAACACAATGGAGGCCAAAGAAGGGTGGGTGGAGTGAGATTCTAGTCTAGTCTGTATAAGTTCACAGATCATGCTTTTCACTATGGTATCTGAGATTGAAGCCATGCTGCTCCCTGCTTGAAAAGATGGATGAACTGGAGAGTGGGGCGGTGGTGCCTGCAGAACAGGTATAGCAAGGAGGACCCTCCTAACTCTCCTTCCTCAGGCCTCTGTACCTAATACACCTTTCAAATGCATAACGCCTCAGGCAGTACTGTTTGGAAGATTGCTTCCACTCCCTGGCCCCATCATTTTGGCTTACAAGACTCATAATTGAACCCTCTGTAAATATTCTAACTTAGTGGCATGTAGAGATTCGTCTCCTTTATTGTATTTTTTTTCTCTCATAAAGCAATGGTATGGAGAAGCCCATTATTATTGTTGATGTTGTTGTTGTTTGTATATTTATTTAAATCACTGTACACCCTGGGGTCCAGCTCATGAACCAGGAACCCATTTAGCATTTTGCAGCTTCGGGGTATGAGATCAGTTTCAGCTGACCCATCCTCATAACACTCCTGTCGGGGCATCATCTCACTTCTACCAAGAGGGAAACCTAGGTTGCAACTTGCCCAGGGTCTTAGCAACTCAGTGGCAGAGCTGAGATGGGTTATCCCCTTTTTGCATTGGTTCAGCAACTGTTTGGGAACCTTGAGTGCTACCCAAGTGTAAATATTTACCACTAATAGAAATAATTAGATCTTGGCTCCCTGTTTTATGTACCATCCACTAAGAATGAAATCACAGGTCTTGAGAAAGTTCCAAACAATGCAGTCATCTGCTAAAACAGGCAGGTCCCTAGGAGCACACTGCCTGATGTTTTACTCTCTGCACTGGCACCTCTAGTAAACGCAGAGTCAAATTCAGCATCTCTGTCCTGATATTTAAAGCCTAGCATGAGACAACCTCCAGCTACCTGGGAAATCACCTCTCCCTCTGCAGCCATGACCTCCCAGAGCAGCTACATTTCATTGGAAAGCTGGCACAGTTGACCAATGAGGGAAGTTCATTAATGGCCATGACAAAACTGTATCAGCAGCTGTACTAGAATACGAAATTCACGTCTGCATGAGACAAGAATGGCTATCAACCTTTCCACTGTCAGAGCTAAATGCAAAACTTATTTCTGTGGCTTAGCTTTCCCTCCATAATGTCCTCTCTCTCCCCTAATACACACTATCAATCACACAACATGCTCACTAATAGCCAAATAAACAAACCTATAAATTACTCAAGCTGTTTCTCTTACCATTTGGGAAGGAGCAAAAGAGACAGGCCTTCTCATGGCTACCACTTCTTAGAATTTGGCCCACTGGAACGTCTTAGAGTTGTAAGATAACCCTTAAATATCTTGTAGGTCATATTCTACCCTGCAGGATGAATTCCACTGAACAAAACCAAGTTCCCTTTTTTTTTTTTTTTTTAAGGATACAAAACTGCAGTACCCCATCTTCCTGCAACACAGAAGGCATTTTAAAGCTCTGAGCTGCAGCTCTCAGTTTGATACCTTGCTGTACCACAAAGCACAGAGTAAATTTTTTGCAACTGAGCTATAAACCCCCTGAAAATAGATTTTATTGTAGAAATGCAAACACAACCATGGCTATAGGAACATGAAAGGCTCCACTATAATAATGCTTAGATTCAACTCTTTGTGCACAATTGGCATAGTAAAGCACTTGATGTTTGTCCTGGTTTTTTTGCTGGTACATGTCAGTGTCACTTCACATTTGGTCTCAGTTTATAGCAAAATGCATAAAAATTATTAGTAATCCTCACTTATAGCTAGGGACTCAGAGGCACCAACTCAGACATTACTCTACCTGTCATACGTGGCTAAAACAGCTATTAACATTTGGAACAGTGATTCCTAAAAAGAACTATTTGCTTTTCACAGTAAACTCAGCATTGTGTCATTTGATTTTATTGTCTTTCTCACACACAGTGTACAATGTAAGGCTCACTGGGCTGAACCTTTCATTTTAGCCCACAAGGGAAAAAGACCAAGAGGGAGAAAGGCGGGGGGGGGGGGTCACAAAGGACCTCAGACTAACATAGTCTTCATTTAGAGTTGAAATGCTCTGCTTATTTTCAAGATCCTAAAATTTCCCTGTGAAATCCTCGTTATATTTTGCATTGCTACTTTTTTAAAAGAACTACAATGAAGAAGAAAAAAATGGACCTGGATAGTAATGTACTTTTCTGAGTCCTGTCACATATAGTGAATTATATAGCAGCTTTCATATTTTATGTGAAGAAAACAACCCAAATTCTTCTTAGTAACCCACATTTTAAATTACAGGCAAAAACCTATACAGTCCAAAATACACTCTAACGTACTATGGGATGAGCTGTAATACCAAATATTTCAAACCAAAATACCTTCATTTTTATGGCCAGCCAGCAACTAATGGGCCAAATCTTGCTTCAGTCTTGTATCAGACTCCCCTTAACTTCAGAAAGATGAGTCCCATTACATGAAGTAAGGAGCTGGCCTTGATTCTCTTCACTATATTCTAATAATGCCTTACATGTTTTTTAATGAACAGAGCCATGCATCTCCATTCCATTGGAAACTCTCAGTGACATCATCCAAGTCCCCTAGTTCTTATGTCCTAGTCTCATTAAATTACTAATGCTTCCATGGGCCTGATAGAACATGGCCTTATTGTTAGATGAACACCTGCCTTGTCCCTATTGTCCCAAATGAGCAAGAGAACAGATGTTTAAAAGGGACATTTAAAGATGATTTTTTTAATCGCCCCACCATTTACTTTAACACAATCCAATTAGTAATTGGATTTTCATCCAACAGGTGATTTAAGTGGACTTTTGTGTGTAAAGTGAATCAAATCTGAAAAATCCAAATGAAGTGTGAAAACCCATCATTTTTAAGCTTTCAAATTCCTTTTTGATTTGATTTGATTGATAAACTCAAATGTATAGAATTGAGGACAGTTAATATAAACCAGGATAGTGGCAGGTACGTCTAACAGTCAGATGTAGTATTTATAATATATTAACAAATTTTATTTATAATCGCGCCTTGTTGCTTCTGTGATGGCTACTAAAGAGAAAAGGCAGGAACTAGCCTCTGTGGACTAAAATTGAAGTGTAAACTGGTAACCTGCAGTTAATGTATATTTTGCCCAAAGAAAGGTACTTCCCCATATCAGGATGGACCGTCTATTAATTGCCATAGTTTAATTCTACAAATGCCATCTGGGCAACTGAATTTTATATCAATTTTATGGTACTTTGGATGCAATTATATTATATTTGCATAAACTCTGTATTGGTGAGTTTATTAAAGGTGTGCCAGTGACCTGTTTCATGCACAGTGCTGATGAGGAGCAACTGCTGTCTTTAAATAATCTGGGTGGAGCAATAAAGCTGAAACCATTCATTTCAGCTGCCATTAAATTTTCAATGGGCCAGGTCCTCAGCTGATGTAAAATGGCCTGGCTTCAGCATAGTTAAAGAACCCATGCTGAATAAGACCATCTGACAGCCCAGCCCTCACACTGTAAGTCATTCAAAGACACTTGTAAATAGTTTTAGAAAATTCTCCATTGTTCTAGTTTATCTGCTGGGGTCCTGGATTGTGCACTCATCAATTTCAGATGATTTGCTGTGACAGTATCGACTGACTCATCATAAGTGATGCTATTCAGCCAAGTAAATTAATAAGAAATTGGCATGCACTGAAGTATTTTTAATATTATTTTAGTGATTTTTATATTCACTTTATGGCTGTATTATTTGGTACTTTAATGTTCTGTTTTTTGTTATTTTCTTATTAAATCTGTTTTTGTTTTCTGGACTAACTAGCTATCTGGATTATTGGTTTATTCTTAAACCAAAGGAGTCTGATAACATGGAATGTTAAAAGGGGAGGGGAGAAGGTATGTCCAATTCTGCAGTTTTACTCAGGAAAAAAATCCCTTTGGTTCAATGGAAGTTTTCTCTATTGATGGACTAAAGGATCTTTCCTGTTGTAAACTAGTTTACTTTCCTTGACTCCACTGGTGTGATTTTGATGCAATTAATATGAATCTAAATCTTTTTCCCATCAAGAAGTGTGAAAATCCTTTTCTTAAAAAAAATGAAAATAAAAAAGTCTTTAACGTTCTCTGCCTGTCTGCTTTCCAGTTTGTGTTGCAAGGCAGGCTGCTGTTTGCCTAAGCACCTGTCATTTTCTTCTGATGGCTGTCACATACCGAGGTGCATATTGCTACTTCCTTCTTTCTTCGTTGCATTTATCAATGCAGTTAACTACAAAGGCTCATGCAACTGGTAATTCAGTGAGGGAATAATTTGTGTTCTGGCTAACTGAGAAAGTCCCTTCAGATGATTAGCAGATGAAATGTAGAAAGTACAGAATCGCATGCTGCCAAAACTTTGTTGAATATTTTACATTTCAGTGGATTCATCTGTTTAACAGTCCCTATTTTGCCTGGTATGGTGCTCTTCAGTACATATGCTTTTGTTTTTGAGTCTTTATTGGTTTTGTTCTTTATTTCCACCCCTTCCTTAGTACAGACACATAGGAAATCATAACTGAAATGATAGTCATTGTTTAGTGTATGGTGTGAATAGAAGCAAATAGTCTCGGCTTTCATCTGAGGAACAGGCTGGGATCAAAAAAAAAAAAGTGTTAGTAATCCTGCTACTAAATTTGAACCAGCCCCTGATCCAGTGAGGACTAAAGATCCAGTTTGATTGTCATTTCTAATAAGGGGAATAGGGTAGATTCAGCCCCCCCCCATCAAAATCCATCCATATTTTGCACTATGGTATGACAAAATGTTTGAGGATGTTTGATCCATTACAATGGTAATGCAAACCTCCACATGAGTGTTGGAATTATAGTTTATGTTTTTGTTATAAATATTTTTTAAAATTTCCATACCTATGGATCAGATTCTGCTTTCCGCTAAATTTGTGTAAATCCAGATGCCTACTCGGGTAACCGAGAGAAAATTATTATTTCAAATACTAAATATATTTGGCACTTATCATAAGGTATTCTACAAGAGGAAGTAAAGAATGACTGTTTGAAATCTACTCCCTTTTAACTTCATTGGAAATAAATGATAGAAAGCAATGTCCATCACCTCTGCTAACAGCTAACGTTAAAGTGGCTTTTTCTCCCTCTAAGTTAATAAAACCACTTCTTTCCTGCTTGAAACTGTGCATAAATACTCTAAACAGAAAATGATTTTCTTCATCTCGCTTTGAAAATAACATGGTTTGGCCACTCAATCAGCATTGCCAACCCTTATGTTTTTACCACCAGTCTCTCTCAGATGTTTATTCTTAAATCCTCAGCTCTTGGAATCATGTGATTCTGTGAGACTCTCCAACCTTTTCTGAAAAATAAAAGTAACCTTTTTAGCCTTCCTACTTGCAGAGAAAAGCTTGAAAATATTAATTTGAAAAGCTAAGCTGGACAAATAAATAGAATCCCGAACTACTTATTTTTTAATATTTCATGATTTATTAGCCAAACTCATGATTATGTGTGGCTTGACCCATAATTTTTGTGTGTTTGGGGTTGGCCATACTGAAAACACAGTAGCAGACACATATTACTGTGTGATGTGTTGGTACAGTATTCTCTAGAGCCAAAGGGCCATGTTCAGGACCGTGTATATAAACTGCAGTGTGTAGCACATGCCAGCTGTGGATTTGTGTTGCCCCTATTCACAGGAAGAGTAGAGTGCAATCCGAACATGCTAACCTCTACTGTTCAGCTGCCCTTAACCATTATGCCGTGCACCAGCAGAATGTCTCTAGCTGGCTGTGTTTTACTCACCACCTTCAATGGCTCAGATATATTAAGTTAGGATAGAGCGCTGGGTTCCTTTAAAATAGTAGAGATAAGATAATTCATGCAGAAATAATGGTTTGTACCTCTGCAATTCAAAATCTCACTGAGCATTTCATTTTTGAGATCAGCCATTACCTAAAATGAATCCAATTGTCCTTTATATGAATAGTCAGTTCTTACTTCATTTTCCTGTAATCTCCATGCACTTGTCTGTCTGTTTTGGATTGTGAGCCTCTGGGAGCAGACTGCCCATTTTTGGGTGACTGGAAAGTTTTTAGCACAATGTGGGGGCAGCTGTAAATAAATAATAAATGTGGGGAAATGAAGAAAGCCTACTTAATACGTCCATGATACTGTCACAGTGTCATAGCAATGTGACATGGCTAGCACCTCTGCTTAACATATAGAAGGTCCTGGGTTCAAGACCCAGGGGTTGGACTTGATGACCTCACAAGGTCCCTTCCAACCTTATGGTTCTATTCTAAGAAGACATTTTAAATGTTTGCAAGCTTTGTTTTCAAGTGCGTATGCATACTGACGATGCTTATGCGTATGCATATACTATATACTTATGCTATTTGTATGCATACTGACTATGCTTTTTTAAAGCAGTGATTGATCCTGACATTGGCTTGCACACAAAATCAGTCTGAGTTTAGTGTGTGCAATGAGGCAGGGTACAACTATACACTTTTAAAGACTTGAAAGCCAGTTCATAGCCTTCTGGATGGCATTTTTGGTTTTGTTCCTCTCAAGAGAAAGTCCAAGTGAGTCCTTTTAAATGTTTCAAAGTAGCTGGGAGTTTCAATCTTTTTTCCCTCCCATTTATTCTCTTTCTTTAAAGAAATTTAAAAAGCAAAATAACCCACCCCAAGGAAATTAACGACATAAACTACATTCATGGGACATTAAAGTTGTAATGGAAACCATAAAAGTCAGGAAATTTGTAGTTAGGGCTCCCATGGCCCCTTTTAACTATGCTGTTTTGTGCATTGCATTACTGTAGGACCCTCTTATTTTACACTCCGGTGTTTTTTTTATTCTATAGTTTTTTTGTTGTTAGTGAACTGGCCTGGTGTCATGTTACGCAGCCTCCCTTAGGGCTTTCTGCTGTGAGCAGCGGAGTGCCTTCAAAATCCGTTGACCCTGAGGGTGCACCATGTAACCCAGAATCGGGTACTGAGACAGGGACATCCGTGATCATTTTCAAAATGGCACCATTGCAGCAGAAGTAGATTAGATTAGAAGTGGATCCCAAATAAACTTAAAACCAGAGAACACATTTAGATTTGTATATCATTTGCGCATAGCTTTAATGTAAGGCTGGCTTCTCTCAGACAGCAGCAGATCAGCATTTTCTTATAGCGATTTTTGGACGGGGAGAAGATAGGGACAGCTGTGTGTGCATGATGGTGGATATCTTATTCTGTGATTCTGTAAAAATAATAGTTACCGAGATAGCATTTATGAGGGGGATTTATAGGGTGATTTTGCAGCACAAGCACCTATGAGTCACCAGAACAATTCATAGTGAGAAAAGGGGGCAGCATTTCTCAGAGAAGCAGTTTTTAACAAACATTTTTTCTGAAGTTCACTATACAGATATATTTACGTAATCTAAGTTCTGTGGTGAAGTGAGGAGATGCTTCTCTTCCCAAATTTTATCTTTTGATACTGTCCTCACTCATAACTGCAAACAATGATCCAGTCAATTCAGCAGAATCAAGACTCTGGCTGACCATAAGAATCAAAACTGTTCTTCAAAAAATTAGGTTATCATTCATTAGCTATCTATCATTTGGCCACCAGTAGGCCGCAGGATATGAGGGCCATTTAATTAGGCCCTGCACCACTCTCTGGTGTGAAAAGGCTCTCAAAAGCTTTGATTCCCCACAGCTTCACAGCAGGAAGTTGTTGGCGATAATTGACATAGGATTTCCTTGTTAACCAGCAGCAGACATGCTGGATTAAAGCGACAGAGATCTAGAGAAGAAAGTGAAAAGAGATAAGAAGCTCGGAAAGACTTCTGCTTATTTTGCACTTGAGGATGATGAGCAAATAGCAATAACAAACTGGAGTGCCGCTCCCTGGCAGTAAGGCCTCCACTTATCAGACCCATTTCAGCTTGACTGATCAAAGATTGACTTCCCTTAAAATAACATAGGCCTGGGGTTTGTTAGTTTATTAAGCTGCAGGTTTTATGAATTATCACAGTTTTAAAGATGGATTGCAGTTTATGTGAAGGAGTAGAGGATTATCGGGTTTTCATCTAAACAATTATAAAATATCACAGCTGAAAGCTTGCTTGCAAATGACATAATTTTCTCCTGCAAACTAAACAGGTCATTGTAAGCCTTCATGTAAGCATTTCCAACATGTGCACAAATACAGTAAAATTAACTCTGCTGTTGAGAGGATGATAGCACTGTGCAATATATATATATATAAACTTCTGAAGCTCATACAACCTCACATTTATTCTCACAGTTCCAAAGGTAATTGCATTTAATTCCTGACTAGGACTTTTTAAGTACAGTTACATTAAAAGAAGTAGTCTTCTGAGATGTTAGTTAAAATGTGGTCACAATAAGTAATACTGAAACAGGTTCACATGAGCATAGTTACATGAAATGTCCACATTACAGTAGAGGCAATTATTGTGTATCACATAATAACTTAACCTTAGAACATCACAGGGGCATTAACAAAGAGCTATGACTAATTAAAGTATTTCCTTTTGACTACTATTCTTTTGTCCATGTGGGGGGGGTGTGAATGTGTGAGAAATGCAAAAAATTATGATTCCACATTAAAAATGAGAAAGTAGACAGGCAAAATCAAGTTATTCCAAAATACAAAACACTAAAGCTGAGTTAGGCCAGCTACACTGCACACATAGTCTCTCTTACTGTGGACATTTAACAGTGTCAATGCTGACATTCTAAAGTACAGGTATGATTAAATAATACTTCCATTTACTTCCCTTCTAATAAAGAAAATAGAGGGATGGGAGTAAGACGGGAACAAGAATTAAAAAAAAAAAAGTATGAGGCAGTGAGGATAGGAGCCAGAGTCAGGCAAAAGGCAGGGAGGATAGCAGGGAAAGGACACCGGGCAAGAGCAGGAAAGTGGAGTGATACGTGCAGAAGAGGAAAGTGAGAGAGACTGGGGTAAGGCTGGGGTCTGAGGCATCTATAACTGCTAGAATATACTCCCTTCAGAACCTGGGATTGAATCGACTGGTCCTGATTATCCAATTCCTTCACTATCTAGCAAATAGGGGTGAAAATACAGGTAAAGTTTGTGTCTCTGTCTATCTCTAGCGCAGGGATCACAATCTGTGGCATGTGTACCAGGGGTGGCATGCATGCCCAGTTTGAGCAGTATGCAGAAGCCCTGGCAGGAGCCACACCACTCCTGGCTCCAAGGCCACATCCATGCCCCCACATCAATGCTGCCCTTCCCCTTCTCTCTCTGATGTGAGGCCCACAGACCTCTGCGCTGACACCAGGACCCACAGAACATGTCCCCCTCACCACTGACGACAAGTCCTGGCACTAGGAGCGGGGTAGGGAGGAAGCTAGGCACATGCCTCACTGAAAGTTGCCAATCCCTGGAGCAGCATGTCTTCATAGAAGCTAACAGCCTTTTACCTCTGCCAATTAATTTATTCGGTCAAGTGATAGAAAACTATGAAGTAGTTCTGATGACCCCAACTCTCCTGATGACCCATATGTGGGATCCATATGGCTCCCCATCTGGGCATTTTTGGGTTTTTTTCGGTTACAGTTTTTAAACAAAGAGAAAATTGCATTCAAATAAACTTACATTAAAAATATTAAGGCTGCAGAATCAGGCTTCCAAACATTAACAAAAAACCTGAATGTAGGGTGGTTCACCACACAGTCCTGATTCATTTCTGCAGCACAGTGGGAAAGATAGTATGTGCTCACAAAACTGAAGACTGTGTAATAATGTATACATAGAAGAGCGGTGAATTAACGTTTTACCGCCAGCCTTACATTTATCATATTCTGACTTTTAAGTGCTCTGTTGTGCATCCTTTATGGCTTACCAGCAAGGAGAAATTCCCAGTCCTCAGCTAGGGTACACATTACTACATTTGATTCATTTGATGTTTTATGGTCTTGAATAACTATTTTAGATGATTTTTAGAGGTTTTTAATGGCTCCTTCCTGAACCACCCACCGCATGGTTACTGAGGCATCTGTCTTTAGAAGGACATAAAAAACAGTCCCATCAATAATTTTAAAATCTAAAAATTGTAAAATAGGTTTTCTGTGACGTATGTGGCACATTACAATATATGTAATTGTGTCAGGCACCATACAGGTCTTATTAATGCTCAGTTTAGATAATCTGCATAACTCACTCATGACTGTGACACTCCTGACTTATGGCCATCCCGGACTCAAGCTATAAACCCCCTGTAGGACTCCGTTTATTAAGTGTCATACACTTATATGCATGATCTTACATTCTGAAGTTTCTTTGGGCTTATTTAAGTCTTAAACTTTAACTATTATTTATTTTTTAATTCATTGCAAATCTCTCCTAGCATGCTGACGTTAGCCAATCATTTTTATGATTGCATGTTATGATGGCAATTATCACATTAGCCTTCTCCCTGAAGCCTGACACCCTTTCCTGTGAAGTGGTAGTGATCCCCAGAAGTGGTCTATGTTAAGCTGAGAATCAGTTTAAATGTGCTTGGGCTGAAATAAGTCAGTCTCGGATGTATTCAGTGAAGAGGACATGGAACTGGGAATCTGAATCTGAAACCCCTATTTTCTGCGGAGTTCGGGGAGATTATAAAATTCAGACCCACATCTTTCATCTGTCCCCAGTCTATTTAATGAGTTGAACCAAAATTTCAGCTCAGAACACGTGAGGTCAAAACTTAAGCTTTTAATTATATGGCTCACAATGCCCCATCTCCATTCCTTCTCTGACATGCTTTATAACTTCCCCTGCCATGTTCACCTGTTCTTGTTGCTTTACATTGATTGCATATGAGCTAATTATGATGTTCTTTCCTGCCACTGGCAACTCTTTGCCAGCAGAAACATCTAGTAAATTATTTTGTGCTTTAATCAAGCAGACATAGCACCCACTCCCATAGGCCATCCGTACACAGCACTTAACTTAAATGGCAGTTTCCCATGTTGTGGTCTTGCTGCAGGACACGGTCCAAAGAGCACGATCTGTTTAAAAGTGAGATTTTTTCGTCATTGACTGGGCACACAAAATGATTCAGACTTGCAGTTCCCTTGGATTTCTACTTGGGTTGTCAGAAATGAAAGATCATTCAGTAATTCCACTGATGGACGCAAACTGTATTTTTCTCATGTCACGTTTTTCTCATCTAATGTTATTTTCTAGCTGCAGTGACAGTTAAATGATCAGCTATCCTGACTGAGCTCTCACTGACATCTTTGGATGCCTTCATTTTGACTTCAGTGGGCCTTGTATCTGGCTCTAACACTCTGCATAAAGTATATTCAGCAGACGATTTAGTCCCCAATCCTGCAATTATGTCATGTGGGCAAACTGCAGATCAGCTACATTTTTGCCAGTTTTCGATAAATAAGAAATTAATATTTTATTGAAAACAATGGACTTCCTTAATCTTTTTTTTTTTCTGGCACATTCCAGAGGTTTTTGAAAAATGAGGGTTACTTCACTGGGTTTACAGAAATACTACCAAGGTTGTTGGCTTTTTGCTTGTTTGTTTGCTTGTTTGTTTACCTTATGTAAACAAACCACTTTTTCTTTTCCAGATTTGACAGAGCAAATCGCAAACTTCATGACCAACTGGTAACTGGCTATCCTTTTTAATGCAAGGAAAAATGTTTGTTAATTTTTTCTGGGCACGAAGCCTCCTTTAGTGGTAGACAAGATTCTTTCATTTACAATGGCATTTGGTAAAATCCTCCTTTTATAAATGATGCATCTGCTTTTAATGTCTTAAATCCTGTGACTGAATAGACATATCTTCCCTTCGCTTGTTTTTTTAAAAATATTTAAAAGGCCCCACTGCCTTAAAACATACATCAAGCAACATTGTAATAGAGAAATACACTTTTAAGACGAAATGACAGATTTACCTATCTGTGTGATGTGACTCCCTTGACAACCAATAAATGTATTATATTGATGAAGTGAACAAGTCTCTATCTGGTCATTTTCAACTAGAAACTAATAACCAACATCACCATATCAGGCATGCTATAAGCTAGGTTAAAACTAGGTTCATCAAATAAATCACTCAGGAATTTTCCTATTTCTTTCCCAAGACACGTTGCACATCTGCTCAGTGAAAGGAGGAAAGAAGCAGTATTTCTTTGATCAAAGTCTTTTTTTAATATCCTTGTATCTGTCCTTTGGGATGCTATCTGTGGACGTAGTCCTGGGAGAGGTGCTTAGCATCTCCGAAAAGATGGCAAATTCCTTCTACTGACTGAATTGAAAGAACTCAGCACCTCACAGGACTGGGCTCCTTTAGAATGGGTGCAGCTGCCACATCACTTTCTAACATTCTCATAAACTACATGTATTTAAGCGATAAAACCCAAACATCAGCCATTTTAATAAATCTCAGTTTATACCAAGAACAAATGGGTGAAACGTACATAGCCGGAAAATGCACTACACCTAATTCACTCAAATAGATACAAAATATCTTTGTGTTATGTAGAGACAGGGTTTTCTTTTCTGAAATGACATTTTATTTTATATATTTGAATTAATACAGATTATTATGGGACCAAAATCTGACATGAAGTGCAAAAACAGACTCCCAATTCTGCGAAAAATTTAAGCACATAAGTAAATTTACTCACATGGGTATTGCCATAGAAATTGATGGGGGATTGCTTAGATGAGTGGAGTCACACATGTGGTTCAGGGTCCAGCTCCTCTGAAGTCAATAGGAGTTGGATTAGGACATAACTGGTTGCAGGATTAGAGCTGTAACATGAACCCATGTTCTGGTTGGCAGCCGCTCATACCCTGCACCCATCCCTCCTTGTGGAGGTGATTCCTACCAGGAACATTAATAAGTTACATGCAGGTTGAGCTGTGTGCCTGGGGTCGTTGCTAGGTCACAAGACACTGAATGTGAATGTCCAGATTGTAGCACAGCCCTGCTAATGTTTTGCCACTGTAGATTAGATTAAATCCAAACAGTGAAAATTCAAACAGCTGCAAATTCAGACAGTGAGATCCTACCACTGTGGTTTAAGAATGGAATGATATCAGAGGAGGAAAAAAAACGGCATTTGATGGGAGCTTTTTCTTGAAAAGTTTTGCGAGAAATTCAGTTTTCCAAGTTTTAAATTTCTTTTAAGTGAAAATCAGGTAGGAGGGGACACCAGAAAGCAGCTCAGAAGGCATCATATTGCTGTTATTCTCCGTGGTTGCACAGATCTGACACTTTTTGCCCATTCCTTGGCCAGTCAAACCCCCGAGGAACTATTTGTCTGGAACTTCAACAAGCGAAGTTTGTAGCTGTTCCCAGACTTGATGCTCCACTCAAGCTGTTTTTATTTCAGGAGAGTTCAATCTGGGCCCCCCACCCCAAATTTTGTTAAAGGACTCAGGCATGTTCCTGACACCAAATACTTAACTATTATGTTTGGAGATGTGGTCCTGTTGTAGTTTTTCCTCCTTTTGCCTGATTCAAAGTAATGATTTTTCACATGATATAGAATATGTTCATTGCTTTAGTTATAGAAAAGCTGACAATATTGCCTATAGTTAAAGATGCCTAACATTTCTCATGATACTACCTTATTTTCAGTTACTTGTAACGTAGCCTGATTTTAACCATTTGGGCTGAAATTTCTCATTCTCAATGGCCACCTCAAGCTGAAGAGCTGGTTCTTTTGTGTTTTGTTTTTCAGGAGATGGGTGTTGTGGGGTAGGAAGGGATGAAGGGGACCTGAGAATTTCAGCAAAAGTGACTTGGCCATTCCTGAGAACCAGGTTGGGGGGAAATACATTTTTCTGTCCATGTGAAAATATTCTTACAAACATTTTGTTGAGACGCCATTAGTGCCTCTGCTTTGGGGCAAAGATTTGACATTTTGCAGGCTCGCTCTGAGGTCAAGGATGTACCTTTCACCATTTGGTGCAAATCTACCTAGCTTTGGCCTAAATAAAGGCCTCTGACAAGTTCTTTTTGCTCACGCTTGATTGAGTCTCGTTAGTTTGGCAATGAAGTTCTCCAAAGAGTCCATCTGCATTGAGCATGTTCTATCCCATTCCAGCTACAGTGTGCTGAACCAGACAGAGGCTGCACCATCCTCACAGAACAAGAGAGCTCACAGGCAGAACATGACTCTTCCTGCAATTGCTCCCTCTGGCTCCAGCGAGCCATTGTGGTGCCAGGTGTTGAAAGGGAGAACAGGGAGTTTCGCCTGTGGCACCCCCAGTTGGCACAGAGGAAAAGAAGGATGGCACCTAGTTTGAAGAAGAGGATTGAAAAGGAGAGTAGGAATTGGGGCAACTTGGGTTGAAGGATGGAAAAAGGGCAGGTCAGGAGCTCAGGGGGCTAAGATACCAAGGGAATAATCTGGAGAGGAGGAAATATGTGCAGGGCAGAAGGGTCTATCACCGCCTCTAGATCCTGGAATAGATGGTAGTGCCTAAGGCCAGTCAAGAATGGGCCCTTATTGTGTTAGGCCCTGCACAAACATGGAGTAGTAATATGGTCTCTGCTCAAAAATGCTTACAGTCTAAACAAACAAGACAGATGTGGTGGGAAAGGGGTAGAACACATGATCAGCAAAAACACTGTGATGTAAACAGGGTTACTTAAGTGAGGGGTAAGTAAATTGGGGGGAAAGGGAGGGAGGGGAAGTGAAGGGAAAAAAAAGGAAGGGAGTGAGCAGGTCAGAGAAGAAGAGGAAAAGGGGTACAGTGTTGGGGTAAAAATAAGATGATGCAATTGCAAGGGAAAGCATGGAGAGGGCTGGAGCAAACAGCACAAAGCAAAAAAAAGTCCAGTCACCTTTGAAGAAAATTTTCTGAATGTCCAGAATGGCCAAAAGGTCTCTGCTCTGACTGCTTCTGCACATACCGGCTGGAGGCTCTGATTGCCTCCTCTCCAGTTTTCTCCCAAAGTCACATGATGTGGTAGGAGAAGGCAATACCAGGGTCCTATAGTGCCACACAATGCATGGGGTCTCCCTCGCATTATTTTAGGTCCCCAGGACACCAGGAGAGGGTGGCACTGGCTGGACCATACTTACTATCTCCTCTTGAGTGCAGCAGTCCCCAGTGTGGTTGCTTCTGCCCCTACCAGGTGGAGTCTGTAGGACATTCATTGCTCAGCTACCAGCTGCATAACCCATTGCAAAGTGTGCAACTTATTCCTCTGTAAAGGCTGGTCTGCAGCAAGGATAAGACCCAATTACTTTTAGCTATTATGCCATTAACTCAAATGTTAACGGTCTGTGGCATGGAGCTAAAGGTTACAACTTACTGATGACCCATGTGGGTGTTAATATAGTTCCATGTGATGGACTTTCTATATTTTTCTGTTTGCTGCTTTATAATTTTAGGAAATTACATGGATACTCTAGAGTGAATGAAGCACTCTAGTTTCTGTACTTTAGGCAGTAATACAAATAATAATAATGTGCATTAATCTAATCAATATGGGAATGGGAGGAATTCTGTGACTATGCCATTTCCCTAATGAAATAGTATATATTTTGGGAGGGAGGAGGAGAGTGAGAGCGTGTGAGTGCGTTTGAGAGAGAGATGAAACGATATATATCCAGGGAATGCTGGCATGCCCCGGTTAGTTTCTGGGGGTTTCCCTTTGGATTTAATATGATTGTGTTGTTCCCCTTGGCCACCTCTCCATTACCATATTCAACAGTGTTTGGTGGCTATTTGTCTTGAGTGTTTGCCTCCTCAATAACCTGTGTAAGACCTGCACACTCAACTTTTCCAGAAAATGTAGGTTTTTCACTGATTCATCGCTGTATGTTTATTTTGTTCATCTCTTTTCTAGCTCGTTGATATCCCTTTGCGTATGTTGACTGCACTTAACTATTGCCCAGTGTTGATAGCTAATGTGAAGGCTGTAGGTGTAAAGGCAAGGGAACTTTAGGATATGATGGCAGATTCTAGGACCTGATTTAAGGAAGCACAGAGCAGACATCAGTCGTCACTGCTGCTGAAGTCTGTGAGAACTGTTGGTGTACCGCATCCCTGAAGAGCAGGCCCCACAACTGCTGGAATGCAGGGGCCTCTGCTGTTGGGTCACCTTAGCTTCAGGTTCTAAAACACCACATTGAGATTCTGCTTAATTTCTGCTGGGGCATGCTGGCAGCTAGCACCAGCCAAAAGCCTTTCTTTTGTCCTTTTGTAATTTATTTTTGAGCTCCAAATAATACTACACCCAAGGAAGAGACACCAACATAGCTATTTGCTCCGCTAGAGATAATGTAGACATGGAGCCCATTTACAAGCTCTTATTTTGACACTTTAGAAGTAAGAGGTCTATGAATGCAAAATAATGCCCCAAATATTACCCACCACTAGATATGCCTAGTGCCTCTTGATTTCAGTTGACATTATCCTCAGCAGGAACAATGTGTGACATTGTGCTTACTCTCAAACAATGAAATCCAACCCAGTGCAAAGATATATGAAAGGACCACATCACTTAAACTCTAAAGGCAAATCCTAGTTCCTCTGATGTCAATTGCACCAGGGTTTGTCTCCTAGTACAGGGGTTAAGTGAGGACTTAGTGCTGCTGAGAGCCTTACATGGGTACATTATGCTCAGATGCATTTCACCCCAAAATTTTCCATAACTTGGTCTCATACTGCTTCTAAGAAGAGATTTATTGCCGAGGAAATGTTCACTATTACTGAATGAATGTGAAATATAAGCCTACAAGCCTAGCTGATCTGAAGTTGAAGCATGACTTCTCACATTTTTGCATCATATTGGCAATGTGTCTGTAACACACTGGTGCATGGTGGGAGTATTGGTGTGTGTGTGTGTTTGAGAGAGAGGTTCTCTGTGATTCACAGAGAACATGAGTTGTTACAACCCCATCCTCCAGATCTTTAGTTCAGGCTGCAGCATCTCATGTGTTTAGCTTTGGAGGTCTGCAGAACAATCCCAGTGGATTGGCCCAGAGGGCAGTTGTCACTTTTGCATAAATACACATACATAAAAATAGTTGTCTGCTATGGGCTCCTTTCATCAGAAGCATCCATAAGTTGTCTAGAGCAGTGTTTCTCAATGCATGGTTTGGGACCCAAAATTGGGTCAATTGTTCTGTCCTTCATCTGAAATGATCTCAGGGCCAAATTCAGAAGTGAACTTCATGTTCTTGCAAAGGAAAGGGAGTCAAGGTCTTGGGACCTGGTATTCAGGAAAAAGTGCAATCACAGTTCTGTTGACTAACACCCTGGCGGAAATGGACAGTGATTGGCTGGTGAATGGATAGCATTGGGAAAATCCTCAGCTCAAGTCCCCCAGTATTTGTTGACCAAAGAGATGTGAGTAGAACTTAATTATATTATAGTCCAGCAGTATATTACTATTCCCAAGGAGCAAAGTGGAAGCAGTGTAGAAGCTGTGACTCATTGGAATGACTCTAAAGCATAGGGTCTACATGGATCACTTGGATGAGGGTCATGAATTTTCACATCATCCCTTGTTCTCAGCCTTCCCTGAGGTTCCTAGCTAGCCCCAAATGCCAAAACTGTTAATTCAAAACTGCGGCTGTCTTAGAGATGTAAAATCAAAATGCTCTGATACGAACATGCGTTGATAGCAGTATCTTGTGATAGAAGCAGTTTTTGTCAATGCTCCAAGCTTCGTATCTTCTTTATTAAAAACTCATAGTTTGTAGTGGTAACTTTCTTTGTTTTTTTTAACTCCTAAACATGAAAAGCAAATGTGAATCAGCCACTTTAAATTAAATATGGGAAACAATTACATTTTGACAGTTTAATTGCATTCTTCCCCCAACATAGCATTCTAAACAAGATAGCACATGTATTTAGCATGCTGATTATATTTTTAGATTGTTTTGCAATTAAGAAAGTATCCCTAAAAGAGATAAAATAATTGGTTGACTAAATCATTATTTCTTGAGGGAACAATATTAAGAAATGAATGCTGAATGGCTAGATCCATAATAATTAGCTTTTAAATCACTGCTTAAAGGTTTTAGGTTTTTAGCCTTCAAAATTGTATCTGTCATTCAATTCACTTGCATATTATTCAAATTCTTGTGTTAAGAAATAAAAGTATTCCTCAATGCGGTTGATAGGGAATGTCATTGCTGTTATCAGTTTTGAAAGACTGATCCCCAAAGTGTCTGTCACTGCAAGTCCTACATGTGGCCACTGGGCTTCATCCCATTGATAAACCAAATGAAAGGATGTTCCAAATGGTCTAGTTCAGCAACCCCCCCCCCCAAAAAAAAACAACCCCCCCCAAAAAACAAGGATTCCTGTGGCACTTTTAAAGACTAACGAAGGAAGTGATGCTAACTGGTTCAGCATTTGGCGCACAATCCAGCTCCCATTGTGTGCCCAAATGTGTAAGCTTGGGTCAAGCAGAAGAAATAAAGATATTTATAGAGAGAGAATATGTCAGGATCATGATTCACATTTCACAACAAGAGAGAGAATTTTTGGAAATTTTCTTTAAGTGTCAGATAAACTCTTTTAGCAAAGAAAAGAAAAGAAAATGAGAAGCTGTCTTGAAGAACCACTTCAGTTTGCTGAGACCTTGCCTGAGGCAATAAAATTTGCTGGTTTTGAGATGCTCTTTAAAAGTAGCCTCAGTTTAAGAATCCATTTGCCAATAGGTTATTTACTGAGTATTTATGGAGGTTACAGCAATAGTGGGTAGAATAAGGCTTTTTCATGTGTTGGAAGAAGTAGCTCAGTTGAGGCACAGGGGATAGGGTGAAAAAAAAGTATGGTGGTGGGAAATGATCTATGAACATGTTTGCAGGCCCCGGAATATGTATCAGTATGTTACACATCAAGGGTGTGATCCAGCTCTCATTGAAGTAAATGGAAATCTGCTGGTTAGTGAGTACTCATCTAAATTAGTTAATATTATTTCTGATTGGATGAATGAAGCTTTTTAGATGGGAGAGCAGTAGATGAAGAATCCCAGTTACTGAACAAAGAATTTTTGGATAAATAATTCCGGACTAAAACTTGTAAAATTTGAGGATGTGCTCATGTTTTCTTAGAAATGGAATGGTCCCTCAAATAATTAGAAATAACTTATTGTGTGACCCTCGTCCTCATATACACACTGACAGTGGTAAAATCACAAATTGTGATTTTTTTTTGTTGTTGACCAAAATCCCAAGACGGTCCCTTAGCAACAGTCTTAGTTCAGCAGACTTGTTTCAGACTAAATGCCCTGGGTGATAGAAAAAAAGGAAGGGCATTAGGAACCTTCTGCTACTCTGCTCAGCAGCTAGTATTCAGTTTGTTAAACATAGCCAGTTTCCAATACAGAAGATATTCTTTAACCAAACACACAAATTGGTGAGCTGCAGAATTAGAACAGGGAAGACTTAATTAGCTGCATGCCAGACATAGAGGACATAGACCAGAAACAATATTCCAAAGAGAATGTGTATAGACTATAGAAGAATAGACTAGCTGTTTCCTTCTGGCACATATTTCATTAACTTCCATTATATTTAGAAACAAAACAGACCACTATTTAAAAAAAAAGTTACAAATAAAAAAATTGTAATGGCATATTCAAAGAATAATTAAAGACCCTTATGAAAGTTAAAAGCAGAAAAGGGGCTTGGAAGGAGCTTTTTCACATACAAAATATTGCACTAAACTAATATTAACCCCTACAGGCTCACTGTTGCGTGGACACCATGTGAGTCCCACTAGATTTTATTGGGCCTGTGGGTTTTAAACCTCACACAACTCTGAGAATTTGGGGCTAAGGTCTTGGCTTGAATTCATAATAGAATCCAGATCTTTGCAGAAGGAGGATTTGCTTCAGATCAATGAGAATTTTGCTTAAGACAGTAAGATTGGGGCCATCCTTCACATGGTTAAGAATTTGCTTAAGTCTGATTACAGTACTACACATAAGATAATCAATAGTATTGCCGTTACATGTGAGAAGACCACATACTTTGAACAACCTAATCCCAATTGGGGTCTGTGAGAGGTGATTTGCAAATATGAACATTTTAAACCTACCAGCGTCACATATATGGGCTGAATGCCATAAATAACAGATATCACATGTTATGTTGTTGTATCCCTGTTCCTCCCAGAATATTAGAGAGACAAGGTAGGTGAGATATCATCCTGTATCTTGTATCTTCCATCAGTTCCTGCTGGTGATGGATATGTAGGCCATGTCTACACTGACAGCAGCAAAGTTGCCATCAGATCAATTTTTCCAGATCGCCTAAGCAGTCAGTTAAGACACACACAGTCAATCAGGAAGTCAACTTAATAAAACCACTCCCTCAAGTGGTGTAACAATGTGTTGACAGGAACACATTTCCCATTGGGGCCGTACAGTAAAGATGCCATGCTAAAGAGGAGTTAGGAAATCAGTGGAGTTATGCAAGCTACTCTGCATAGCTTGCATAATTCCTGTCAACTGTCACTGAATTTTGCTGTCAGTGTAGACTGGTCTATAGACTTGATCTACACTGGTGGCAGCTGTCAATGGGAGATACCCAAGCTACATAACATAGTTTTCATGTTTCCTCCCATTGATATACTTACATTTATGTAGTACAGCATCTTCACTGTGCTGCATTGACGGGAGATGCCCTCTTGTTGAGGCAAACTTACTTTTTTCCTGGAAGTGGATTAATGGAGTCAACCAAGATGGTCTAACGCTCAACTGAGGAGTTCTAATGCTCAACCCTGCTTCTGTGGCAGTGAAGAAATATCCTTTGGCTCTGTCTATACTCAGAACTTAAGTTGATATATCAATGTCATTCAGGAAGGTGGGAAACCCACCCTCACAAGCAAAATCAACCTAATTCCTGATGTAAACAGTGCTATGTCAATGGGAGGGCTTTTCGAGGAGGTGGAGTTCCCAGACCAACTACAGAAGCTCTCCCAGTGATATAGGTAGCATCTTTACCAAACAGGTTTGCCACAGCATTGACTGCAGCATCCAAACTTTCATGCTTACATTGAGCTCTTCTTTGGGTCTCCTTTCCTTCTTCCTACTCTACATTGAAGGTGTGTAAACATGCCACTTCACCTTTAATGGTCCCTTGAAGTATGTGTTAACTATTTATGCCACACAATTCCATTTTGTATTTAGCTGTGACACTCCAGGTATATCTACACTGCAATTAGACACCCTCAGTTAGGCTGTGCTAGCAGATTTGGGCTCATGGGACTAAGGGGCTGTTTCACTGTGGTGTAGATGTTCAGTCTTGGGAGGGAGCCCAAGTTCTGAGATCATCCCCTGTCATGGGGTCTTAGAGTCAAGACCTCAGATCAAGCCTAAATATCAACACTACAGTTAAAGAACCCATTAGCCCAAGCCCATGAATTTGAGTCAGCTGGCATAGGCCAGACACAGGTTTTTAACTGCAGTTCAGACATGCTTCAGAGAACATTTCCCAGACCAGAAGAGCTTTGTGTAAGTCTGAAAGCTTGTCTCTCTCACCTGCAGAAGCTGACCCAACAAAAAATATTATCTCATCCACCTTCTCACTCACAAATACCAAATGAAGATATTCAATAATTAATTATTCTCTCCTATGTGTTTCCCTCCTATTTCAGAGGTTGCCGAATCCAAACCGATCACTGCTTTTCCTGTGTGACGCCTTAGGCATACACAATAGTGATGCTAAATACACAAGAGAATGCCACTGGATCATGGAGCCCCATCACGCAGAGTTCAGGTAAAGCTTGGTATTTATTATTATTATATATATCATCTTATAGCAGATATTTTATTGTGGTGCATGCATGCTTCAAGGCCCAGCCTGTCCTTCAGCCATGTGATACCTGGAAATCTTCTTGAAAATTGCTAATAGAACCTTAGATTTATTTTGATATGTCCCATGGAAGAAATTCATCTGGGGCAAAAGGGCCACATTAGCCCTACATTGCTTCTTGGGGAGATGAACAGAGTGGCTGTCAAGTGTGTTGCGGAGGGAGTTCATGCATCAGGTACAAATATTGTAGATTTCCACAGTGAGAGCTGTAGATGATGGTTAGTGGAAGAACTGCAGGATGGTCATTTGTGAGGCTCCCATGGCCCAACCCCCTTTGTAACTGGGGTTTTGTGCAAGAGGAGGAAGGCATATTAGACCCTATGTATCACAGTAAAAGATTGGACCTGCTGTTGATTGTGTGTTAAAAATACTTGTATTTTCTCTGAGAAAGAATGATGTGTATAGGCAGGAAACTCAATGGCTAACCTAAGCTTCTCGCTTGTTGAGAATGTAGCTGTTTGTTTAAAACAAAGGAGTTTACAGCAATGCAAGGTGGTTGACATTTTCCAAGTTACAAAATCCCAGCAAAAATTTTAGCTGAGGTTACAATGAGAAATTACTAAAAAATGTGATTAATTTTTTATAATTTTGGGAGCCATTTTTGACTGGCTGTAATAAAACAGGAATTATATGCAATGGCAGTTATCTGTGGTACAGATTAATAACACTAACTATAGTATATATGTAAAAGAAATCACAAAAGCCTGTGAAATAAGTAGCCTGATAAGAGACTTTCTAGCACTGGCCAGGGCCAGATTAAGGGGCCCTGGGCTGCCCACTTTCATGGACCCCAAACCTGGGTCCCCAACCCCCTCCCAACATGGGCCCCCTCCACCTGGACCTCTAGCTCTCCCCACCGAAGGCCCCAGCCCCCATCATCATGGCCTGGGACAGGGCAAGCTGAAACCCTGTGGCTAAAGGCCATGGCCGGCCATGGCTCTGCTGGCCCTAGACCAGTGGGTCTACCAGAGGGTTGGCGCCAGCCATTGTGTGCCTGCTGCACTCTGGGTACAGGGTCAGCCATTGCATGGGGTGGCTTCCAGCGCAGCTCTATAGGCCCCACAGTGCTGTCATGCTGTTGTGATGGGGCCTCGTGGCTCAGGCTGGCATGACTGATGCCCTTGGGGTGCCAGTGCAGTCCAGCAGCACTATGGGACCTCAAGTGCTGTGCCAGCTGGCTCCACCCCCAGAGCACAGCAACCATGCACCACCAAGCCCCATCCCCAGGGGCAGACCCACCAGTGCAGGGGTGAGACAGGAGTGCCGCGGACTACTTTGGCCTCTGGCCTCAAGGAACCCTTCCTCCCTCACCTCACTCCCCTGCCCCATACCAGCATCCCAGCTCTGCTGGTGCTGTGCTGGCAAGGTTGGATAAGCAGGGACTTTAGGGGATGCATTCCAGGGCCCACCTTCAGCCCACGGCCTGGGGCTGCAGGCCCTGCAGCCTCTACGTTGATTCAGCCCTGGCACTGACCGAATTAGCAGAGCATTCAAATTCTATGAAAACAGACATTTATAATTAGAGATTAGTGAAACTCTAACTGTGTAATCTGAAACAGTGTGGAATTCACCTGGCACCCGGTTTAATTACATGTTAGAAATTAACTCATGGGCCAGGTCCTCTGCTGGCGCAAACTCATGCAGTGCTGTGGAAGCCAAGGAGCTATGGTGTTTACACCAGTGAAGGATTGGGCTCGGGGTTTCTCAAAAGGCTCTTAAAGGGTTTCAGATCTTTTGAGTGAAACTGCACCATGTTCAGAGCAAAAATGGATTGATTTGATTGATAGCTTTGTGTCAAACCCAGACAGAACTTGTGGTTTCAATCCAAAACAAGCTGAAATTGGTGGCGTCAACTGAGTTCTATCTAAGACCTTTGGGTGCATTTATCTCTGAAGATTGAAGTGATACACTAAAGGGAAAAGTGGAGGAGGGGAACAGGTGAGTCTATATGGATCGTGAACTGAAAATCCATTTATAAACAAACATGAACATGTATCACATCCTCAGATCCACTCACACATACCCCTGTGGAAAAACTTAAAAGAATGCTTGAAACCATGATCCAAATGTGGTCTGAGGCAACCTATGTTTATAATGAAATGTTTGTACAACCTTCATCATACTATCAGAGGAGAAACATTTATGTCTTCCAATGAAGTCGTATTCTTGAGGAGTCATACTTAAGTGTCTTGACAAATTCAATAATTTTTGTGTGATTTCTGGGTGCCTCTTCCTACATTCCGCCCAATTCCCATACATTATTGTGAAAATTACTAAAAGAACATAATGGGTACACTTGAGCTGCACAGAGACTGAAAACAGTGCACCCCCATAATATCAAGCACTAACTTGCTTTTCATTTGCCCCCCCCACCCCCCAGCAATTTACTTTTGTGTTCAAACTAAGAAGGGCTGGTCCCAAAGCCTTAAATCATATCAAATAAATAACAGCACAATAGAATTCCTCATTGAAATAAATTACCTTTTCATATAAAAAAATCTTCTAAAGCCCATTTCTAGAAGAGTAATAGAGCTGCCAGTCCAACACCTGCAGGGTTGGAAATAATTTACTTAGCCTTACTGACTTTTAGGCAGGTTCTTCGTTTGATAAATGGCTCAATTAAACATCTGTTAATCACAGCATTAT
Source organism: Podocnemis expansa (assembly GCA_007922195.1). Classification (NCBI taxonomy): domain Eukaryota; kingdom Metazoa; phylum Chordata; order Testudines; family Podocnemididae; genus Podocnemis; species Podocnemis expansa. The sequence goes on from ML682056.1 coordinate 3,715,767, forward strand.
CTCATCATGAGGCGAAATACCTATTCCTCATATGCTATCCTTACATGAGATAACATCAAACATTCCCCTGATCCACACAACAAGATACATCTTAAGGTTTAAATAACTTGTAGCAGAACAATGCACCAAGTCTCCTCACCCGTCTTGAGGAAACAATTGTGGAACATGCAATTTTTATTGCCCTTCCCCCATCAACACAACCTTCCCATAACCTCAGGCTCCTGAACTTTCTTGTACATTTTAGGCCTTGATAATAAAGCAACATCTGCAAACTTACAAGTGCTTTACTCGAGTTAATTGAGTAAATTGAAGCAAGATGCAGTGCAGGGGTGATCTATGATCCCAGGTTGAGGGCCTAGAAGGGAGACAACAGATTTACTGCAAAGACAGTGGGCGGCCTTTTGTTCAGGCCGTGGTTCATGGGAAGTTTGAGGTCATGAGGGATTAAAATATCTTCAGAAACAAATGGAATAATTTGACTGAAATATAAGGCACACAGTGCCAGCTTATGCCAGGAAACCAGGTGTGATTTATTTGCCTTCAGTCCAACACATTTTTCTGATATCTGCCCCATTAGGTTGAATTTATAGATTATTGGGAGAGTATGTATCCTTATCTTGCTTCCCTTGACATATGTGTACTCTTGGGAGCAGTTCTCTGCATTTGCAAAATACATAAAACGGTGTATTTCCTTGCTGGGTATAAGATGGCTGCCGGGGTGGCGATCTCATTTCAAATCTTTAAATCTTATTTAAAAAAACACATTAATGTCTTTTTTAATCAGCAAATTCCCAAACAAATAGAGTTAAACAGGTAACACTCTTTCTCATATATTCTGTACAAGTCATTAAGTTTAAGCACAATTCGCCACCTTGATGCAATCGGATACATTGTAATTTGTTTTATGGTCTCACAGATGCAAGGTATTTGCAGAGCTATAAATACATAAAAGCACTTTATATGAACAACTCATACGCTACATGACTTGGGGAAAGGGAACCTCTCCCAGTTTTGCTTTTATTATTTTTATTTTTATTTTTATTTTTTGCCTGACTCACTTTTAGCAGAATATGTTTCCCTTTTGTAGTTTCTCTGCTGCTTTATTAAATCCCAAATTCCTTACAAAACTGTACAATTTTAATAACACAAATCCATGCAGATCGTAAAGCTGTCCAAATGTACATAACACCAGCAGTGATCAACTGTAGTGATGTCATCAGCCTTGATTAGCTAGAGCTGGTCACACGACAAGATTTTATTACAAGTGTCATTTACATTTTTAACAGTTTTACAAGGCTTAATGGCTTTGTATTAAATACATTGTGTTTCAAGGAAACTGACAGTTTAGGGTATCTTGTAAATGCTATGGCATTACCTCAGAAGTAATATTCAGTAAAACAGAAACATCTTGTTTCCTGGTTGCCAGCATTACTGTGCTACAGAGAGTTCATTTTAGTTACGGTTTAATTCTAAGGACCAGAAAAAGCTATGAAAAGATTTTTTCCTTTATATCAGCTGGTCTTTTCCTTCTACACAAAGCACTGAACATGTTGTCCCATAGCCTGCCAAAACTCCTGGCACCAGAAATTCAGCAATTGCAGAAAAATCTAAGAAATGTCCACCATAGAAATCAATGGGGAAATGCTTGGATTAACAGGTTTTGTGTCAGTCAGCTGTGTGAAATTTTTCAAGCCCTGCCCAAGTTGTTCAAAATGTTTGTGAACCTATTGAGCAGGCTTTGGCACAGTTTCAAGTGAACCTATGTCCATTTGTGGGTTTGGGTGGAAACTTTGCTAAACTGTAGTTTCTCACATGGTTTTAATCAGAAACAGAGGAGGAAATTGGCAATTTTAGCTGTGTTCCACTTTGAGTTTTGAACCTAAACTATGGATGGCCTGAAGCTCCCTGCATCTCTGAACAAGGATAGGTTGGAATCTAGATTCAACTCTGTGCTTTTTGATGGATCCTGGTTTCTCTCCCAAACTCAAACTCAGGGAATGGAAACGTGCCTTATTTAAAACAAACAACTATAGAAGTTTGTATGTTAACAAACCCCACTGTTAGCTGGTGAGGCTTAATTTTCCATGAGTGTGTAACACTCCTTTGCACTGTATGGAATATCAACTAATACATGTATAAATTCTCCTTAGTGGTTGAGCTAATGGAGCCAGCTGGATTGGGGATTTGTTTAACATGAATTCTGTTCTTGATCCCACATGTATGTGGTTTGCTGCCAGCTTTAATACCCTTGTATGCATGACATGGCATTATTATGCTGATTTCTCATTAAACTTAGCACAAATATCTCCCAGAGTTAGGGAGTATCTACATGCTAATTTTGTACCACTTTAATTATACCAGTATTGTTGGAGTGATTCAGCCCTATAGTGTGGATCCAGTTATAACAGTGTGTGTGTGTTTGTACCATTACAGCCGGCTCCCACATGGGAAGGGGAATAAGAGTAAGTCACATACAAGCGAACAAAACTGCATCCACGTTATGGGTTCTTCTGGTGTGACTACTCTGATTTTAAAAAAAAAATCACACTCCTAACTTTAATAGCTAGTCTGGTATAAAAATGTGCATAGACTAATCATGCAAGGCAGAAGGTTGATGTGTGTTTTTCTGATTTGAGCCAAGTAAAGAATTTACTGAACTACTTTGATATTTCAAACCAGTTTTGAGCATATGTTCCCTTAAAGTCTCCGTTCAATAGGTATAAACAATTGAACGTGTGTTTTTCAGTGTTCCTGTAATCAAATAATGTCAGAAGAGCTAAAACTTTATTTTCCCATCTAACAGTAACCTTTATTTCAATATCAGCTTGTGTTCCTCGGAAAGTCAGAGCACATCCATACATTTATTAGCACAGGCTTTTCAGAAGGTACCACGCCAAAGCCAGTTGACACAATAAATTCTTAAAAGATTGTCAGCCATTCGCTCTATTTGAATTCAGAAGCAATATTCTTTTCAAAAACGTTCATGATGTTGACCAAGAAACAAAGTGGGTGAGGGGAAGTCTGTTATCGAGCTACTTAATTCGATTTGCTGGAAGAGACAAACTTTTGAGCTGTGCAGAGCTCTTTAGGTCACTGACACAAGACCTATTCAACAGAAAACACCTCTTGTAAATAAATACTGCAGTATAGCCACTGTAAATTGCCTCCAAATACTTCAGAATCACTGTAGTGAGTTGTATACAAATTTCTGAAGAGTGGTTTTTTTTTAATATAGAGCTTCTGCAGCTGCTGGCCCAAAGAAGCTCTGTAGGCCACAGTTTCTTATTCCAGGAGAATATTTTTTCTTCAGTGTCAGCTGTGTAGTGGCTATTTAAGCATAATTCACACTGCTATTCACAGCTATCTCCTTCTAAATCACACATTTCACATACCCTAACTGCCATGCCTGAGAAACATTGCCAGTTTTGTGCCTAAAGAAAATTTCAGTGGACATCATGTCACAAGAAGAAGCTCTTCCCTGGACAATGTTGAGCCAGCCATTGAAGACTTTTAAGAGCCTCATGGTCCTAGACCTTTGCTTCTCTCATCCACAAGCCTTTTACAGGGTGATGAAGGGCAAACATAGAGCAGAATTTCTCCCCGTTCCTGCCAGTTACATGATTCCCATGCATGCCTGTATTGGTGTGTGCTGAGGGAAGAAGATGGGTTTCCTTACAAGGAGATGCCCTCCTTTACAGAGCAGGCCAGCCTTAGTTCTGAATACGTCAGCCTGATGCAGATCCAATATCTATGGCTGTCCGCGGCCTCTGTAGCTCTTCAGTAGGCAGTGCATAGGCTGTTCTGTATTAAAGGTTGGAAATGAAAGTGAAAGCACATGTGAGACATGCTAAACAGAAATAGCAGAACCTGAAACTCAGTTATATGCCAGAAGCCACAACCAGATAGAAATCACAGGTTAGTCAGGAAATTACTTGCATTTAATTTGGGGCCACATCTCCTGAGAGGACGTTAGCCTTTTCCTGTTGTATAGTGGTGCTGCCCCAGGGTATAATTTGCCTTTTTCATAAGCATGGGTGCTATCTCCCCCAGCCTTAAAAAGACTTTTTGAAAACAGCTGAGGAAAGTCAAATATGGACCATTAGCAACAGGACAATGGCAAAGTAATTATACCCTGACTTCCTTACAGTAAGCTTCAGTAATCTTGATGTATCGCCAGCATAGTTCTGCAATAAAACTCAGCCAGCTTGTTCCTCTGCTCATATTGAAAACACCCCCTCACTACAACTTCAAAGGATTAAATCCTGCTTCCTCCATCGGGGATGAAAAGAAATAACTGGCAGCTGAGTCCTTCACTCCTTAAATCCTGGCACCCAGGGAAGGTTCCTGTATGGTAGGGTGGGGGCATGACCAGGGACTCTGGCGCACTTTGCTAGCCCTTTAAAAGGAACTGCATGCTCCTGTTCCTGGCTAACAGGTGTTGAATACTACAGTGAAGTCATATGAGGGGAGGCTACCAGGCCCCCAACCCGGCAGATGTCCCATGGGGTACGGTGAGCTGGCAATCAAGGTGGTTCAGTATTTCTCCAATTACTCTCCAGAGTACTAAGGGAAAATCCTCCTCAACTGCTTATACCACCTCCCCTCCCATCTACGCACGCCAGCCATACTAAAGATGACAAGAATCAGCCCTGTTATGCTAAAGGAGGGAGTTGTAAACATCTTCATTGACTGTTAAGAGTTTTTCATTTGATTCTTCCACCTGCCCCTTCCCAGGAATGGAAGAATGGGGAGTATTTTATGTAAAATTCTGCAACCATTTAGAGATCATCACAATTCATATCCTGACAGTTTACCCTTCCCAGTGGGCTTGTGCCTTGATTTGATGGATTTAAGGAGCAGTGGACTCATCTGGAATTCATAGGTAAAACTTAGAGCAATGTTGTAGTTCCCAGTCTAGGCTCCTCATACAATGGTACTCCCATTGGGTATGTCTACACTGGAGCCTTCAGTCAACTTAACCTCCCATAAGTCAACCCAAGGAAAGCCATGTGCACATTGGGCTTTTATTAAGTCGACTTAAACACTTGCTTAAGTTGACTTAATAACTCCAGTCCTTAAAGTCGACTTAAGCATTAGAGTCAACTTTATTAAGTCGACTTAACACATTGTAGATAGGGTCATCTATGCTGTAAGCTTTGTTAAGTCGACTTAACAGAGCCCTCCAGTATGGACATAGCCTTTAAGTAGACTTTGTTAAGTCAACTTAATTTTTTAGTTGACTTTATTAAGTTGACTTAAAGATGACCTTGTTAAGTCAACTTAACTGAACCCTCGTGTAGACATAGCCATTGTGTTCAAAGGGTCATGCTCTGCCACTAATTTCTAAATTCTGCTCCCTATTGGGCCCATCTCAGAAACAGAGAGGATAGTGAGTTCACATATTTTACAGCTTTAAGTTGTCAGATAGAATTTGTGGCAATGTTACCTGTGACCTGATTAGCCAATTCTTAACGAGAATTTCCCAAAATCTTCATTTTTCTACCTAAATTTACAGTGCAAAAATTGATTTGTACAGATAAAATAGAGAGCTAATTATGGACTTCCCACTGTTGCCTTTATTCAAGATGGCTTCCACAGCAGTTCTGAAACATCCATGTTATTCTGTGTCATTCCTCTTTACTTAACGTCAACAATGTCATGTTTTAAACCATTTACACAACAAGGGTCACTCTCTGTTCCTTTAATGTACTGCATCGCATGTGCACATTTAGGACCAAATCCTCAGTTGGTGCAAATCAATATAGCTGAATGGTGGTTAATGTCCAGAGGTGAATGCAGCTATACACTAGCTGAGGATCAGGCCCTTATTGTCAACTCTAATAGCCAGAAGTGTTTTGTCCTGTGTGCTGGGTACCAACCTTGATTATCCCATCACTCTTACCCAGCTTTCAATGACTGAAGATTCTCAAACCTGTAAGGTCAGCTACTGATGCGTTGGGTATCCGGTTAACCAACTACTACTAAGACCAAAATAACAACAGGGTGGGTCACAAGGTGGGTAACTGATTAATGATATACAACAGCTCTAGAGTGTGGTTTTTTTTAATCCATAGGCTCTCTTATTAAAGTTATCAATTCATTCGATGCTGCACAAAATGAGTTTTCTAACAGTGCTGGCTCACATAAATAGCACGTCCACTTAGTGCCAGGGTTCCCTGAGAATGTCAGCATTTATGAAAAAGCGCAACCAACACCAAAAAAAACCCATCACCATCTCTGTACAGGCACTGCGGTGGCAGCCTGCCGGCTGCTACGAAGGGTGAATGAATTCCAGTTTGGTAAAAGTTTGCATTACTAAGACTTTTCCTTGGCAATAAAAATTCACATTAAACTCTACTGAGGCCTGCAGGCCTCACACTATCCTGCTTAAAGCAAAACTACTGGAAGTCAGTGAGAGTTTTCCTTGAGATGGGGAGGCTGCTAGCCTCTCTCCCCACAAGCAACCTTCGCGTCTACATGAAGCCTGTTTCACTTCTATAGCATGGTGAAGATGTAGAGCTAGCCCTCTGAAGACACTTTCAGGATCAGGACCTAAATGAGCTGTGCAGGACTGGGTACAAGTAACTTGTAATAAACATATTTGGGGGGAAAGAATGTATTTCTTGTATTTCTAATGTTCTCTTTTCCCCAAATGCTTTTAAAAAAAATCTATTTATAATATCATGCCAACAGAGGCCATAAAATAGTTTGGTGGGCTACCCATATGGCTCATTTAAGTGAAAGCACAATTTTAAAATATCCTGCTAGCTATGAATCTTGGGCCACAATTTAAAATAATTATGAAAAATACAGTGTTCCCAAGGGATACGATTTGAACTTTTGGGGTTTTTTTATATTTGTTTCTGGGTTGTCTTTTGTTTTGTTTGCTTTTTGGAAATTGGCAACTTAGTGTACAGCTATAGGCTTCAACACTGACATGATTTTAATATCACATATTCACACATCTATTTAAAAAAAGAAAAACAATCCCTCTGTTTTCTTTCCCCTCTGCTTTCTTTCTTTCTTTTTTGATTTCTTTCTTTCTCTAAAACTCCTTCCTTTGTAACCAATGGGCATTAAGGAAAAGTAGCATAAAGGTAAAGTCAAGAATAGTTTCATTTTCATATCTGCATTGAATGAATTAAAATATTTGAATTTTATTGAATGGGGGAAAGATTTTTAAAAGCTTATCGGTAGCCCTCACCAATAGCATATTTTAGAAAACTTTTGTTTAAAACATACATTGTTAGTAGTATATCCTGTGCTGTATATTAATAAAACAATGGAATTTTTTATTTCTTTTTCTCATAAATTACATAATTCAAACCTTAAAACACCTTTAATGAACACCGACTCAGCATGTGGCACTTAATAAAACAGGGCTAAACTCGTTTTCTGCTTGACAGGCTACCAGTGGAGAATGTGCCCTACAAGTAAATGATTAAGAGGCAGAAATCTTTTCTGGACTACTATTAAACACTTCAAAGATTTTCAAAGTCAGATAAAATGAAAAGCAAATGTGTTTCACTGCCTCTCAAATACCTCAAATGTTTTAGCAGGTGCAAGCAATGAAACCTTCTGTAGTGACAGCACTTTAGGGTCTGCAAAGTGCACCCTACTGAATTATGGGAAAGCTGGGCTTACTTCATAAAAATTCATGATTTTTAGATGAGGAAAGATGTCTGTCCTTAATACCCACCGACATATGTAGCACAGAAGGAAAGCACTGTTGTGTCTTCCTGTGTCATAATCTTGTTTTAACTCTTTCTACAATTGTTAAATGGTTTTACACTGAGTTGCACTGTCTTTAACCCTTGCAGACATCACCTTTATGACAGCATTAAAACAAGACCAGGCAGATAGCTAGAGGTCTTCATACTCTTCCATATCAGCAGCACACAAACAGATATTGAAGCATGTGAAAGATAGGCAGGCCCAGTGGTTCAGGGACAAATCTGACCTCATATTTCTCCAAATACGGGACTTCAAAGACCTAGATTCAAGTCTGCTTTGCCACAAGCCTGCTGAAGTGGCTTAGGACCAGACTTTTCAAGATATTGAAAGGAGAGTTAGGTACCTAAATACCTTGAAAAATCTAGGCTTTAGTCTGTCTGTGCCTCAGTTCCCTTTCTTGCGACCCATCAGGAACATAGACAAGATATCAGGGTGTACACAGTTTTCATGAAGAGAGCATTATAGCTGGTGGAGGTGGGCTATCAGTAACTTCCTGCACCACCAGAATGCATGCTGGTCTATGCTGTCACCAAAGCTAGCCTCTTTCCCACTGCTCTTTGGTTCAGGTATGTGGCCTCCTTCTCTCCTCTCCTTGCTCTCCTTTCAAGATCAAATGCAGTACGAAGGAGTTTAAAGGAGCCACTACCTCCCTTTTCCTTCTGCTGACCAAATAAAGTCTCTGGCTATGTCTACACTCAAAAAAGTTAGTTTGAATTTGTTAATTAGAACGAATAAGTTTGAGTTTAGTTCAAACTAAACTCAAACTTATTCATTTGAATTAACAAAGTGGACTAATGACTTAATGGTGAATCGCATTAGTCCACTTTGTTTATTTGAACTCACTGCCCTTAATTTGAATTTATTAAATTCAAACTAAGGGTTAATTCTAGTCTGCATTATCCTTAGTTCGAACTAAGGATCAAACTAAGGGCTTAGTTCAAACTAACTGGCAGGTCTTACTAATTCGAACTAAGATTTCATTAGTTCGAATGATGAAAACTTAATGTAGACAGGGACTAAGTTAGTTCGAATTAAGCCTCCTTAATTCAACCTATCTTGCAAGTGTAGACAACTCACTGATGCTACAGTGAGCCCAATCTGTATAATGGGGATAATAGCTCTGTCCTCCCTCAAAGGGGTGTTGTGAAGATAAATACATTAAAGACTGTCAGCCAGTCAGATACTATGGTAAGGGGGGGACATATAAACCAGCGTGTGAAGCTACAATGTACCATCTTGCCATTCAGGAACGTCTTGCATGTACATGGCTACAATGAAGTCCTGGAGCACATGTCAACATAGCACTGCTCTACCTCACAAGGATGTGTGAAGATGAGTATTTTAAAGGTTGTGAGGTGCTTAGATGCTATGGTATTGGGGACCATATAAGTGCCTATGATCTAGCAAATAGCACTTGCAGAACACAGAAGATTGAGTAGATTAGTTTTGTTTTCTGTGGCATATCGGCTATGAATGAGAGAAGTATATTTAATAGTAGTAGCTCCTTAAATCATCCTCTTTTAGAAAATTATAAAGGAAAGTAATGTTCATAAAAGTGAAGGAGAGAGACCATCTGGGCAGGTGCTGTGGAAACTACTCTCACTTATGCTCCAATTTACCAGACAATATGCCTCAGTTTTGGGCTGCAGCTATTTATGTGTTAGGTCTTCCCGGAACAGCTGGTTCCCAGGACAATACATGCCAGCTGTGCAGCCAGAAAGGTGGGACTATGGCACCTGAGCCTACGCTGCCCATGGCTGGAAAGAGCCTCAAGCTATGGGTAATACAGAGCTAGTTTGTGTCACCTGTATTCAGGATATGTCACAGGGCTGGTGAGATACAGTATGCATTCCCACCCTGACCCCAGCATGCTGGGACAGATCAAAGCAGGGGCTACTAGGGCTGAAGCCCCAGGTCGGGCAAAAAGGGTTGAAGCCCCAGGCCAGCCCAGCACCACACCTCACGGCACCCTCTCCTTGCCCCTAGCTGGCCTTCCTCCAGAATGGCCTTCTGTGGCCCAGGGCCCTGGTTGCACCAGAGGGTGTACCACATGCCAGCTGACTCTGCCCCCAGGGGCAGACAAGCCAGATCGGGACTGGGATGAGCACCTTGCAGAGCAGCCTCTGACCCCAGCGCCCCCGCAGGCCACCATGGTGGGGAGCCAGGGGCCCAGGAAGGTGGGCCCAATGGTGGTGAGGGGCTGGGGCTGCAGACCAGATGGCCTGCATTAGTGGACAACCTAGGTCCCTGAGGCCCCATAATGCAGCCCTGCCAGCATGCCTCCACACGCTTTGCCTCACCCTGTGCAAGTCCCAACCATACACAGGCTTCTCGGGAAAGGTGCCATGGAGATGCTTGTACCACCCACCTGCGCTGGAGGGATGAATGCAGATCTAAGGGCTCAATTTGGGCTTTTGTTAGGAAAGTTAAAAATTGATCAGATAATACACTTCCTAATCCTGGGTCTGTATGTTTTAGTTAGTTGGTATTGGAAAAGCAGAATGCTGTACATGATAGGGGAGAGGCACCAAGTCCTGCTATACCAGTGACATGTACAAGTTTTTAATAAAATACAAAATTTGTACCTATTATTTAACATTTTGGTATTTTCGTGGCACACTGCTGCATGAATTGTGCAGAATAAACTCTCTGATAAATAGCTACGTGCATATTAACTTTCGAGCAGCACTAATACAATGAAATGCAAAATATTACAATGAACCCAGTTATCATTGTGATTTTACAGCTGCAGCTGTAATGCTGTTCAAGGTCGTTTCCCACAGCAAGTGTAACTGAACAAACCTGCACAAGTATACTATCTCGTATCGCTGTATACAGTACTAGGTGGTCTTCCTTTAATGTGTGTGTGTGTTTGTGTGTAAAGGCTGCATTATGTGCATGAGTTTATTTCAATTTACAAGTTTAGAAAGGCACAGATAATCTTCCACTGAATTATAAACATGGCGCTGGGATTCCAGAAGAAGAAAACAAATATCATCATCTCTGCTCCTGTTATATAATCAATAAGGAATCTCACACGCATACAATAGTGCAGATCAACTAAAAATATGTTTGGACTAGATCCCAGCAAGTGTAAATCTGCATCAGTTTCTTGAAGTCAATGAAGTTAATGCCATTTAATCCAGCTGAAGATCCAGCCCTTAAGTAGTTCAGTTTTTCAGCAAAAAACAAAAAACCAACAACAAAAACTAGTCTTGTTTCAACTGTGGGTTTTCTCTTGTGGGTCTGAAGACTGAACTTATATTTTAAAAATTGGACATATAAGTTTTGTTTCAGTAAAGTCATATATTATGATTTTTGTTTTTGACTAGCTTTTTTACTTGCTATGGAATCATTTAATTCACCACAGTTGGCATTTATTATTATCTGAGCTAGCATGAAGGAAACTCATAATTTTTTTTAACATGTAATATGCATATGCATGTGTAGAACTGGGGGTCTGAAGCAGGATCAAGTGAGTCAATGGGAGTCTTTTCATTGACTTCAAAAAGGTCATTCCCTTTGTTCTTCAGATATCCTTAAATTGCCCATGTTTATTTTCCGTGATGATGAAAATTAACATGCCAACATTTATTGAGATGTTTGCACATAAACATGACATCACACATTTAAATAACCACAGATGCATTTATTTCAGCATGTGGATATCCAGACACATTCAGACATTGCCCATTCATACATCTGGATCACCAGAGCATACTCTTTTCCCTTGCTTATAACTCCTTTATTTTTGAACCAATTGTTTTTCCAACTTTTCCAAGCCCACATTTCTCACTGGAGACTGCATGCCAAGTTTAAACTGTTTTCAGTTACCAGGCACAAGTGGAGCATCTGAAGCAATTCTTTAAGCATGCTCAAAACTAACCAGATGGATTTTTACCAAACTTTCCAAAAACAACAAAATATGTCAGCCTGAAGCGATAATTCTTCTGAAAAGTTATAAAGCAATTTAAAAAGGAAGTACCCCTTTAACTAGCAAAGCTTTGTCTGCTACTAAAGGATTATAGTCAAAGAATTCTCTAGGTCATACTCTGGTCAGATTCACATTCATGCAATTCTGTTAAAATCAGAGAGATTGTAATTCAAGCCAGAAATTGTCCACGAAACTTAAAATTGAACCTACAATAAGACTTTTTAGAGCTAAGGTTGAACCCTGGAATGGAGATATTGGGCTTAACTTCCACTAGAAGTTGTAAACAGTCATTATTTTTGGAACTGATGTTGCAAGATGAATGCTGTTGAAAGCAATGGCCAAGTTCTCCCAGACTTCACTAACTGCAGTAGAGTATGGCTCTGAGACTATGAATCATAGGGTTTGTTCAGACAATGAAATCTTTTGAGTGTCAGAACATGAATGGCTTTCCAATTTTTAAACTGGGGGGAAGGCATTTCCTTAATGAAATAGCTACAAATTGGGTTAGATTGTGGTAGCAAACCATTGTAAAGTAATTACAAGAAAGTGGGGTAGAATGATGACTATTTTAAAATGAATGTCAGTGCTTTGAGTACAGAAGGCTGTTGAAGAATGCTTTAGAACTGGAGGTTGGTTGGACCCAAAACCCCCATCCAGATGGTGGTAAAGGTCAGCTCTTGAACTGTAATTTTTCAGCTAATGTGTTTATCTTTGTAATGGATTAAACTAAAACCCTGAAACAAAAAAACTCATACTTTCAGAAAGCTCAAAACTGTACCTGATTATGAAGTTTGTAGGTTAGGGCCCTTACCACTTATAGTTTCTCTGGGTTCCATTCTTTAACTCAGAGCTGGTCTACATTTAGGTTTACATAGCTAAATTCCCAACCCTTGGCTCTGTTGACCTAATCCCCAGTATTGATGCAGCTAGCTTGAGGGAAGACTGATTCTGTTGACCTACTACCACAACTGGCAGAGAGCTGGAGGAGGTGGGTAACCCACAGTAATGGGGAAAACCCCTTCTGTTGCTGTAGTAAGCATTTACATTAGAGTAGCATGGTTGAAGCACTGTATCTGTGGCATTGAATCACAAATTGTGCAGCTATGGCTTCATCTCAGGCTGAGTAGTGCATTACCCTATGGATATATGAATATGTCTGTTAACATCAATAGAGTTACTTGCAATAAAGTTGCTACTCTTTGTGAGGAAAGGTGGTGGAACGCAGCCCTCTGTTAAGAGGTGGTCACTGTTACTGTTCATCCATCCCAAAGTGTTTCTTAAATACTCTGTCCCTAAGATACCTTATACCAGTTTTGTTTTGCTGTTCTTAAACCTGCAGAATCCTCCTAAGCCACCACTCTGAGATCAAATTAGAAACAAAGCCATAGAGACACAGGTGGAGAATAAAACACTACACTGATTTCTTTCTCCTTTACTCATGCATTTCAGTCTTACCCCTGCTTCCAGGTGACATGAATTTGATAATCACAGCTACTCAATCACCCCATAAAAAAAGCCAGCAGTTCCCATCAAGAAAACAAATCAGCAGGAAATCATACAATTGATAGTGTGTCTTCAAATGCACTCTTAAATGTGATTACACTGGAGACCAAGTTCCAGAGGGGTAGTTGTGTTAGTCTAGTTCAGTAAAATAAACAAGAAGTCCTGTGGCACTTTTAAAGACTAAAAAATTTAATGCATGAGGTTTGGGGGGGCGGGGAAGCTCATGTATTAAATAACCTGGAGACCAAGTTACCTTCTCAAACCATATCAGATGTGTCACATTGGACCAGATGGAGCAGCATGGACTCAGAACTTGTTCCATCCTGCTCTTTCATATTTGTGGATTATAGGGATGGATTGAGGTAGGGAAACTCCACATGCTTTGCAAATACTATTATTTTTAAGCTTTTATTAAACATTTTAGATCAGCTACAAAGTTAATGAACAATGCTACCAAATGACTGAGTCAAGACTGGAGCTCTGTGAAAACTAAAAATGAAAACTGATCTATGTTAAGTACTTGCATTTTGTTTTAAATTCACCTAACAGAACTTGTTCATTGGGCTATCAGAGTTGCTTTTCTTAACAAGCATATTGATACCAAGAGGCATTTAATCTTTTATTCTAAAACATTAGTTAAAGCTAAAGAATATAAACTTAACAATATTTCACATGGGGTTCTATTTTACACAGGGATTTAGTTCCTTAACTAGCAAATTGGATGGCTAAAAATGAATAAAAAATGTATAATCTTAGTGGAGGTTAGTGATCTAGCTTCACTGTTGCATGATGGCTTTTTAAACAATCTTTCATAATACATCCCCTAGCCACATTTTTATTATTTACTATTTAATATTTAACAGATAACAAATTTCTCTCCCTAGAAAAATCAAAATTCCAGCAACCTCAAATACAGTTGCAAAACACTCTTAATCACTCCTTTGCTATGTCTTCCCCTGCTCTCCTTTAGCATCATCCTTTATAGAAGTCATATGACAGTGCCTGAGTATGTGTGTATGCACACACACCTTTAGGAATATCTGATAGCAACATCTGAAAGCACAAGTCAATCAATAACATTCAGAAAATGCAAGTGACTTTCCCATTTGGAGAATAATTATTCATTTTTTTTACAGCACTTGAAAGTGTAATGGCCATACAGAAGAAATACAAGCCACTGCCCTGACAAGCTTGCAATCTAAGTCCCGGATCCTGCATGTGTCAGGCAAATATACAGCTTTATGTGGTGAGTAGTCCCACTGAGTTTCTTTCAGTGAATTTTCTGTACTATCAGACATCGCTACGGAGAGTGACTCCTGCAGTCTTGCTCAAGAAATTTTGAGGGATTGGTTTCCTCTTTTTTGAGACTCATCTTTCTCCAGTTTTGCACATTAAACTAATACCCAGCTACACACACAAATAACATGTTCAAAGAATTGCGTAGAGCTTTAGACACATTTCTTGTCCCTCCCTCCCCCGCAACTTCCTTGGGCCTTTCACTTTATTAAGAGAAATCCCTCAGCATCTCTGAAAATTTTGGGGGAAGCCTGCATTTGGATGGCCTATTTCAGTAAGGCACTTACTATCTACCAGGATTGGGGCTTCAAAGGGGCCTTTTTTCTGCTTCAGAAACGTCTGCTAAAAGACACTTTTCCTGAACTGCATCCCCACTGAACATAGCATACAATAGATGGATTGGGGTAAAACTATGCTAGATAACTGTTCAGACATCTTTCCTGTCAAGGAAATTTACCATGATGCATTCAAAGCCAGAATGCATTGTTTGTGCTGTCATGGGTCTGTTAAGAGAATGGCAAATGGAGGACAGAGATGCTTAGGGATTTAAAAAGTAGAGAGAACTCCATAAAAAAAAGATAAGAGGAGTCAAATGCACAAACCCCATTTGAAGTCCTTAAAGCATAAGAAAAGAAAGTATTAAACTTACCACAGTGGGAGAAATGAAATTTGCGTATCTCGTCCTTATGAACTTAATTTACTATTTTGGAAGTGATCTGAGTCATTGCAAAGCTAGTTTGAGTTCACAGCTCTCTTTTTCCAGTGTATTTTTTTCTTCTAAGGTTAATTCATTTTTTTTAAAATTGTCATTCAAGCTGCTGCTACTGATGGCCTATGCATTAGAAATAGAAGAGATATCCCTTAAGGTTAGACTGTCTCAAGTGAATGAATTATTTTGTATACTGTATTTGTCTCCTACTAGAATTTTTGTATGTGCACTATATTTCCAGGACTCTCTTGACCTGATGCAGCCATCCTCATCTTGAGTAGTACCTCTCTCTATTAGCCATCCTGGTCAGTTCAATAGAATTACTGATTGAATTACGTCCTGTTCAACAAAATCTTGTTTTCTGTGGGTTTTTTTTTAATCTTGCTCTTCCTTCCTCTGTTTCCTCTCTTATCCTGTCTTTTCTTTTTTTCCTGATCTTTGTTTTACACAGAAACAAACCCAGTATTGTTCAAGTCATATTTTCAAAACTAATGTCCTTGTGCACTGGAAATTTGGTAAAACACTTATCCCAGTGGTTCAGTGTTTTCTAAATTTGAAGGATCCCCTGTGTCTTGGCATCTGTCTTATAGGACTCAATATACTGTTCTTACTCTTAGTTTGTGTGCAGCATAGGTTAGGGAGTGATGGTGATGGGCAATTCTCAAAAGGTTTGGTTTAGGTGAGCATCCTGAAGATCAGGTGTCTGTTTGAAGCTTATCCAAATTGTCACTTGGCTTTACAAAATAGTTCTGGAAATCTCATGAGGAGGTGCTTCCCAGGGAGAATCTCTGTTTTCTGCATCCTGTCAAATAGAAATACAATGAGAAAAGCCTTTTTATGGTATTTTGCCAATTGCAGTTCTGGTCTCAGACCAGGAAGTTCAGAAGCCTGGAAAAATGAGAAATAATGAGGGAAAAGATATCCAGATTTTTAGAAGTCAACATATGTTTCATTTGAATTACTTTCTATTTGTTTGAACTAGTTTTCCCATTTCCTACTACAAGTACAGTGAGAAGTTCAGGTAAATAAAAGCCCCATCCAACAAGGATGTCTTTGTGAATGTCCTGTGGAGAAAACTGTTGTCCATGTCTCTCATGAATTTCTATATAGCATGCAGATAGAGAGAGCAAAATTCATGACTATAGTGGTCCCTTTTGACCTTAAGGTCTATGAGTCTGTTCTGTTCAGATTTGGTTCAGAATATCACCGAAACTCCTGCAGACTGATTCTATTGTCACAGTTCAGACTCATCTCTGGTACACACATATTGTTGCTAGCATTTGGATTCATTTTTCTATATCTGAGGATCAGTGTATTTCTTGAGTCTATTGAGTTGGGGAAGATTGCTGGCCTGTTGAAAGTTATTCTTAAACTGAAGTACACATTTTTGAACCTGCAATAACAGTTGTGCTTGGCTGATGTAGGTGCTATTCTTCCTCAGAA
This sequence comes from Podocnemis expansa, assembly GCA_007922195.1. Taxonomy (NCBI): domain Eukaryota; kingdom Metazoa; phylum Chordata; order Testudines; family Podocnemididae; genus Podocnemis; species Podocnemis expansa. The sequence goes on from ML682056.1 coordinate 3,732,386, forward strand.
ACTTTTCTCCCCGGGATGTTTGGAAGAATTGCAACTATTTGCATCACTGCGGTGTTGGGCAACATACCTATTGCTTTGATGGGTGCATTGTGTGACCTGACAAATATTTTCTATTTCATGTAATTGCATGTACCATTCAAAATATGTTATTCCTCCTTAGCATAAATCTGTTAGTCTTAAAGTGCCACACGCCTCTTTGGTTTTTTTTGCTGGACTAGACTAATATGGCTATCCCTTTGGAAATTTATTATTTCTGCCATACCATAAGTAAACTTTGATACTATTACTCTGTCTTGCTTTGATGAGTTATTTTGATGTATGCATATAAAATTATATTTTTGTTTTTATTTCTAATGTCACTATGCATTAGGAATAAAATTTCATTTCACTACCACTGCAGGCACCTGAGGCAAATTCTTCTGCATGCTGCAGTGTGCCTCCTGATAGATTATGTAATGCAATATGATTCATTGCACTTCTCAGGAAATTTGGCTTACACCATCACACTTTTCCTGAAGCCTAGCCAATATTTTTGGTATGTCCATGACTCTACAGAAATAAATAGAGGCGAGGGTGGATAGAACAGAAAGTAGTTTGCCTGGCATGATTAGTCTGTTCCTCAAGGGAATTTCTGGGGACAAAAGAGGCATTTTCTGGATTTCAGGGGGTGTTTCCAAAACTCTTTTGCAGGCTTTTCACAACAGTCAAAATGTTAACCATATGATGCAAGTGTCCTCTAAACAATGGCCCAAATTCATCCTTAGTTGAAGAGAATGGTGTTTATCCAGGGATCAGTTTGGCCTAATACATATCTAATTTAACTGTAGTTCCCTGACTGTTAAGATACAGAGGTTTTCCTTAGTACCATCAATCAAAATAATGAAACAATAGCCAGAAGGAAACCCTTAGCTGAATTCTTATAACATGTGACTCTGAATGTGTGGGACATACAAGAAGTCCTGTGACACCTTAAAGGCTAACAGATTTATTTGGGCATAAGCTTTTGTGGGCTAGAACCCACTCCCTCAGATGCATTGGGTGGGGTAACACACAAGGTAGCAAATAAGAATAGGAGCAACAAGCTTGTTGTTAAGATGGCCATAGTTTTTGTGTTATCCTTTTAGCATCATATGTTTCTAGCACCTGGGTACAACATATATTATAGATATGTTTGTAAGAAAGTTATTCATGACTGTGATTTCTATAATAAAATGAGTTAATTTTTGGAAGGTGATCCAAAAGTAACAGGTTTGGCAATAACTAAGTTGCAGACAAGCCAGCCTATTCCTGAGGCTACATTCCTGGTTTTTGTCTCAAAAATACAGAGAAGATGCCAGCCAGCCAGAGTTTAATCAATGACTCATCTTTGGTTTTCCTGAAGTCTTTTATACGTTGCTCTATTGATGTGTTATGTATTTATCTGATAGTTGTATTAATGACTCCAAATTTACCATTTTTATGGGAACACATGGTAGTGTTGGGCAAGTTCTCACCCACTGTGTTGGGACACATTACTGTGTGACCACACAACAGTAAGTGTGTCACAGAGAGCCAGGGAGATGGCTGGATTTGGCTTGGAAGGGGCAGGCTGTTGTGTCCTGTGAGGTCACAACACTCCCCCAAAGTGTGTTACAATCTGCAAAAGGCTGAGAACCACTGGTTGAGGGTGTTGCCATGAGCAAAGCAAATCTTTTTCCCTTTGGACTCATTGATGTCTATGGGACAACTTATGGAGAAAGGTATTAAACCACGTGTGTAATGATGTAAGAACCTGATCCTTTGTGTTCTTGAATACACCTTTACAATTGAGCTTCACGGACTGCACATTATTTCAACAGATGACCTGACTGGGAAGGTAAAGTTGCAAACAAAATAAGATGGAAATTCTTCTTAATCTTCTTTCCTTTCTGATACCCTTGGTTTTTGTTCAACAAGCAAATCATACAGGATCAGATTCTGTGTAACCCTTATGTGGTTTTGCAGTAAATTGGAAGAGTGCATGTACCTTTCTCTTTATTTTGAAATACCCAAAAGCTAAAGTTCATATACTCAGGAAGAAAACTAAACAATTCTCCTGTTCTTCAATAGTGCACACAGGAAAACCTACCCCAACGCCAGTGGAAAGGTAGCAGAGCCATAGTCCAGGCTCCTGGCAGCTCAGGCTGGATAGCTAGGAGACAGAAGGAAATAACCTATATTACATAAAGAGCCCTCTTAGCAAACATGCTTTCCCTGTAAGTCAGGGAGTTAATGGAGATGTTCTTTCTGGGGAAATACCCTTCTGTCCAACTCCTAGTTAGTCTGTGCTGTGCTTAGCCAGCTAGCTAGCCCTCAGTAAAGTAAGACATGGTTAAAATTAACTTCTACAAATATAACCGTGACTGAGTCTTGATTAGTGTAACTTTTCAAATGGTTAAATCTTGGTTTGAATTGGCTCTATTTAGTGATGTCTCAGGCAAATAAATGTTTGATATTGCATCAATAGGAATAATATAAAGCCACACCAGCGCAGGGAGATAGATACCCTTTTCCTTTTTTTAAACATGTCCATTTCTATACACATTCCATGTTATTTTAATTAGCTATGCCGGCTACTAGCTATATTTCCACTAGAATACACTGAAATTTCAGCCCATCTTCTTAGCATCTTAATTAAGTGTTAATTCAGATGTGAGCTGAAATAATGTTTGGAAATGGAAAATTATGAAATTTAGGTAGTAAACGGAAATTTTAAATTTTAGTTAATAAATGGAAAATTGTGAAATGAAAAATCAAAAATTATTACCAATTCCATATAAAGAAATGGAACACCTGATAAGCAGGTCATGAGGCTTACAAGAAGAGCCTAATCCTGCAATGCTTGATCACATTAAATAGCACTTGCTCACACTATCATGATATATGGAATCTCAGATCTTCTTAAATAGGTGATGTTTATTAAGTAACATGACTACAGCTATTGATGTAAAGAGGCCTCTTCAGAGTTTGAGTTCCCGCTCTGTCTCCTTTGTTTACCAGGATCCAGAGTGTTGAAGCCTCCATGCATAGAGCCATCTAGTGACTGAATAATATATTACAAATAAATCTAGAATTTCTCACAAGTATTCCCTTTGTAGTCAATTATTTGAAGTGAGTGATATTCAACAAGGGCTATGAAGAGAGCCTGAAGTCTCCTTGTTTTCATTTTTGATGTGATGGGCTAGAAGAGAGTTCTGCAGCCTCTTAGATCTTAGGCTGAGCAAGCAGGATGCCAAAGCCAGAGCAGCAACTTGCCATGGTGTAGAAAGCTACAGATTTCCTCTGATGAATAGAGCTCATAGTAAATTTTTTTTTCCTGAGTGCGAATTGAAGCATTATTGTACCAACTACTAGTTTCCAGGAAAAAAATGTAATTACTTCTAGATGCTGCTCGCTGTTTTCAAGAGCTCTTTAACCTTTAACTTTTTCAGTACAAAGGAAGCCTTGCTGTGCAGTGAATCTAACAAGACCATCATTTATAGTTGGCAGAGTTCATTAGTCAGTCGTAACAGTTTAATTATTAGCATTTTAATGCATGAGTGTTTAACTAGACAGAACAACAGGCTTTTAGGTCTGGCAGGAGACTTCTTAAAAGAAATTGAATTAATCGGCACTTTTGTTTATACTGTAGCTTGTTACTAAAATAAGACAATTAATATTCAAGAAATTTTCACTCATATTTTGTCACCCAATAAATTAACAGTATATTTGATAGCCTTTTTAAATGTGTTTCAGTTTTAGTGAAAATATTTCTTTTTGGAGGGCATAGAAACTCTTTTGTACTTTGTGGCTTAAAAGCAGTTTGTTGAGAAGTGGGTGACACCTTTTCCATAAGCCTGATTCCTGATTTGGAGTTTTCTTTCTCTATGAGTTTATTTGAACATGACTTTATTCTACATGAAAGTTGTTAACTCAGCTTGTCAGTCCACTGTGAGGTGCTGTCTAGAAGAAGAAAATAAAAATTTTAGAAGACCAAAAACCTGTGGGGGAAGGAGGAGGGTTGATAAAAGCCTGAAAATTTTTGATGAAAATGGAATTTTGTTTTGTGGCCATTTCATTTAATCAAAAAGCCACTTTTGCTTAAAAAAAGTTTTGAATTCTTTCCTCAACTCAAGTTTAGAATAATTTTTATAGGATGCTATTCGTTATCTGTAGGACACTATTGTTTGAATCCCTATTAAAATCTATAGGGTTTTTCTATAAAGAGCTGGAAGTAACTAATGAATGGGAGCCAGAGGTCTGAAGGGAGATCACAGAGTGAGAATATGACTGCTTTTAGATCATATTGGGACCCTTAAAATATGTGGATATTTATCTATCCCAAGTAGCAAGCCTTTTCTAGTTCTCTCTTTTCTACCAGTGACCTGTGGGAATGTATGTGAACACACATGATTTTCATTACATTTTCATGAGTGGTAAAGGCACTGTGACAGCATGCAGTGAGACATGGTAATAGGGCAATATCGTCCTTTGATAATAATACCATTGAACACATGGTTTGCAGGAAAAGGCTCCAGACCCAGCTGAATGAATAGCCACCTCAGAAAGCCTGTTAGGAGTATGCAGAGAGCGTATAGGGGATGGAAAAAGGGGTTGATCAGCAAAGAAAGGAGGAGGTTGGAAAATGTAGGAATAAAACGAGAACTACTAAAAGTCGAGCTGAATTAGCTCTTTCAGAGGAAAGTGAAATAAATAATAAGTATTTTAGTTATATATGTAAAAAGAAAAATTTGGATGCATGGGTGGTAAGGAGATTAAAGATAATCTAGGCATGGCCCAAAAAGTAAATGAATACTTTGCCTTGATTTTCAATGATAATATGAGACATTTTCACTAAGGCAGTACAACTGATGGAAAAGAGTGTTTAGAAATGGAAATTATCACAAGTGAGATGGAAGAGAAATTTAGAGTTCAATCCACTCAAAAAGGGGGGATTGGCACATGAAACTGCTAATCTGATAACAAAGAATTTTAATAAATGTATCTATTTGGGGGGCAGTACCAGAGGACTGGAGAATGCCTAACATTGTCTCTGTATTTAAGAAAGAAAAAAGTGATCTGCACAATCACAGATGCATTAATCTGACCTCAGTAAATTGCAGAACTTTATAACATGTTGTGCAGGAAAAAATAATTAAATTTGTGGAGCTACATCGTATATGGGATGTAATGCAGCATGGGTTTGCCAGAGGTAGATCACACCCAAGCTAACCTGATTTCCTTCTTTGAGAAAATAGCAGATTATTTTTTAGACAAGGGAAATGCAGTAGATATATTATACTTTGACTTCATTTAAAGCATTTGACATTGTACTATTTTGGAAATTATTTATATTAGGGAAGATGGGAATCAGTACAGGAACTGTAATGTGGATAAGGATCTGGCTAAAGGGAAGAAGTCAAAAAATTGCTTTGAAAGGTGAATTACTGGATGGAGTTTTTCAAGGATGAGTCTAGGAACCAATCTTGTTCAATACTTTTATTAATGACATTGGCACAAAAAGTAGGGGTGTGCTAATGAACTTTGCTGAAGGTCCAGAGGAGAGAGACTTCATCAATACTGAAGAAATCTGGAATATTATGCAGGAAGATTTGAATTACTTTTGAAGACTGGAGTGGCAGAAATGGAAAGAAATTCCACAGTATAAAATGTACTTTGGGTCTAAAAATAAGGATTACTAACAGATTTCTTCAAGTATAAGCTTTCATGGGCTACAACCCACTTCGTCAAGCTGGGGGATCATCACTTGGAAGCAACAGAGAAAGTGAGATACCTTGGTGTGTGGGTTAAGCAGAGAAGGGCTATGAGCCACCAGTGCAACACAACTGCAAAAAAAGCAAATGTGATCCAATACTAATGTGGTATATCAGGCATGGCATAGAATCATTGGGTTGAAAGGGACCTCATGAAGTTACCTAGTCCAGCCCCCAACTAAAAGCAGGGCCACTCCCACTTAATGGTCTCAGCCAGGGTTTTGTCTAGCCAGGCCTTACATATTTCCAAAGATGGAGATGCCACCACCTATCTAGCTAACCCATTCCAATGCTTCACCACCCTCGTAGTGAGAAAGTTTTTCCTAATATCCAACCTCGACTGCCCTAGTTGCAGCTTGAAACCACTGCTCCTTGTTCTGTCCTGTTACTACTGAGAGCGAAGTTTTAATGCAATCGTACAAGGCAATGGTAAAACATCATCTGGAATCCTGTGTATGATTCTGGTCACCCACGTTCAAGAAAGATGAATTTAAACTGGAACAAGTTCAAAGAACAACAGCTAGGACGCTCAGAGGAATGGAGGGCCTATCTGTTGAGAGGAAACTGAAAGAACTTGGCGTGTTTAGTGTCACATAATGAAGACAGAGAGAGGATGTAATTGTTCTCTATAAATACATCTGGGGATAAACAACCACAGAGGCAGAAGAGCCATTAAAACTGAAGGACAAAGTTGGCAAAGAACAAATTCTTATAAATTTTCCATGAACAAGTTCAGGCTGGAAATTAGAAAAAGCTTTATAACCATCAGAGGAGTGAGGTTCTGCAACAGACTCCCAATAGAAGCTATGAGGATGAACAACTTAATTCATTTTAAAAAAGATGGAAAAATATCTGAGCACAGTTGTCTGACGGGGTTGCTTATGAGGTAGGGGATAGGGCCCAGCGTTCCTGGGGCTCACTTCCAGTTTATGTCTTATGTTGCTAAAAGCTCATGCTTTAGGGTTTGAGATGGCCCACTGCAGGGGTCAGGAAGGGACTGCCACCCATGTATTTTGTGGTTTGTTTTTTAAAATCTCCATCCTAGGATGTATCAGAGGAGGCCGTGGCTGGAGATGGGACAGTGGATGGGTTAAGCCAAGGTTCTGAGGTGGCACCGAGTATTCTCTCTGTCATATACTTGGCTGGCTAATTCTTGCTCACATGCTCAGGATCAAAGTGATCGCTGTATGTGAGGTTGGGAAGATATTTCCCCCCTGGTCAGGTTGGCAATGACTGTAGGGGAGTTCTGTTTTGCTGCAGGTCATTACACAGGATTATTTCATTTAGCCATTTCCCCACCATTGTGAAGGCCCCAGGCACTGGGGAAACTTGGTCCCTGATATTCTCTGCCTATGGCATATTAGCAATTTAATGTCCTGTAGACTGGAATATTTTGGTCTAATTCATTTGTTGGGTTTAATGTGTGGGTAGTGGATGGTGTCCGTGGCTTGGGATTCAGATGAGGTTTGACGAGATGATTTGTTGATCCCTTCTGGCCTTATGATCTTATAACTCTATGGTAATTCTTTGTAGACTGCATAAAAATGTGTAAGGCTCACTTATACCATTGTGATTTTTGTTTGTTTTGTTTCTATAGAAAACATTCTTTACAAACATGGGAGGAAATCCTCTTAAATCAATGGATCTATGCCTACTTATACCAGCAAAAAACATTGTGTGTTTTGTCCTATTCCTGTGGTATGTGCCAGGGTGCTAAGTGCCCCCTGAAAGTTGCTGTGCACCCTCAATTGCTGCTCAGATCAACAGAGGTGATTATGGGATAAGTCCATTAGTTCCTAGCTTCTCTGTAGCTTGAAAGATGTCCACACATGTGAAGAAGGCTTTCACAGGCCTTAATAGTGTGATAGGGAGAAAATATGTTGGAACACGTTCTAGTAACGATTCTCTAACAAACTATGTGAATCTGCTGCAATCAAAGCTTTTCTTCAGTGTCTTTCAGATGATGAAATGTATTGAAACCACACTTGAGGAATCAGCTGAAAATCACTTACTTTACATCATTTACTTCAGACTATAGCAGGGTTTCAAACTCAAATCACCATGAGGGCCGCATGAGGACTAGTACGTTAGCCTGAGCACTGTACCACTAAAACCTTTTCATACCACAATATTGCAAATATCAATGACAACGGTGTCATTGTAGGCCGTAGGAAATAACTTTAGGAGCTGCATGCAGCCCATGGGCCATGAGTTTGAGATCCCTAGACTAAAGTGTTACATTGTAACCACAACAAATGTTAAATTCAAGGCTTGATCTTTCTCTTGAGCAAGCTTTGGTTTACAGTCCATGGACAGACACAGAATGCCTACATACTATACTGTCCTTCAATGATATGCGCTAGTAAAGCTAGTAACATTTGTCAGCATTTTTAATAATGGCCATCAATTTTAGAAGAATACTTATAATCAGTTATCAACTTTTGTCTTTTTTCACATTTCTAAACAAAATACCTCATTAGACATAGTGTTTTCACTTTCTAGGAATGATGTTTCAAAGCTGGAAATGCCAGCTCCCTGTTGCTGAGAAGTTGTTTCTGGAAGTCCCTCCCGCATATGAAGCTTTAAGGAATTAAATTTTATTTGGCAAATGGATTATCCTCTGTTGGAGAGTATTTTATTGTCTCTTGACTTTTGGGATGCAAGGATGTTATGGAGGAGGGATAAAGAGTGAGACAATATACAAATACATCACACACAGAACAACCGACAGGAAAAGAGTATCATGGATAATATCAAATTGTTACTATGCTGAAGGTTATCTCAAGGTTATCATGTTGTTAGCATTTTATCAATAGATTAGGCAATCGTGTTAATGAGAAGGTAAAGAGACAGATATGGTTTCTGAGTCTTAACATGAGAGAACACTAAGCTATATGACAAATGGATCCACTGGTTAAATAGGAGTGCGATCCTGAACTATTGGCCTGCTTGCTAATGAAGGAATGTGACCAAAATTATCGAGCACAAGCATTACATAAAATCACTGTGACTGTATCTGTGTTTGACTTCAGTCTCTATTGCATCACTGGTTAATTATCAGTACATTAGTACTGTGTGTTTTATCTGCATTTCATAAGATAGCATATATCTATTGGCATCCTAATTGTTATGTCAAAATTATATGACATTTAATTATTATATTATTTACAGGTTACATACCACTAGTTTCATTTCAACATACAGCACCTGATTTGCCATAATCCTGCACTCAGTGTAGTCATTTACATTAACACAAAGTGGATGTAATATACCACCATTCTGTTCTGGTTGCATTTTACATTCATTTTGCACTGGTGTAACAGACTACAGATAATACAAGAAAATAGACACTCAGGACCAGAGTCTCAAATGTCTGGCAGGTATATTGTTCATGCACATTTTTACAACTGTATGTGTGTGTGTGTATTACCTACCAAAACCCTACATTAAAATGACATTAAAGTTGCGAAGTAAAGCACTCAAAAGTCAAGAAATTCTAAATTTAAGGTTTCCTCTCCGTCTTAACTTTGCCTCACCTCCTTTCACCTATGCTTTACAGTGAATATAGTCTTTAATTACATTCACATACTATTCCTATGTGTCAATGGGTATGAGTATACAGAATGTTCAGCAGGAGGGGTGGGGGGGTGTCTAAAAGCCTTGTACAGTAATTAACATAGCTAAAAATGGTCTCACACATAAACCTCAGCTCCAAGCAACCACAGATCTTATAGAATTTAAAATGTGGATCTGGATTTAGACCTGAAATTGCAGATTAGGCCCATCTGAAATAAACACACACAGGATAAAGTGAGATATAAAGCTATATAAAAATCAGAGTGATTCTGATAACATCAAGACACCCACAAGTGAGAATGGTATGACCGGAGATGAGATCTTCCCAAGATATCTGTACACCGTGCTTTTCCTTCATTGCATCCCTGATCTTCAATGCATAAAAGGTAAATTGTTACTATAAACAGTACAATAGCAATAACATTTATTAAAGTTCTCTGACACTTTTCATTTTAAACACCTCAATTGCTTGTAACTTTAACAGACTTTAACCTTCTGCACTGGAGTTTTCCAGGCTTGGTTTTGCCTCGGGTTCGCTTTTACCAAGAAGGTTACTACTGCTTTAGAGGTTACAGTGATAGTGCAGATAATAAATCATATCAAACTTCACTTTTGTGTTTGTAAACAGCTATTCTGAGGTAGCTGCAGAGAGCACAACCTTGGAAGCCTCCACCATCACGCTCACATTATCTAGAGAGAGATCCCGTTAATGGCGATGAGTGGATGTAATGTAGAAAATGGTGGCTCTCTTATATTTCTGTCCTGCAGCTGTGGGGCCAACTCCTAGTACTGCTTAGGCACATGGCTAACTGTCCTCCTCATTTGATTCATCCCCATGTGAACAGTATGGTGCACAGATATGAGTATTGGCAGGACTGAGCCCTTACAGAGCACTCCAGAAAAAGAAAAAGCCTCCTAAATATGAATAATCTGCACACACTGAGAAAGCTGTCCCACATTCCCCACCCAATCAGCAGATAGGAGCTGTGCTCAGTGAACCTGCCATGGTAGTTGATAATAATTGTTGTATTAATTGGTGCTGTCCAGGCTAGACAGAATGTAAAAGATCCCACTGTGTCCAATAATTAATGTTTTTTTCCCTCACTGCACTATCATTAATAAGGGGTTCCTCCAAGAAACAAATAATTGGATGGTTCAGCTTCATTAGGGTATTTTTAGATAAGGTTTGGTCTGGAGACATAGAAGAAAGCTTATTATGTTTATTTAGACTCTATTATTTGTTGCTAATGTGTTCCACTTCTTTTGTATCTTCCACATGCTAGGAGTAGTCATGAAAAAACAAATGTACAAATTAGGATTTTAGATGACCAAAAAATACTGGCTTTAAATTGCTTCTATTGTATTGAATTAATCATATAATATTATTTATATTATATGTATATTAAAGTGGTGGGGTTGGATATGGAAATGTGTTCTGTCAGTTAGAATAAATAACATCAGCCCCATATGAAGGTCCCGTTTTCTCTGAGACACGTAAAGCTGTTGTAGTAGGAAGAAAAGAAGAAGGCAGTTTTTATTAATTAGAGTTGTGTGTGGTGAAGCTGTCTTGTTTGGTGATTATCTAAATGGCCTATGAAAATGGAATATGTATATCTGGTTTTGGCAAATGATTTTGAAAAGAGGACAATGGACTTTTTCAGGGATATTATTTACATAGTCATATATGACTTTATTATTCTACAGAGATGCCCTGTGAATCAGATTCACATGAAAACTTGATATGCAAGTGAACTATAGACCAGGATGTGGCAGATTTACACAGGAAACATATATGGCCAGTCAAAACAATTCTGTTTTTACCACAAAGGGCTTTACACATACTTGGCGAGGATTATGTGCAGGCTCTTGTTCTTGAACATAGCACTTAGCCAATTCTTCACAATCCAGAAAGATTCACATTAAAAATGCTGTTCCAGGGGACATGAGCAACATCAAAATCAAGATCCCATTTTAGATCCTCTGCTGGTTAATTGTAATCCTCACTTTAGAGTCTTCAAGCTACTTGCAACAAACAGAATGGGCAGCATTCATGTTTGGGGTAATTCAGGTGACAACAGTGATGGAGTTTCACCAGGGCTGAATTTGACCCACTATGTTTCTGGTATAGCAAAAATAAAAGCAAAGAAAACCACCACCATAGAGATGAATAATTGGAAACTTTTGCAAGTTACATTAATTCTCTTTCCATTCTTCTCTCTCTCAACATTTTCCATCTAGGGCAGGGATCCTGGGTCAGATTCTCATCTCACTTGCAAATCTAGAATAACTCTACTAACTTCTCACCAGTATGAATGTGATTAGACCCTGTCTGTAAAGTGCCTAGAACACCATCAGCTCTCTACAGATTAACAGCAGCATTAATAATACTACTTTTTAAAACAGTTGTTGTTATAACTATGGGACATAACAATCCATACGCAGCCCTGGTATAAAGCCAGCAAATTCAATAGACCTGTGTCCTCTTACACCAAACTGGAATTTGACCTGATATTTCTCACTAAATATAAATTATCTTAAACATATCTTGCTGCCAGTCCATTTTCTATCCCAAATTCATTTGGCCTGATTCTGGTCTAAATTACACTAATATAAAATCTCACATAATTCCACTAAAGTCACTGGAGTTGTTATTCTAGAGTAAAACCAATGAAAGTGAGATCAGAATCAAAACACTTGAGTCCAACTTCCTCAGTGCACAGAGATTCACATTAGTACGCATAGAAAGTACATCCTTTCTCATAATGATCTGAATCCACCTATCAGTCTAATAGAAAAACTTTTGTGCTAGACAGAGACCAGCAATGTGGAGTCCTCCCATGTCCTTCACCCTTTTCCCCAGAAAGCAAGGTATTGGTAGCTTGTTTTGTATTTAAGGATGTCAAGAGCATGATGGTTGTCTGCACCCACATTAGTTATCTTTAGTAAAATAGAAGATTTAAAATAAGGGGTTTGCAGTATAACAAGATAAAATCAACTCCAACAACCTAGAGGATTTCTTTAATCTTGTTTGTAGAAAAGGGCTGAGGAGCTCTGCAAAACCAGGTTGCTTGGATTCAGTTTCTATTTTATTTGAGTCAACAAAGTTCAGAGCTGTGGGGGTAACAGATATAAGTTTACACCCCACTGGGGTGTGCTTTACAGTGCTTTCACAAGGCCTGAATCTGAGGTTGGTTTTTTAAAACCTATTTTAATCCAGATTGGTCTCTATCCAACCCACTACAGTTCAAGGAGGTTTGGATAAAAGGTTTGAATTATGATCCATATCTCTTTTTTTTACCTTATTTTCCCATACTTACAAACTGGAAAGTAGCTTCTTCCAAAGGCAGTACTGCAAAAGTGACTTGGCTTGATGGGCAAACATGGTATGTCAAAAATACCACCTTGTAAATGCAGTTTCTGCCCATGCTTTGTATCTCAAGCCTGAAATCTCAATGCTTCCAGCCCCAATTTTTGTAGTTACTAAACCCTATTTTATATAAAATAATTGAATTAATTAACATTTAAATATTAAGTTACAAAATTAAAAGAAAATCCAGAATTTAAGAATCCAGTGGTCTATGGGGTCTTTAATAGAACTGAGAGACAAATGAATTTCTAATCTAGAGGGGAGCTCCAAAATTTCAATGGTTATTTTCATCCTGAATTGAACAAACCCTCAAAATATCTAAACTTTCAGCAGAACAAAAAGCTAAAGAAAAAATATTTGGAGATGTCAAAATGAAACATTGCAACATTTTTTAATCGAAACATTTAATTTCAGGTCTAGTTAACCTTAGTCTCTGTGCCTTCCTCAGCCATTGAGGCACCTGGTTTGAGTTCTGGTCCCAGTTCTTGTGTTATCATTCTCATCTACAGGCCCTGCACCCTGATCAGACTACACCTCCCTTGATCTATCATGGTCACTTCCTGTGGATAAGCCTTCATGGTGCCTTATGGAACTCCCAACTCAAAATCAAAGTTTCATTTAAATTTTCCCAGTGGAAAATTTTCCCAAAATCTATCTTTTTCTGATGAAGAATTTAAGTTTTCATTGGCATTCTTTTTCAAATGTACTGTTGCATCTGAAATTTTTCAGTTAACCTTATTGAGTTGGTTCACCTCACAAAGGATATTTCAAAGATTCAGGTCTTGGTCTGTACATTAGTGTACCAGAACTTAAGGGCTGCATCTAAACAACGACTGTTGTTTAGAAATAAAAGTTGTCATGTCCAAATGACGTTTTTTTATTTCAAGTTGATGAGACCCCATCATTTTAAAATGAAGTCCATTGTTTTGGAACAATAAAGCCTCACCTGAAAGCAAAATTGCCGTTGTTTCAAAATGGTTGTTTTGAAACAATGCCGTTCGGACATGTTATTTCGAAATAACACTTTTGCCCTTCTGCTTCCCAGAGTGCCTTCCTTTTTGTACATTTTGGGTGCGGGCATGGCCCAGCAAGGGGCCATGTTGCCACATCTCCCATGCAGTCCCTCTCCTGAAATGAAATAGCAAGTCCTGTGTCCAGACGTGCTATTTCGCTTTGAGGTTTTCCCTTATTTCGATTTAATATTTGTTTATTTCAATTTAAGTTATTTTGAAATAAGGCTTTTATTTCGAAATAACACATTTTGAAATAATTTATTTCAAAACAAGAGTTTATGTGTGAACATAGACAAGATGTATTTGACTGAGTGGTATTGTTTTTCAGGACAGCCAACTTACTTCACTGAGAAAATTCTCTATATGTGGGAGTCCTCACAGGCCTCTAAGAACAACAAGGAGAAAATAGGGCCAGATATGCAATGCCTTCCTCCCAAGAATTTAGTTCATTTGCACAGGAAGAGTCATGTAAGTAATTGTGGCAATCAGAGCCCTTTTTGTGATTCTGACTTCTGCTTCTCTTAGGTGGTAGAAGAGAATATAGAACTTTTTGGTCTCCTACCAGCAGAAACTGAGGACATGTCCTTTAAGGTTGGAATCTACCAATCCATCTGAAAATACACAATAGTCTAACCAGAACTTAAAAAAGGCCTAAGGCTGAAGACTTTGTCTTACCATCCCTTTCTAAGTTAAAAACTTCCAGTTCTGCCCTCTGAGCTGTCAGTGTCATGGACATGTCTCATTCAGGTTTCAGGACAGGACATGGCACTGAAACTTCACTGCTTGCTCTGGTGTGTGACTTCCTGCTCGTCATCGTTCTGGCCCCTCAGTAGCATCAGATAGCACTGATCAACAAATACTTCTCTTCTACCTGCAAGAAACTTCAGGGATAAATGTAGATGTCTAGAAATGGCTCAGGGTTTTGCTCTCAGACTGATCCCAACTGGTCATTATGGGCAACTGTTCCGTCACCTCTACAGTACTTACATCTAGTGTCCTGCAGGCTCAGTGCTCTCCCCTATTAGACAATGGGTATGTCTACACTATGAGCTTAAGTCAATTGAAGGAGGTTTAAATTGACTTAAGCAAAGCCCTGGCCACATTTGGAGTTCATTAAGTCAATTTAAGTGCTTTCTTAAGTTGACTTAATAACTCTTGCCCTTAAAGTCAACTTTAAGGGTTAAGTCAACTTTATAAAGTTAGCTTAACACAATGTGGCCATTAAACTCAACTTAGTGCAGTGGGCCATTTAAGGTGACTTTATAAAAGTCGACTTAAGCCAGGGGACCCACCTAAAGGTGACTTTAAATGGGTCTCCTGGCTGAAGTCAACTTAATGCAGAGGTCTCACACTCAAATGACCATGTGGGCCGTATGACGACTAGTAGAGGGCCACCTGAGAACTATGTTAGCTTAAGGGCCACACCACTGAAACCTTTTCATGCAATGATATTGCAAATATCAGTAACAATCATGTCATTGCGGGCTGCAGGAAATAGCTTTAGGGGCCTCATGCAGTCCATGGGCTGCATGTTTCAGACCCCTGACTTAATGCAATGTGGCCTCACTAAGTCAAATTAATAAGGTCTACTTAAAGTGGACTTTATTAAGTCAACTTAATTAAGGTGACATAGCCAATGAGACCAGTGAAAGGACTAGTGAGACAATCTGGGCAGAAATGCCAGCGGTAGGCAGATAACACCCATCTCCTTTACATGATACAAACATAATCTCCCAACTTTCTCATGCCTAGTTGACAGCAACACTTGGATGAAGAGCATCTGCCTAAAGCTGAACCCGGGCAGGACTACGATGCAGCTGATAGAAGGGCACCCCAAAGAACTGGCTTTGATCATATTCCCTAATAGCAAAGGCATCTGCCCTTATAATGTTATGTCAGTCAGTCAGCTTAGGGGTGCACTGAAGATTTCCTGTGCTATGGATCACCAAATAGCCATGGTGGCAAAAATCAACCACTTCCATCTATAATTAGCCAAAACAATTTGCTCTTCTTGCAATTGGCCAGAAGGATTTGCGCTGTCCTATCAGACCCAGACCCAGACATGGTGATTCATAAACTGATATCCCTAGGCTTGATTATGGCAATTTAGTATATCTAAGAGGAAAGCTATACACCCTGAAAA
Organism: Podocnemis expansa; assembly: GCA_007922195.1. NCBI lineage: Eukaryota > Metazoa > Chordata > Testudines > Podocnemididae > Podocnemis > Podocnemis expansa. Next base: position 3,748,256 of record ML682056.1, read on the forward strand.
ACATCAAATGGTACAAAATGTAATAATTTGTTTGTTTAGCAACTCAAGTCACCATAAGCACCCCTCTCCATTAGTGTGCATAAAATCCTCACAAGATGGCGTCCCTGTCAAGGTTCCCGACTTGCTGTTCAGAACCACTCACTCTTGGGTCATGACTTCCCATCACGCAGCATTCCACCGGACTAATTAAACTCCACCAATACGATCACTGTAAACAAGTAATCAAACAAAAAAGCCTATGAACTAATCTAATCAAGCAATTTTTCACACAGGCTTTCAAGGAGGAAAGAAGGTTGTTCTTTACTGTTAATTCCTCATTTAGATAAACGGAAGACTCTCAGGTATCACAGTGATGGGTACTAGACAGACAGAAATAATTAAATATTAACACTGTTTAAAATGGGCTTTTTTTCAAAGGAGATGCAGTGTGTAAGCAGGTTCTGAAATATCCTCTTTTCCCTCCACTATTTTTGTCTGCTGTGAAACCACCAGAAAAAATGTTTAGTGATTATGAATGAGCAATGTACTTGTCCAGTGTTTTTGAGCATGTTGAGTTTTTTGTTTCTCGAGGCTCAGAGACTAAGACAAGGAAAGGAGATCCTACTGTGGCTATCGCACAACCAGACTGTCTGCTTTTGAAGATTTGTTTAAAAATAAATCCTCAGTGCTTCAGGCAATCTGGACACCAACAGCAGTGGCTAGGGGAAAAGAAAAAAATCTACCAGTCACTGTCTCTCTGCTCTTTCTGCCAGCCCTTGATTGGCTGGATAGACATTACCAGAAAAAGGACCTCTAGTCAAATCAGTGAATGGAAGAGCTGCCTCCAGAAAAATCAATTCTGTGTGTCGAGAACCCTGAGTGTGTGTTTTGGAAACCTTTCTCCTTTGAAGCAGAAAAATCAAATGAAGCTTCAAAACTTCATTTCAGCTTTAAATTGAAGTAAATCTCATTTGTGCTATGAAATGGAACAAAGTGTTCTGAATAGGTGATCCATAAGGTGATATTCCCTGGAAATTCTACAGCTTCAGAGTGCAACAAAAATCTCCCCCTTGTCTCCAAAAAGTATTTTCTCTTTTGCATTCCTTGAGGTGTTAAGGTTGCGGCTAAAGGAGAATGCTGAGATATCAAACATTGTGGCATCATTTTGATTTAAATACTATTTGATTGGGGAAAGAAGTCAGTTTCATTCCCAGGCACATGCTAAACCTAGTAGAAAAGTTGCAGGGCCAAAGAAAGCACTGATTGCAAATGCACAAAATGACTTTTTTCTTTTAAAGGGAAATTGAAGAGTGGCATCTAACACACCTTAAAATGTAAACTGTGTACAGATTTACTTTTAAAAGTCAGCAGATGTTTTTGAGATTAGGGAAAACTACTGTGTAAAACTCTGCTGGCAGCCTAATACTTTAGAATCCACAGTCCTTGGTTTCTTATAGCAAAGTTTTAGTGCTATATACTTCTGGTAAACTATAAAACTGTACTAAAGATTCATAACCTCTGCATCTCTCTAACTATTGATTTTCCATTCTGTTCTCTGTGTTTATCAGAGACCGTGCATTGGAATGGTACCCAGAGAGCTATCACTTTGTTTTGTTCAATGCTATATAACATTATAGTTGGCAGCACAGAAACAGGGACAAGCTTATTAGATGCATAGCAAACATTTTTCCTCTAGCAAAATGTGTATAGTGGAACCTTTCATAAAACATCAAACATGGATGCAGATCCAGCATGCTGTTAGATTCATGGGTCGTATGTGAGCTGCAGTGGATAAAGAAACTACAGAAGGGACTTTTGGGCTCCACCTTATGCCGCTTACACCATGAGAGATTCTCTGCTAGTGAGTGCTTACCATCTCACCCATTTTGTATATGTACAATGGGCTGGGAGAGGCATTTCAGTTTAAATTTTGCATCTGCTGCTATGATCTCAGATACTCTCCTCAAGGATGTGAAAACACTTCCCCAATTTTGTCTTAAAAGAGACATTTCCAAATAAATTTTTATCACTTTTTAATTCTTCTCTATACATGAAAGATTTTCAACTTATGAAGTGTATGTTGAAAAGATGCATTGTGGAGTTGACAGAGATTTGATTGGAATTGTGTGGGCCTGCACATTTATTTCATGCCTGATGATGCAGCGGTAAGTGTTGCATTCATATTTCTTACTTCAAGTGCCATCTTTAGGGTTCTGGTTTTATGAGCTAATGCAGACCATAGGTATTTCAGCAGTAATATATTTTGTCTCACCAGGGAAAGCAGGACAGAGGCATCCATCCTTTACAAGATGATGATAGGAAAGTGTCATTGTCTGCAATCTAAAAAGTAGCAACATGTATTGTCCTTCATTGGAGGAAACTTTTAATCCAGACTGTTCCTGTTTTCAAACAGAGATGCAAAATGTAGTGTATGTCTACACTGCAGTCTGAGATCTGACTGCAGCTTGGAAGGACAGATGTGTTTTAGCTTTATCCATACTAGCATAGCAAAAAAATAGCAATGCCAGTGAGGCAGCGTGGACTGTACAAGCCCATGTGGAACTCTGGGTACCAGTTTGCACTACCAAAGCTGATGCTGCTGCACTTTTAGCTCTGTGGATTTATACAGCCTTGCATGCCTAGCTTTACCCAAGCTGCAGTGATGTATTGCTAGTTACTTTTCAAGGTCTCTAAACCAAAGAATTCTCGTCCAAAAGTCAAGTATCTTTCACTTTAATTTAAAAAAAACCCACAAAGAAACCCACACAAAATAAAGAAATGCCTTTGTACCTGTGTGTGTCTGTCTGTTTGTGAAAGACAGACAGACTTGGATTATTTTGAAATGACTTTCTAGGTGAAATGAAAGAACTTCAATTTTGCAGGCTTTCAAATTTAATTTAGAATGTTTCACACACCTTAGAGGTATAGAACCAAGACCAAAGCAGCTCAGTCATGCTTGAGAAATGTGTTTGTAATGTGCATGGCTACTGTAGTGGCAGCAAATGAGAAGTGATCATGAAACACAAAACTCCATGAACTGATTCAATATTAACTCGAGAATCTGTGATGAGTCCATAATAGGCAATAGAGAGAGTCTTCTACATGACATTAATGAGCTGTGTTTTGAACTGTGTTTTATGCTTTCTTTCTCCATTAGCTAATATCTGAAAAATAATTCAGTATTGTACCATTTTTATGAAACTTCAGGTGCAACTATATTATTTTTGCATAAACTCTTTTGGCAACTTCACTTAATACAGTACTTAGCAAGATTTTTCATGATGATAGTGGATTTGTTCAGGGATCTTTATACCTGTGTAATTTCACTTTGTACGGTCAATACCATGAGTGAGGTCCATCGATATTAATGGAATCACTGATTTACACCAGGTGCAAGCCTGGCTGGCCCATAATATGTAGATTAATTAATAGACATGGGATATGTCAACTTTAGCAACTCCCTGGCCACATTTGGAGTTCATAAACTTGACTTAAGCATTTGCTTAAGTCGACTTAACAACTCGCACCCTTAAAGTTGACTCTAACTGTTAAGTCAACTTTATTAAGGTGATGTAACAAAATGTGGCCATTAAAGTTGATTTAATAAAGTCAACTTAAGGCAGGAGAGCCATTTAAGTTGACTTAATAAAGGCAATTTTAAATGGGTCCCCTGGCTTAAGTCGACTTTATAAAGTCCACTTAAACAAATGGGCCTCTCTAAGTTGGCTTAATAAAGTTGACTTTAAGTCGACCTTATTAAGTTGACTTAGCTGAGCCCTGTAGTGTATACATAGCCTATGTGTTTGATCCAAAATGCAGTGATGTCCCTTAAAACCTTCCTGTTGGCTTAAACTGTGTGTGAATCAAGCCCTAAACAACTTGAAAGGACTTTCTGCATCTCAAATGTCCATGAATCTCAAGACACTTTTTGTTTCTTTCCCCCTCTCTGGCAACTCGGTAATCACTAAGTTATTTAAAATGAAAGGGAAGGCAGAACTAGTTAAAATTTAATATGTAAAACAGTAGGGTGTGGTGAGTATTTAGAAACTAAAACATTCGTTTAAAATATGTATAGTATAAGAACAAAGAATTCCTGCACTCAATACTTCAGCACAGGTGACTAATGAAACATATATTATGTTCCTAATTTACTTTGAAACAACTTTTCTATTTATAGCCTTCAAAGTAGCTTAATTAAATAGACGTAAGGGACCACATTTTGATTACATGTTTTATTGGTATTACCTATGCAGCGTAAAATGGTGTAATTGCTTGATTGCTTCTTATTAAAGTTTTGCAATGCATATATAGTGTAAAAAATTAAGAGACAAACAACCGACATTAGAACCTTTTAAGATTCATAAATGAATCTAACACTAAGGTGTGCCAAGAGCATTTATTGTCTCATAATTTGATTTATGTTTTCCATTCTGTTCTTGGTATATGCAAGTAGGGGCAAAATGGCTGATGTCTGCAAATGCCCGAAAGGCTAATAAAGCTTGCTGTGCTCCCAGCATGCTCTCTGCTGTCAGAAACCAGCAATTAACTTAATAGGGTTCTCGAAATGCAGTAGATCCATGAAATGTGGCATGTGTTGACATTCTCCTGCTGATCTAAACAACCTCCCATCAGTGAGTAGCATGATATGTTTGCTATTTGAATTATTTAGGAGCTTGTTATGTGAATTATAAAGCAGCACTTTGCAGTATTAAGTCTAATATTTTATGATATTCAATTGATTAGGTAGGCTTTCCGGATTACATAGAAAGGTTAGGATAAAATATTCCAGATTCTAGCAGCTTGTCCACAAAGCTGTGTTTTCAGACTTGCTGCAATAAAAGAAAAGAAGTCTTTTGCTTTTTGCTTTTTTCAAAATAGCATTCATGCTCTGTTTTTTTTTTCCCACTCTCAAAGAACCCTCTTCTGAGGAAAAGACTGTACTATAGACATCAATGAGAGGAGACAGTGCTCTCCCATTTAAATTGAAGAAAATCAATATTTATATGGATTTTGTGATTACTTAAAGTAATATTGACTAGTTCATATGACAGGAGCCTCAGCAGATTCCAAATAAAATTGGTGAGGGTCGGGGGGAGGAGCTGGAATGTAAAAGAGGAAAACAAAAGGGATGGTACAAAAAAAGATATCAACATTGGAGCTGTAAATATTATTTCCATTTCAGGTAAACATACAGGTGCTAGGTCTGATCAAGGTCATGCACTAAAAATAGAGGAATAGTTGCAGTGCCACAGGCAATGAAACAAGTGAGAGCTCTACTCTGTCTGAAACCCCAGGCGTGTACTCCACTGACTAGCCTATAGGGGGAAAAGGAATGGGGTAATAACCAGAGTTAGTTGGTGTGGAAATAAAACAGCTGAAGAAAGAACAAAACAAACAAGAGAGCAAAAGAAAGACAAGTCACAGAAGAAAGGGGAGAAAGAATAGGAAAATAAAAGAACATGTAAAAAAAAAAGGGATATTTATGACAAATAAAGCATGGTTCTAGCACGATCCAGAAGGTCTTACAAACCCTACTTACCCCTTTTTTCACCCTACTGGACCCATTCCATGCTACAGGCTACCATCACCAATGATAGGTGTTGGAATATGGCAAGTCCTTTAATATAATTAGTAGATTTAATTCATACATGCTGGGAGGGAAGGGTCACCACCTTTTCTGTTTGGCTCTTTAGTGGCCCATGTGAATGAAGTCTACCAGCCATTTAAAAAGTGTGTCACCACATTTAGTAAAAAAAAAAAAAAAAAAGTATGTATTAAAAGCTTCACTTGCACTTTTTATAAGAGGTGAGGCTCAGTCTAATATCTTTTGCTTGAATTTGGTCATGGTCAGGAATATCCCTGAAATCCTAATGACAAAGTACACACCAGAATTTAAAGACACCTAATTATAATGATACCCTGGCGCATTCTGAGATCCCAAATTGGGTCTTTTTAAGAATGTACTCAGCTGCTCAAATGCATGGTAATTTTTTTAGTAAATAACTTTTTCCATTCTGGTTTATGGGTCTTCTACATCATAACAACACCATCATGGATATTATATCATTAGAAGTGTGAGGATCTACCACTGGAGCTAAAGAAGTAACTCCACTTGTTGGAGGCTGTTCTACACTCTTACCCCCTGTGGAACAAATGCCAGAAGGGGGGACACAACAGGCACTGAACAAAGGGATACATAGATTCGGGCCATTTCTGTAAACAGTGGCTCAATTGGAACCTTTCTTTCAAATGTGCATAGTTAGTTTGTAGTGGAAAATCCCTTGTAGGGGGACTGGATTGCTTGAAGATGGATAATAAATTACAACAAACTTTCTCACCTCAGCCAATGGTTCAGAATCAGTCCATGTCTCAGATGACCCATATGGAATGACTTTGTAGTCTCAGTCCAGCACATAGGGGCAGGGTCTCCAAAAAAAAAAAAAAAAAAGCCCCAGACGGTATTTGATACTAATTCTTATGTTTGCTGACAATTTCTCCCTAGAGGCTGAGTAACAAAAAGACATGGCAACTGATAGGACCCCAAAATAGGGCTGGTGCACAGTGGTACAGCAGGGTGAGGAGGCCTGAGCTCCTGCTACCTATGTTTTGTGAGGAGAAATAGAAACCCTTGTGCTGTCCAGGACACTGGTGTAAATCCAGTCACCTTTGAGACTATCAGCATCCTTCATGAACTTTCAGTCCATTAAAACACACTTTCAAAAGAAACTCTACTGGGTACTTTTTTAAGCACTCAGCATGTATCACTATTGTCATATATGAGTGAACAGCAAGGTCAGCAGTTGCATTACTTTATATCTCAGCCTGAAAGACCTAGCAACACTCTTTTGCCAGTGAAAAGACAAGGTAATCTACTTCACATGGGGTTCCCTTTTTGTCCCAGGTGAAGTGTCCTGAGGCATTTGCCAAGCATAGGATCATGTTTGCCACCACAAATTTCTTTTTGGTAGGATTGCACTTGAAAATTCCTTGGCCACGGAGACTCCAGCTCCATGTATGATCCTAAATTATTTACAGATCTCTGCACAGTGGTGGAAGCTGCCTTTTTCATACTAAGTATCTAAATTCCCTGTAAAATACAGAAAAACATTGAGACTTTCCTGCAATTTCTTTACATTGTCAAAAAGAAAAAGGTGGGAAGGCTCTTCCTCCCCATCATTGAAGGTTGTGGGTATGTACTGGGCCAGCCCACAACCCCACTTTCGTAAGTAATGTATTTCAGCATTCCTTCTGGCTGGATAGCAGGCAGCCAACAGACCCACCTAGCTGCTGATAAAATCCCTACTGGCAGAAAAGAAAATGTACTTACAAGAAAAGGAGCAGAGAGAGCCTTTAATGTTCTTATTTTTCTTTGCATGCAAGTATAAATCTGTCATAAATTCTGAATTACAAAATTGTAAATGTCAGCATTGTAACTTGACTCAGCATACAGTTTACTAAACACAGCTCCTAACAGGAATACAGCAGAAATGGATAAAGTTTGCTCGCTGTTCTGAGAAATGGAGATCGAAGCAAAGTGCATCCTGGAGCAGTGGTATTATAACAGGGAGAATACAACAGAGAAACAGAGTACAGAAGTAGATTAGTTTTAAAGACGTGATTCTATTATAACCTTTTTGCAATTATGGAAACAATATTATATGATGCTCCATGTGTGTTTCTGAACAATTATCTATTTTTAACTACTCCATACTGTTCTTAATTCAGTTATTGATAAGTAACAAGGTACAGACTGTAATTATTTTTCTAGGCATTTACTTAAAATGAATTAAATCACAATTATGTGTCATTTATTTTGCATAAAATGAACCCTAAATATTCTTAATCATATAGCTATGGAAAGAACAACGAGGCCATTGTTTTCTGTATTTGAACAATAATTCTCTCTTTAAACTTGAACATTATAATTTGCAGCTTTGTTTGCCTTGCTTAGAAATTAGATAGGTAAGATTGACACCTCACTTTTGACTCCAGACATTAGATTGAGTGAGCATAATTTTCATTCATTTAAGTCTAGACTGATTTTTTTATCAATGTATTTATTGTAGAAAGCAAATGTACATAAAGAAAGTTGGCATATTTTATGCAGGAAGGCTGAACTGACTTTTATGTGCTACTTTCTCCAACTGATAAAATACCTATTGGCATAAAAATACCTGTACCAGGAATTGAAATTATACCAAAATCTAATTGACATGTGGTTTTAAAAATGCTCAAAGTACCAGTACACTATCTCCTAAATAAAGATTCTTCTGTTCACACGTTATCCATTTTCAAGAATCTTTTTGTCATGTAAATTGGCATTGATTAGTTTTTAATTTGAGTTTCTAGAAATGTGCTCTGCATATTCAATTCTAGCAAAAGTAGGTTTTTTGCCTGTATTAATAATAATAATTGTGATCCACAGATGAAGAGCCTTGTTGGATATTTTGTAACATGTCTAAGCTGTTTCAATAATCTTTAGTTTAAGTGAATGTCTAATGTTAGTTACCTGTTCTGGGAAACTTAAATATTGAATCAAGTGTGGATACTCAAAGGGAACAAAGCCATTTATAGACCAATCCTGAAGCCATTGCTCATGCATGCAAAACTTTCAGTAACAACATGACCAGGGTCAATGCAGGAAACTACAGAAATAGATGGAGCGAGATTTGACCCTAAAGTGAATGGAAATTTTGCCTGAATAAGAACTATAGGTGTGAATTCACTAAAGGCCTGAGCCAAAGCCTATTGCATTCAACGGGAGTCTTTCCATGGATATCAGAAGTCTTTGGATGAGGCCCTAAATATAAAATGGGTTTTCTTTAAGAAATCAGGGGGCCAAATCCTGTAATAGGAGTTTTGTTGCTGAAGGATTCCAGTGCCTTTGTAGTAATTATGTACACTGTCAAATATTATAACTGTATCATAAAAATTGCAACTGAAAGAGTTCTCATGCAAGTGATGAATGGGAGAAATGAAGCTGTATATAAAATTGCAAAACCCCAAGTAACTTCTTTAAATTAAAAGTACATCTGAGTGGTATGGAAATATGTATTTATCAATAACACAGATGTAAATGAAGAGATGTGAAAGAACAATTGGCACATGAAAAGAAATAAATAATTTGATTAAGCAGGGAGAAAATTAGCCAAAAAATACATCTAGATTCTTTCTAAAAGCAAACCATTTTTTACATGTAGCTGAGTTTTTACCAACATTAATCTTTTTCAATTAAAAATGATAATGGAGGGGGTGCTATTGTTGAACGTCAGATTTTCATAATAATTAAGCATTTTTGCTGGTTTTCCACGAAGAGTTTTTGAACATACTTTTTTTGCTCTTTCTGGATACTGAAAATTGTATATTTGTGGAATATGCCATTCATATCCATATTTTTATAAATAATATTCATGAATTACTTTTGAAGCAAGCTTTTTCTCTCCTCTCCCCTTTAAAGCAAGAACATATCAAATATTACAGTATATGCATAAAAACAAACCATGTCTGAACTCATCTAAAGATTAAACTTTATTTTTCTTTGCTGATTGCATTATTTGAACAATAATGTTTTCATAAAATTATTCATCTGACTGATGAAAGAAAGTACCTGATATGTATTTTTTATTCAAATGTTATTCCCATGGAATATTGGCAACATTTTATGTTTCAGCCTAAGCTATAAATTCCTTCAGAACAAATCAAATGTCTTTAAAGAATATTTCTGTTTGAAAAGGAATTAAGCCTTCCTGAAAGAATTTTAAAGGTTGTGATATTCGCAGTCTGATAAAGCAGCACCTTTAATGAAATTCTAATTAGCAATTTCATGCACTTTGCTATTAGTCATATCAGATTAGTGCACATTTTCACAGCCTTGCTTTAATTAAGTGCACTTATTCCAAATTTCAAACACTCTCCTTATAAGATGAAAACTGTGCTGAAATGTTATTTAGTAAACAGCAGACGTGAGAAAGTGTAGGTGTGCATATGTTTGTTGATGGACATATTTAACTGTCCACAGATTTACACATTTGCAGTTCCTGCCACTTCTTTTATGATATATCATCTGTTTGTTGATACACGTTGCTATTATGCCTTTTAAGAACCATAAACAGATGCAGTTCAATTTCCTGAATATTTCAAAGAGCATCCAAAACTTTCCAGTGATTGGCATTGCTGATCAATGAATCTCAGTTGCCCTATGACTTTCAGATTCAGATGGTAAAAACAAGCTCAGAGTAACCCAGAATGCCGACAGTCAAGCCACAGGCTTCCAAGATTTCCCTGTAAAAACATCACATCATTTCTCTTAAAACCCTTGATGTAAATGCTGTCTGTGGGTCCAATCCTACATTCAATAAAGTCATTGGCAAACCTCCCATTTACTTCAACGGGAACATGTTTGCACCTTATCTCTAGTAGAAGGATACTGTACTACGAAGGCGAATAATTATAAAATAGTGTCTACAATACTCATTTCTGTGCATAGGCTGATTGACTTGTATGGTTGGTGTTGTAAAAGGTGAGAGATTACAAATAATGCATTAATTCACAGTACACCTTGCTCTGCATGATATGAGCAACATGAGGATTGATTTAATATACATAATGATAAGCAGGCCTATTATGGACATGCAGATAAAGGATATCACACATTTCTTTCCATTTCCATAATACCCAGAGCTATAAACACACCAAAGCATGTTTTTTTTTCATTTTACCATAATATTTTTTCTTAAAGTATGCAACAGATTTCCAGTTATAGGGAAACACATTTTCCAAAACACCAGTAAACTTTTATTTTTGTTATGCTCTTTACCTTGTAGACATTTTTGGTTGAGATTTAACATTGTAATATGTTAACTAACTGAGCATTTTTAAACACATGTTCTGTTGTTGATGTCATTCATTTAGACTGTAACATTTTTGACATTTTTAGATAGCCCCTAGAGACTCATAGCCCTCTTAGCAGTTCCCTTCCAGTGAGGGCTGTTTGCTTTATGATTACTGACTGACATCTCAATAACTTGGAACATATTGAGTAGTGCATATCTATTGAACAGCTCTTTTAAATGCATGGTCCACTTTGTCAAGTCATGTGTGAGCCATAATTTAGCCTAATAATTACCAGACATGAATTCTATGAACCACTGGTGTCTACACTTTTTTTTAAGTCCTGAATTTTAATACATGCAGAAAACGTTTGCCTAAGGCTAAGATATATCCCTCCTCTCCTTTCTCTTTCCCCCCACAAGAAACACATATGGAAGCACTTTAAAAGTGATAAATGATTTGGAATCTACATTGTCTACTGGTGTGCGTCTCAGGAAAGAAAATTAGAGTTAACAGGTGTTAGATAGGGAATTGTGAAGCATTTTAATAGAATTGTCAAAATGTTGGTACCAGATGTTGACATTAATGCATGCAACAAGGAATGTAATGCTATGTGGCCACTTAAATGCTTATTTGTTTAAATTTCAAGAGTATAGCAGGAAAGCCTTATTTTGCCCACCACCTTTATGTACAGTCTATTCCTTCCGTGTTTTCCTCGATGATTTGCATCAAAGTGTAATGGTTATATGGCTCACATCTGCATGCTTTAAATAATCCATGCCTGTCAAATTTCATTTTTTCCTCTCAGATCATAACCATCACAACTCCTTCTGCACTAACCTTGAAGTCTCTATAAATGTATTTGTATATTAGGAAAAATATTTAAATACTATATGTTACAGGATAATTAATCTTTGAACTACTTCATAACTTCAAATGTACTTACCAAGAAATCTGCATGAATTTGTAATTATTATGTATTTTCCATGTAATCACAAAGTAGTTACATGGCTATGTGAGTCTTGTAAATTACAGGGACACCAGGGGAAAAAACCTAATCTCTGCTCCCTCCACTAAAAAGCTTTTCCAGAAATCTTTGGAATTCTCTTCACTGAGGTAGTCTGAGGAGGCAGAGAAAATGTATCCTTTAGAGATTAGTAGAATTTCTGCCAACAAAAGAGATCCAAAATCCATGTACAGTGTAAGAGAGGTGGTGGGGTTTTGTTATCGCTTTTATTTTGTTTTAACATTAAATCAGTAATCAGTTTTTGCAGAGAAAATGGCATTGTAGTTTACAGAACATTGAAAGCTCAGCATCCCTTCATATTTCAAAGAAATATTTCCATTCACAATCTTTACAGAATCCTCATACATAGCTGTGGTCATACCATCTCAGACTGCAATCTTGTCAAAGCTCAGCTTTGGCTTTGCCACAGTATGATCTTTTACATTTTCACTCTCTGTCCCCAAAAATCAAGCTGCTTCTTGTACAAGGTTAAAAGAAAGCAAGAGAAATATATGGTTATTGGAAGTCACAAAGCTGCAGCTCTGTCAAAAGATAAATCACTAGATTAGATAGCTTGGGTCAACTGATTGATGGTGGTTAGATCATAAACATAGAGTCAATATTTGTATATTGAGTCAACATCATGAACTTTCTTGTATGCTCTCCAGAGCAGTATTGGTTATTCAGTTACTCTGTCACTGGCCTTCTATGGAGACATTCTCTGGAAAGATGTTAGGAGACAGTATATTGCTCGAGATGTTGTCTTTTGGATGAGCCATAAAACCAGAGATTAGCTGACTATTATATTATATTATATTATATTATATTATATTATATTATATTATATTATATGTGTCTGCATAATGACACTTTCTAATCCTAACTTTGAGTGGTGTTTGGTGGCTGGTGAGGTGGTATGGCCAAGGGACAGTTACCTGTGAGACATTCTTACTTGTATGTGGGAAGGGAATTTAACGGACCATTGCCAAAGTTACTGGGTGGAGTATGGGTTACACTGTATTTGCATTTGTGTTCTGTTTTTGTATTTTCCCAAGTTTATGACAGTTTCTTTTCTCCCAGTAAAGTTTTCCCTGGTTGTATACAGTCCCAGAGTAATTCTGCCTATTTCCTTGTGTGTACACTGTCTCAGAGTAGCTGGAAGTGAGGATGTTCTCCCTATTAAGATGGGCAGGATGTATTTAGTTTTCCCAAAAGAAGCAAGTAGTCTGGTGGCACTTAAAGACTAACAGACTTGGTTGGTTGGTTGGTTGGTTGGTTGGTTGGTTTTCCCAGGTTTCTGAGTGGGGATTCAAGCTGGTTTAGTTATTTGTCAAGAGATATATCGTATACATGCTTGCAAGATATCAGCCAAAAGGCTGAATAGACTGCAAGGTACTCGGGAATCAGTCCATGTATCTCCTGGGACATAAAAGATACTCATATGTCATATGCATGTTAAATAGCACAATATTGCCACTTCAGTGGAGACTTCTACTGAAAAACTGATGGCATGAAATATGCCATTGTCTCTTTTGAGAATGCAATATGGGAGTATCCTATCTTTGGTCTCAGCCTAATATAAGAGGTTGCATGCTATACCACAATTTCATTTCGGCCAAAAAGAAATAAAGTACCTCTTTATTTCCGTTCCTGAGCTTTTCAGTCAAAGATATGTGAAAGATTTTTGTGGGCTTGAGATCTTGACAGTTGTAATTAACAGTCATATTTTTAAATGCACTCATTCTGTTCTCCATGGCTCAATTTGTACATTATTTTTCCAGGTTCCACTGATGGTAGTGGTGGTTGTTTTTTAAATGGTTTGGTGGCTTTTGGTATTCAGTGGGGCTTTTTTCCATTTTACTTTTTCATCTGCTTAGTAATGTAAATATGACTCTTAGTGTCATTCATGTTAACTAGAAATGAGCATGAGAAATACAATTCAGATGGAGCTTAGATACTGAATGTCTTGAAACTCAGTGGTTTTAAACTAGCCCCTTGTGGTGTAGATTTTGGATTCCAAACAACTCATACTCCCAAAGCTCCAGAGCTTTGATCCACATCTATTGCAAAGTTAACTAAAGCATATTCTACTTTTAATGGCCTAGTCACTTTTGCTGTCACAATCCCCTCAGCCAGCCTCATACAGATACTAAACTTAGGTCTAGTAAACATACAAAACAAAGTGAGGACCAGCTGGGAAAGCTCAGATCCAAACAGGAATCTATATTTTCCCAAGTTCAAGAGAGTTCCAATATCCTGGGGCTTTACTCTGGGCCCATATCTGCTAACAATAATTGTCCTGTAAATTGCAAATTTTCTAATCAACACATCAGAGGCCTTGGGGCCTTCTGAAACCCTAAAGCCATACACATGCATCTTTTCTCCTTTCACTTGGCTAAGGTAAAGTGTATACCAACATTTTTTAATTTGTTCTCACATCTGTGCAGTATCCTCTTCTCTGGAATAAATTCTGACCTAACATGTAGCAGCCAGAATACAGAAGAGACATCTTGATGATACTGGGAAAGATCAGGAGACTAGATAGCCATTATTAAAGCCATGCAGAAAGTCGATTTGCCATTTCAGGGTGAATTCTGTTATTTTGACACATTTTTTCCATTCTGAAAGGAATGAAATCAAAACCATTATGAATTCCCTAGAAAACAGAAATTTGGGGGAAAATAATCATTCAGGGTCAATGGAAACATTTTGTTTTGATAAAATCAAAATGCTGAATGGTGACTTCAACTTTTTTTTAATTTCATGTTGAAGAATGTTAAAGGGAAGAAAATCAAAATCAAAACGGTTATCTTCTGAAAGAATGCTCCCTTTTGATTCTTCTTCTCTTTGACATTTTGATGAAACCTTCCTGCAACACATTTTGGTTTTTAAAAATGGTACTTTCCAACAAAACAGTGTTCCATCAGAAATTCCAGCCAGCTCTACACATTACACATTATGGTGCAGAGAGCTTCTCCTTTGAGGCTGTTGGGTTAGCACCTGTACTACATCTAAGATGCTGGAGGCCTACCCACATTAGTGGCTTATAGCCCATGTCCTCGAACACTAGGTAGGAATCCTGTCCAGCTCCTGTGAGAGAGTGGTGGGACAGAGAACATCATCTCCTCAGTATAAACAGGTCATTCCTCCACCAGGAGAACACCAGCATCGGCCTCGGGGAACTTTCACCACCTCCTAACGTTATCATTCACATAATCCAGAAACTTGGGCTGGGGCAGAATGGAGACATCAATAGGGCTGCTAGTAGAGTACATACTATTCAGCATGAGTTACCAGCTAGCTCCCATTGTCTTCAGTCTAGCTGAGTGTTCTCAGTGCCCTGCAGAGACAGGTCCTTAGTGAGATGGGTAGGTATGGACATCAATAACAGCACAAAATTGAACATCAAATAGCTTGCAGATGTAATACTGGCTCTGATACAGGGAGTGATATTACTGCAGGGCAGGGTAGTGTGTTGTAGTTCTAGTAAATTACTGTTCAGCCAATGAAATAACTCCTTTCACTAATAAAGTCAAATTGAAAATTCCTAGGGAAGTCATGTCAGTAGAGCAGGAGGACTAATGTAAAGAGGCTGTCCCTTTCTGTGAACTGCCCAAGCTAGATGGGATTTATCTACATATCTGAGGAAGTTTACATTGTAGCAGTGGCATGTCTGCCATAGCTAGGCAAATACAAAAGAAATGATCTAGTGGGAGCTCTGGAGTCCAGTAGACTCTTTCCAGAATTGTTCCTCTTACATGAAGGATGATATGGCCTCTAGAGCAAATCCTCAGTTGCATAAATGGAGCTATGGCAATTTACACCAGCTGGCAACCGGCTCCTTCATTTCTTCAGCCCAGCCATGGCTTCACTGCTGCATTTATTGCAGAATCTCTTTTTTTGTGTCAATATTTCAGAGTGCCCCGATACAAAGATTATTTCTGCTTTAGAAAAGCAAGCTCCCAGAATTCAGCTGAGGCACATGCACGTGGACCAGGACTGTATCTCTTCTTTAAAATATTCCTTCTTCCCATAGCCTTGCCATTCGCCAATATGTGAATGCTTTTCATTAAATGCAAATAACATATTTTTGAGCAACACAAACCTTAAACATTCTTTGTACTGTTCATCATTATGCATACCTAATATATTTTGCAAACCCCCAATTCTCCAGCCTTCTGTCTTTTGAGGCACATTTCTGAAATCAAATGAAAATATTACACCCCTGTTTACTTTTAGACATGTATTTTTTTTCAAAGCTAATGCATTCTGTGTTTTAAGTGAGATACCACCATGTATTTATGGGAGTTTAATAAGTTCTTCCATTAATAACATAGACAAACTAATTTACCAGAACGTGTCTGTTTTAAACTTTGGGAACAAAGAGTGGGAGTATGAAAATCAATCTTTCCTTTGTACTTGAGCCACTGACCCATTAAAGCTTTGAAGATCATTTCTTTAAGAAATTGTGAGGAGTTATTTAACTACAAACAGCAGCTACCTTCCCATTCCAGCTGCGTAATCAAGCGTAATAAATTAGAGGGGGAAAAATGAAGGTTCACTCCATTTTTTTTTTTTTATAACTGAAAATTCTTAATAGCACTTTGACAAATCGACCCCCGGCAGAAAGAATCCAGCTTTCTTCAAAAGAAAAAAAAAAGAGAGAAAAAAGTGTTGTTGAAACACTAATGTTAAAAAAAAAACTGTTAAAATGCTGACTTTAATGGTGGTTCAAATTTTTTCTTATTTACTCTGGGTTTAATGATTGGCCATAAATTAATCGTTAAGTATGCCCGTTATTGGGAAAAGTTAGCAATATTGTGAAATACGGCATTGCAAATGGCTATATGCATGAAAATTGGATGCCATTTCCTTTTTTCTTAATCAGTTGAAATCATAAATGTATTATTCATTGTCAAAAGATATTAATAATTATTTCATTCTTTAGTATTAACAGCATACTTAGAATTATACAATAAAAAATAAACCACAACCACTTCCTTAAATTACTTGCAGTTTCTAATTTAAAAATTATATGAAAGCTTACGCTATTATATGGATGCCCCAGTCAATAGAAACACTTGGTGGGTGTGCTTTTTGTTGATTCTGGCTTGAAATGAATAATTATTCCTTGAATAAGTCTGTCGCTTCTGTTTCTCAGATATTCATTTATTACAAGATATGAAAGAGCTATAAGAGGATATAAAATCATACCGGTTTCCTACTCAAAGAAGAACGGCATTCCCTACTCCAGAGAAGAAAGAACTGTAGGAAAAGGTTCAAAAATGAGATTCTTACCTGCTTCTGGGATATGATATGCTAAATTAGTAGTGGTGTAGTGAACTGCCATGTGTGCAGGAAGCATGCAAGAAAGACTCCTGTAATGATTGATTGATTAATTAATTGATATTTAGCAGCTGATATAGTTGTGTCACATACTGCCAACTGCATTTTTCAAAAAAGATTGCCTAGGCTCTGTGCGCAAAAATGTGTTATCACAGCAACTCAACAAGAAAATCCGGTCACAGCCAACACCAATAGTTGGATTGACAGTGAATAGTCATTCACTTGCGTAATTGTGGCGACTGTGCACAGATTGGTCAGCAGACAACTCTATACAAACCTACGGCTTTTTCTTCTTTTTTGCTCTCAGAGTGTTGTCTGAACATAAATTTGTTGAATACTATTAAAATGTTTTCCTCTGTCCATTTTGTATTAATTAAATAAAAACAACAGGTATTTTTAAAGCTCATTGAAGTTTATTCAGAGTAGATAGACTTATTGGGCCAGGAAATTGTAAAATGTGTAAGTTTATGGGAGGCTTTAGTTGGTATAAGCAGATAAAAATTGGGATCAGATCCTCAACTGATGTCCATTGGTTCAGGTCCTCAGCTGCATTGAGTTTGGAGGAGTTTTATCCATTTGCTCCAGATGAGATCTGGTTTGTTGACTTCAATAGGACTTTGCCATTTAAGCCTAGCTGAGAGTTTAGCCCTTTGTGTTTAACAGAAGTCTGTTCAAAGTATATGAAGCTCACCATTAAAACAAACTGCCTGAAACTTTCACAAGAATTGTTTTTCTCTAAGTCAAAACAACAAGAGTCCTGTGGCACCTTATAGACTAACAGATTTCTTCAGGCATAAGCTCCATGGGCTCCAACCCACTTCATTAGACTCATGTGATGAAGTGGGTTGGAGCCCATGAAAGCTTATGCCCGAAGAAATCTGCTAGTCTATAAAGTGCCGTGGGACTCTCGTTGTTTTTGCTATACAGAGACTACCACAGCTACCCCTCTGGAATTTTCTCTAAGTGAGACTGTAGCAGGAAGGCATGGTCCCCCCCTCAGAGAGAGCCCAGAAAGATCTGCAGGATGGCCGGGGGGCGCAGCCAGCAGGGGGTTGTCAATCAGCCCAGAAGTGGAGGGGTGGGACAGGAAGTATAAAAAGGGAGGCAGGCAGCTCAGTTCAAGCCAGGTCAGCGAAGGGGAAGGATGCAGCTCTGCCTGCTCCTGACCCTGCATTGCCCCATGGAGGAGCTGGGCTCTGGCCTCCAGATCCAGGCCCATTGTGACTGGGACCCACTGCCCAAGCCCTGGGTCACCTCACACCCACAGAAAGAGCTGCTAGTAGGGGGGCTGGCAAGTGGTCCTGAGTTGGCACCTCCTGGGGACCCTGAACCCTGACCCACCTCACATGACTTGAAAGAGCTACCCCTGGCTGCTGAGGACCCCGTGCCTCTGCCTACTTCCTGCAACCTGGAGGAGTGACCCCTCACAGAAGAACCAGAAGGACTCCCTGACTTACCACCGCCTGACAAAATGGAGGGGTTTTACAATCTGCCCCCGGGGGACTACCATGAGGAGATGGAGGATGAGGTACAGCTAGAGCTGGGAACCAGGGGTGAGTGTGGGACTCAACCGTCAGTGGGGATCCACATCTCAGGGGCAACATGTTGCAGGCAGGACCCCGCTGACCCCTGCACCGAAGCCTCGGGTCTCATGGGCTACCCCTCAAGGTCTGTGTGTTGCAGCCGGGACCCCACTGACCCCTGCACCAAAGCCTTGGGCCTTTTTGGGGACCTGGGCTGGGACACAGCAGAGTGGAGTGACCCCACACCTCCACTGATACCTTCCCCTAACCCAAGCACCCTCGCGGTCTGTGAACCCCGCGGTGATATCGTCCCTTTCTAGACACCCTAAAAGACATTATTTGTGACTTTTTGATTGCACCCTGCCAAGAGGCTAAAGACTTGGACCCAGCCCTACAGAGAGCTGAGGGTTGTGTGACTTTGCCCAGCCAAGGGGCCAGAGACTTGGTAGCCCCAAGCTACACTGGGCTGGTGGCTGGGTAGCCTTGCCTAGACCAAGGAACTGAAGACTTCGAGGTCTTGCCCCTGAGCAGGGGCTGGAGACCCTGGCAGGCCACTCCTGCCCCTCAGGAGGGTAAGGGGCCCTGTTACAAAGACCATGAGGCCTTCTGCTGAATTTATCTGTTTTGAATAATATTCATTATGAATTTACCCCATTTTGGGATGAAATAATTTTCAAGATCATAGAATCCTTTGGACAAATAAATTTTAGACAACAGCTGTTTGTGAAGTGTTTGAGTTCCAACAATTTGCTAATCAGTATTCATAAGGTGCCGTTAGTCACCCTGAAGCCTTACAGTGTCTACTCATCCTGTGAGGGGTAAATGCGTTTTTTTTTCTTTAATAGAAGAAACTCGGTGTTATTCAGTGGAATTCACCTTGCACCTCAGGAAATCCCCTGAAGATAGAGTAATTTTAAGGCCTGAGGTCTGTAAGAGTAATAACCCCCACTATGTGTTATGTGTAAGGAAAGGACTTGGGACCTTCAGATTGCATCCTTCAAGCACGAGCGTCCAAATGCAGAAGCCCCAGAACTTGAGCTAAATGACTAACTTCACTGTCTGTAGAGCTAGCCACCTAAGCAGGATGAGAAATACTTAGCAAGAATAAAAAAAGGAAGGAGTTTTGTGGCACTTAAAGACTAACAGATTTATCTCATGAGCTTTTGTGGGAGAAAACCCCACTTCATCAAATGCTTTGAAGAGGGGAAACTTACAGAATGGGATGAAAATAAATGCAGGGGAGTGTAAAACATGGGATTAGGTCATACTGCAACAGCAAATCAGAGCATTTCTAAAGATTCAAACTCTGCGGAACAGCACATAGAGGAGGGTGAAGTCAAATTACCCATTATAATGGGAAGAGAAGCCATGATTCAGTCTTGCTTTCACACAATCTAATCTGCATATTAATTCAACCTCAGCTGTTTCTCTTTGAAGTCTTGATGTCCCATTGATTTTTTTCTTGAGGACCATCAATGATAAATAATCAGTGGAGTGATTAGGAAGATGGAAATGATCATCAACTGTCTTTGTGTGTGTGTGTGTGTGTGTGTGTGTTGTGATTTCTGATGTCAGTTTTGTGCCCATTTATTCTTCTGTGTATGGACTATCCTGTTTGTCCAATGTATAAGGTGTGGGGGCATTTCCAGTGCACAATGGCATAAATCACATTAATGGATGAGCAAGTGAATGACCCTTTGATGGAATAGCTGGCTTGATTAAGTCCTATGATGGTGTCTTTTGTGAAGATACAGGTAGTCCTCACTTAGTGACCGGGTTCCATTCCTGAAACCTGGTTGATAAACGAATTGGTCACTAAACGAGGAGCAGCCCTTACCGGTATTTCAGGCATAATGTACTTTACTGGTAGTGGGTTTTTCAACCATCGGTAGATAGTTTTAATGTCACCTTTGCATCATTTATAACATTTTTCATATATATTTTAAATGTTTTAAGCTCTAATGTACTGAACTTAGTTTGCATAGTGTACTGTAAATATAGGTAATCTGAGAGAGTTGATGTGAGTTCTCGTACATCGCCATAATACCAACTCATCAGAGAGCC